>OX421970.1:71602320-72202320 GCA_949128135.1 Parasteatoda lunata | reverse complement strand
ATTGAAATTATTAAATTTATACACTTAAGAATATTAATTAAAAAAAAGTTGAAAGGAATGGCATTTGAAACGCAATAATGATGAAGTAACGAGTATATATCCCCCTTTCTTTAACAATAAACTAAAATTTAAAAATTATTTGTTTTACTCCTTTTCTTAATTATTTATTATTAACTGTTTATTAACCTTTGAATTAAATATAAAAGATAATTATAGCATTAAAATCATGTGATTATACATTTTTTTTAAGATGAACATAGTTTAGATGAGCTTAAAATGTGTAGGATAAATTGATTTAGAGTTTTAAAAAAACGAATAAACGATAATGAATAAAAGCACCAAACTTACAAATGGCCTTGGGACCATCATTTATTACTCATTGTCTGCTAAAATCTTTTGGCAAAATCCCAGAATAGCCCACCTCTTGGCGACTTTTTAAAATCTGGCCAAGTTGGCGATTATTACTGGGATCAACGTTGCTTTTTGATTATTAAAAAAATACAATTTAAGTCATTACGAATTTATTAAAATATTTTTAATAGAATAAAATATAACTTACCTTTACTGAGATGGAATTTACCTAACTTACCTTTACTCAGAAGCATAAATGACGAAAAAATAAATCCTTTTACCTCTTTTCTAACGAACTATAAATTTCGCGTAGGCATACATATCAAATAGCCAATCTGGTTTAAGAATTTTGGTGGTGTGATCGTGCTGTGATTGGACGTTCAAATTAATCTCCCCGAAATATCTTCCCTAAACCTAGTTTGGCTAAATTTCAAAAACTATTTAACTAAATTTTTTTAACTACTAAACTAAATTTTTTTAAATTTTAGAAACATAAAATTTGAAGAATTATGTGAGTTCATTGTTTCATCAATAAATCTTAAAATTAGGTTTTATGTAAGCAGTTCAACTCGCAACAACTTTTAGTTTATTGGTTTTTGGCGTATAAAGAAAATCAAACAGAATAAAATTACTGAATTATGGTTTTTAAAAAAGAACTATTATAAAATGTTAGAACGGATATCAAAGAAAAATAATTCTTAATTTTGCAATGTAGTTATTTTATTTTGAATTTTAAAGTTCGATGAGAATTTCGGATACAATGATTTGTAAATGCATATCCTTTTAGTAATTTTTTCAATTGCAAAAAAAATATTTGAAAAAAATATAAATGGAACAAATTTTTGGATAAAAAAAGTATATTTATATATTTTAAAATTTGCTATATCTTTTTTATTGGAATTTCGCTTAAATAATTTCAAAATAATAACCAAATTATTAAAAAAATAACCAAATAATGGTTGAATGAAAATATAAAGCCGGTTTCAAAAATCATTGGTTGAAAAAAAGTTCCTAACTAACGGAACCCTTGCGACCGTTTCACGAAACCCTAGGGTTCCGCGGAACACCTTTTGAAACTGTTGGTCTAAAACTTCAACACAACTCATTTTTGTGTTGTGTTGAAGTTCAAAAGATAACATTTTTGTGAAGAAGAAAAAATAGGTGAAAACATGAAAAGAGAAATTTACTTTTCATCGCGTGAGTTGCAATCTTTGCTTGGTTTTAAAAAATATATATACAATTGGCAACAATATGCTTCAATAAATAGTTCTGCTTACGATTGCTAACTCCATTACTTTTTTATACGCATCGCCTCGCTTTCAAGACTTCACTTGATTTCTTTGATGGTTTAGGAAATTTTTAAACCATTGTGTTTTCATGGGTGATGTGTTTAACATAAAAAAACGTACTGTAACTTTTTCGACGGAAGAAATCTGGAAAAAAATATTTCGAATTCGAAAGACATTGACCTTCAAAAAGACAATACATTATTTCAAAACAAATGAGGCTTTTTCTTAAAGTTAAGTGTAGATCTCACGAATTTTTATTTTATTTTTCCTTCTTATAATTATAAAACTTTTCCAGCTCAAAATTTTTTTTTAAATTGTCTGGAATAGTATTTTATTATGCAAGTTTTAAGTTACGTTCCTATTTTTTTTTTTTTTTTTTTTTTTTTTTGTATTTTTATGTCCTGATATTATTTTTTATTTGTACTTAATCTTCTTTCACATACTGGTTAGAGAAAATTAAAATCCAATATGCTTTGAAAGCATTTTACGCTGTCTGTTTTTAAATGGTATGAGCGAACATTGCGATGAAGACAAGTAAAACTAAGAGTTTTTATAATATGTTTTATCTTATCTGTATATTAATTTCTTTTTGTCTTTCTCTTTTTTCCTAGATTTCATTGTATTGATATATAAATAATAAAAAACCGGTTCTGTGAACTCTATTTTGGTCGTCACTACGTGGAAGAGAAGTGCTGCAAATATGTTATATAATCGGCAGGAAAATATGTACATATTATCCATTTCTATGGTGCTCATCTGGTAACAGACATCGGGGTACTTCCTTGAAAAACTGGTCTTTGGTGTGGTGTTCAGTCGGAAAACAATGTATCATAAAAGCTATTTAATTAAAATAAAAAGAACTTCTTGGCAGTATACAGAATTTGAATGGGACAACTGTGTTAAATTTTGTATTATATGAAGGGCTATCAATGATATTACGCATAGATGCTAATTCATACGAAAGCAAAATTTAAGGCATGTATTTTATGTCGTCTAAGAGTATGCGTTTGTATTCTTTGTATATGTTATTTTCTATTCAATTGTTTCTTAATTGAGCATTTAATAAAAAATTTTATCAATGAAATGAATGTTTTCTTGTTATTCCTGTGTCTAAACTTTAATCTTTTTTGCATGAAATTAAATCATAATAATCACATTTGCATTTGGAATATGCTAAAATGAATGAACTAGAACTTATAAATTAAGCTAAATCATAAATAGTTTCCACATTAGATATATACTGAAAGGAATAAACCTGAACATGCAAATTAAATTCAATCGTAATGCCATGTTAATGTGATTTTATGTAAATGAAATTGAATCATAAATGTCATCCATATTTAAAATATCTGCACGTATTTTGAAAAAATGCTAAAGAGAATAAATCAAAACATGTATTTTAAATTGAATTATAAATAGCTTCCCTATTTAAAATATGTTGAAAAGAATAAACTAGAACATGTAAATTGAATTGAATCATAAGTAGCTATAACATTTAAAATATGCTGAAAGGAATAAACCAGAACATGCAAATTAAGTTGAGTCATAAATAACTTCGACGTTTAAAATATGCTAAACGGAATTAACCAGAACACGCAAATTAAGTTGAATTTTGATTTATTAATATTATTTATATCTTGAAATGTGGAGAAAAAGCGCCTCTCTCACAAAATATATTTCATTTATTTTACAGTCAAACTCAAATTTTATTGGGTAAAAACAATAAAGGAATTTAGTTCTTAAAATTTTTAAATGTTCTGCGTTTATATACTTAAATTTTTAAAATTCTCCACACCCGTTCTTCAAATTTTTCAATATTTAAACCAAAACTTAACATCTTATTTTTGAGAAGTTTAAAGGGCTCACAAATAAACTTGCAAAATTAAAAAAAAAAAAAAATAAATAAATTCTTGTGGTGAGAAATTCTTGCTTAATGTCCAGTCTCCTTAAATCGTTTCCTATTATTTAAACCAATTTCAATTTAACCTGATTAACTTTGCCGTGTGCACTGGTTTTTTAAAGGAAAAAATTTAAAAATAAAATAAAAATATATGAATATGAATAAAATTCACATATTTAAACCTTGAAAATTCTTAAAAATTCACTATTTTTAATTCCTAAAATAATTTTTTTAACCTATTTCTATATTAATGTCTTTTTTTTTTTCCCTTGAAAAATCATGATTTCTTTAATCTTACCGGCACTTATATCATTTTAAATACTTTATGTGGTAACAGAGTTCACAGCATAAACAAATTCTTACAAATGAATAAACTATACATCCAAAAAAAGATATATAAATTATGATTAAAACAAAATTATGTATTTCAATCATGCAATTTTAAGGATAATTTAAGAAAAAATATACATTTTTATCACACAATTTTAATCATGATTGGAATGATATCTTCTATCTTAATTATATTAACTTTATATTTTGTAACTAGCAATAAACTTTGTATTTTAAACGAGCACACTTTAAAATAAAATTTTGAAGAAAAAAAATTTCTTTAGATTTTTTATAATTGATTATTGATAAAATATGTGCATGCTTTGAGGTCTTTATAAAAGTATTGATTTAGTTCGATATAGTTTCAATAATAACTTCTAGCTACAATTCTAGTTATTTTGGAATATTAAATAATTATATAATACATCTTCTTTCTTTTTTTTTTTGCATCCTTAATAAGGTGCTAAATTTATCCTTATTATCATACAAGTTAAACCATCGTTATGTTAATAACACAACACTGAGGATTAACTTTAACAAAACATGGTTTAATTTAACGCTTTTTAAAAACTGCGGCTGAGCGAGCAGGAAGGCGAGCTGTCTAGTAAATATAAAAAAGGCAGATAATTTTTAAAGCGGCATCAACTTTTCATTCTTGTAGATCACAATTTATCAAAATTTTCTTTTTGGACGATGTGTAGTATTCTTCTGAAAAACAAATCAAAATACATATAAACATATCATACTTTAAAATGTGGAAAGTAAACAATTAGAAACTATTCCGGTATAATTTTCTTGTTATTAAACTTAACATTTTTAAGCCAACTTTTCTCTAAACATTGTTGTAATATGAGTTACATTTTTAAAAATATATATATAACTAGGAGGCTTCGCCCCCAGCTCGCTGGCGCTCACCAACCCCGGAACTGCTTTCGCAGTTCATTTCGGATTGCTTCGCAATCCAATGCTCGCTTTGCTCGCTCATTGGATACGTTCTTAACGTCTAGCTTTTGTATACTTTTTTGAATACTGAAGTTCCGAAAACTTTTCATTGTAGAAAATTCTAAACCTGTACATTTCAATATTAATTTGAAATTGCAATTGTTAATTTGGGCATTCGGCGATACAACACTTATAGAACTGAAGGATTTGTTACGTCAAGCGCTCAGGTATCATAATTTTGATTTATGTTGCCAAGTTAACTTTCAAAAAATTCTGAGGCTGGCAACAGCATTTTTATTTTTGAAATTGTTTATTTTTATTTTTGCCGCAGCTGAATTGAACAACCTGATAATGCTCACTCTGGTTATTGTTTCCGTTTTTAAAAGCGCTATATGTTGAGCCATCTCAGCTAGATTTGGCATGTAACATTTTTAGATGCAATCATTGGTCGATTTTCTAACGTTGCCATTCGGAAAGTTGTAATGAGGCTTTTTTTTTTGGTGCCGTGTAAGAGAAATATATATATAGATACCGACTGAAAAAACGTAATCATGCTTACTAATTATTCATATTGTTTTATAGATTCATATTATTTCATATATACATATAAATTCATATTATTTTCTTTAAAAAAATGAGCATTAAAAAATTATATGGGCCGTCTCCGCTGTTTTGAGTGTTCAGCCTAGCTTCACATTTTGGTTTTCTGCGCAGAACCAGTAAGACTTAGAAACTTGAAATTCAGAAGTTGAGTTGAAAAATGTACGCGAATTGCAATAGAACGAAAAAGGTTGACATTCGAGAATCATTAGCTGTCAAACTTGTAGAAAATACTATGCGGGCCGCTCTACAAATAGCAGGATTTCAACTTCAGATTTAAAATTCGACACGCTGAAACGTTCATGCTTATAAACTTAACATAAGCTTTTTTTTAAAAAAAGAATCCGATTTTTAAAAAAATCCGAGTTATTTCAATTATTATTAGTTCGAGATTTATCAACTAACTAACTTAAAGTAAACTAAAAAAAAATTCGACGTACTTCACGCTGAAATGCAACCAGAGTTGAAATTTCTCGTACTGAAAGGGCCACTTTTAATTGTAAACTTAATGCGAGCTTCTTTTTTTTTTTTTTTTTTTTTTTTTTTTTTTTTTTTTTCAAAATTCCGATTTGTTCGAAAGTTATCACAATATTTAAGAAATTTTATAGAGTGTTAACAAGTAAATTACTTATTTTTTTTACTTCTCATTGCGTCACACATTCTTTATTCCTACGTTTAAATAATTTTTTTTTCATGGACAGTTAACAATTTTTTCAATTCTAAGTAACCGTTCATTTTGTTGCGATTTACATATTGACGAAATGTTGTCTTACATAAAATTTTATTAATTACTTATATATTTTATGAAAAAAATTTTTTTTTAAATATTGAACTTTAAGGAGAGAAAAAAACAAAGATAAATGATAGACAACCACGGGAGAGTGAAGCGATAAGGGGCGAAACCCCCTAGTAAAATAAAATTATGGAAAACGATTTCAAAAATAAGTTTATTGAATCGTTTGCTTAAAAAATAATTTAATTTCTGATTAAAACATGATTTATCAAAACAATTTTGGGATATATTTTTATTATACAATAGTAGTTAATAAGTTTTATGTAACTTTAAAACTAGTTTTAACATATTTCTTTTAAAAAATGTGTATTTCTATAGTTTAACATTCTTGAAAAGCAACTTTGAATCCAATCGACTGTAAACTGCATGTTAATTGAAAGTTAGCAAAGTATATCCCGAATATTAATAATGTAGTTTCTAATACAAATTCCTGAAAATACACTTAAAAGAAAATGCAAACAACAAAGTAGGTAAAAGAAGAAAAAACAAAAAAAGAACCATAAATAATAAGGTTACCGTTATCTATCGTTAACATGTAAAATTACATCAAATTTATTTATTTTGATCGAGTCACACAATTTGAATTCCTATGAATATTTGTTTTTCAACTACACTTGATTATTTTCTAGCCCATGAAATCGTTTAATTTGTTAAGCAAAATCATTTCTTTGGCAGAGTATCCAGTAAACATTTCATCAAATAAAGAAGTAATTATCTTTACTTGTTTGAATTTCGTCAAAAGCATTAGAGTTAAGGGAATTTAACGATTAACACTATGAACCAAGGAAAACAGCATAAAATCAAAGCAGTGAGAACAAATTGTGAGTTATCCTCAGGATTCTAAGCCGGGAAACATGCTTGTTCATCGAACGCCAGTATCACCCGTCATACTTAAGCAAACTCTGTAAAAAAAGGGTCTCTCAAAATTTAGCAAAACAAATGTGTCAAAATAACTCCGAAACATAGTCGAATTTAAAATCCCCATGCAGAACCAGATTTAGAAATTTTGAGAAATTCCTTTTTGCAACTTACGGAATACAACTCAGATTCAAAAAAAAAAAAATAATAATTTAGAAATATTTAAAAATTAGTGTAAAGAGAGATACACGAGTAAAGCAGCAGTTTCGTAAAATATTTGAGAATTCGCGTTTTATCAAAAAAGACAAAATAATTGTTGTCAGAAACGACGAAACACAGATCAATAGTTGCTATATTGTCAAAAATGAGAAATTTACTTGTACACGATTTTATCAAAGCAATGGTATTAAAACTATAACAAACGGAAACCTCCAACCTAAGTCTTTTATACATTCTTATCTTCTACATCCAAAACAAAATAAACTAGATTTTTTTTTAAAAAAATTTCAAAAAGCAATTCTCAAATCCATTGAAAACACTCGGAAGAAATGTATTATATCTAAACAAAAGCAATCGGTTCAAAGAATAAAGGTTTTATGAATTTTTGAACAATGGAAAATGCTTTCTATGAAGTTTAGAGTGGGTGAAAGTCATCGTTAAAATGGTAAACCTTCCATTTACCATTTTAACAGCCTTTACAACAGAAAGCAAAAAGACAACAAAGCAATATCTGTCTATAGAAATGGACTTTACTCACACTTTGTTTTGAGCAGAAGAAGATTCCGATTTATTCCTTTATTTATTTGTTTTATACCATTCCATGCATCTAGAAAGTAAAATTTGCTATTGTTGTCATCAAATAATAAATTTGTATTCATATATGCTGGCCCCGTTGTCGAAAGAATATTTATTTCGTTGTAGCCTTTCGCCGGCGTGATCTCTGAGAAACCAAATGCATATTCTGAAATTTTATTTTGAAATTATCCATGTTTAAGTTATATAACTTTGAAGAGAAAGAAATATTTAATCGAAATTTACAAAATTTATCTCTTTTTTGTTTGTTCGGCCACCCGGAAAGGAAATAAAAATCTATTAATGAAAATCGGAGCTTAATAGAAAAGTTTATTTCGCTGCGATTTACTTAAGACATCAGGCATTAATTCTTAAATTAGTTTCACAGTTCCCCAACAAGTGGCGCTGCGAAGCGAACTGAGAAATTTCAAAAAACAATGTTATATGGTTTACTGTCGAGAACAAAAATCTTTGCCCTTGTAAATATTGCATCTAAAGCTTTCTCACATGCAGATAACTTTGTTTTCATTGCTTGCCACAGCTCGATGCGCCATCTACTGTTGTACTTTTTAACTAATTTTTAAAGTGGGGAGAATGAACTGTGGTTTCCTTAGGTTTAACCGTACATTTCATATTTTGATGTTTTGCGAAATTTTAATTGCATCTTGTAACAATTTTAAAAAAGATAGTGTAAAAGATATTGATGATGGCACCTACTATTAAAAAAAAATTTAAAGCATGCCTTTTTTTTTCCAGCCCATCTAATAATGAACAACTTTAAAGTTATTTTTCTGATAAACTGCAGAATCAATATACAGAAACTTTTTTTTTAATTGAAATCCTCAATTCTCTTAATTTATTTTGAAATTGGAATCATGACTTAAAAAACAGTGAAATATGTATTTTAAGAAAATTTTGAACCTAAAATTGTGCTTAATCGTGAAGACGAAAATTAAGTGACTCAGAATTTTAAAAAAAAATAACAATAAATAACATTTTAAAATTAATACAATAACAAAAGGAATAAAACAGAGCAAAAGTACAGTTTATTTAAAATGAATACCATAACAACAAAGAATTTCAAAGTTTCAGAAAATTACAATCTTGATGAATAATTTCACTCTTCTGACAAAACCGCAAAACGCAAAAAATAATGAAACAAAAAATTATAAAGTAAAAAAAAAACAAAGTGGTGAAAACAGCATTGAAGCAAAAAAAAAAAAAACAAGTGAAAACTCAAAAGGTACAGCTTTTAATGAAATGGGGATTCCAAAAAAGAATCTATGCCAAGTTTCAAAATAAGCAAGTAGAAAAAGAAACTCGATTAAGGTTTGACTTTAAAAAGCTTTATTTTTTAAACTTTTAATGTTGTTGTTGTCGTCGGCCATAAAGGTAGAGGGGGTGCGATTGTTCCTGTTTTCCAGTAGCACCATCTATGGTCAAGAATTCGACGACTGCCACACCCGTTTACAGGGTGCACCCATTCATACATCCATTCATTCATCCACAGATCGTAAATTTGACCTGAACCAAAGAACGATCAATACCCAATTCAGTATCTCCAGAGGTATATTTTGTTATGGGAACGTGGAGGACTTTGTAACCCGACAGATTTAACGTGCACCAGTCACCATTTACTACACTAGGAGTCATCGGTCGGCTGGCTTCGAACTCCCGTTCTCACGAACGAGAGTTCAGCGCCCTGCTAACCAGGCTTTCCCTGCCCTAAACTTTTAATACAAAGCATTAGTTCTTCAAAAATTGATTGCTTCTTTACGTTTAAAACAGAATGGTGGCCTTAAAGCAGACCCGATTTTTAACCAAAATCTCAAAATATAATGACCAAAATAAAAATGAATTTCCAAAACGTAAATTCTAACTCTAATCTTCAATAAACCCATTCGTATGACCAATGAAACATGAGGGGAGGGGGGGGGAAGCAACATTTACCCACTTCCGATATAAAATATTCAAAATAAATATTTTTAGTTTTTCTTTTTTAATGTATTTACAATACATATTGTTTAAAATGTTTAAAAATATATACTTCACAAGAAAATTTAAAAAATAATTTAAACTGTCATGTCAAATCCACATAGGAAAACAAAATATGGAAAAACTAATGGCATTTTGATGCAATGATAACGAAGATTTTATTTTATCTAATTCAGAATATTTTTGCTTTTTTTTTTTCAACACATAAACACAAACTTCTAACAATCTAAAAAGTTTTAAGCACTTATAATTTATTATTTTTGTGGATAATAAAACGTTTAATTAGTGAATTTCATGTTATTGTAAAAAGAAAAGATACAAAAGAAGTGGGGGGGGGGGAATAAAAGAAACCGCTGAATAACTTTTGACCAAATGAGTGGATTTTCACATACTAGGGTTTTTGTTAATTTTATTGTGCGTAGTAAAAATAATTTCTAAATAAAATTTTGCATCGCGATAAGACCATATATTTTAGTACTTTGTAAAAAAAAAAAAAATTCATGATGTTTTATTTTATATATATATGTAATACAAAAATTATAATACTTTTGTATTAATAAAATAATTAAAACTCTTTCGTTTTCATAAAATGTCTTTGTTAAAGAATAAGCGTAGAGAGATTCTATTTTGGGAAGTCAAGGCTAATAACATACGATTGAGTTATTTTTAGAATCTCTCCCCCTTTCACTTCCATATAAGGAAGCATGAAATGATTTTCCTTAATGCGTAAGGATACAAGTATTTCAAAGACTGTGCCTTTTTACTCCAAAATGTGTTAGTATAAAAGCGAGAGCAATGCTTTTCGCATGTCCTTTCCCTCATGTTGTGATCCTGATAAATTGTTCCAGAATTGTCCGAAGTCTTGTCCATCCCCTTCCTTGTGGAGAGCGGATGTGGACTGTTATCAATAACAACCTACCGTTAATAAACCATTTTAGAACGTACGATGGCTTACGACTGCATTATTTAAGCTATCTATAACACAAATAAAAGGGGTTTTAGCCCTTTTATTACATATATATATAGTATAATTAAAGAAAACAAAATTCCTAAAACGGCAATTTTATTTATAATTATTTTATTTTCTAAAAAAAGGAAAAAAAGACATAACTAAGTAATTATTTTAATCTTACTTGTCAGTGAATTTAAAATAACGTCTGTAAACTTTAAAAAACGAACCTTTCGTTTGTTTCTTTTTATTGATTCAGTATTATATTATGTAAAGTGTCAAATAAATAATTTATCAAAACAGTTTTAGCTCTTTACAACTGAGCAATCGTCTACAAAGGGTGCTTACTAAGCGAAAATATTAACGCCTAGAAGAAAAAATATATCCCAGTTTAAGAGAATATCTTTCTGCAGATAGAGATTTCGAACTCTCTCTGAAACCTCTCAAGTTCTCGACTTACCTAGGTAGAGGCAATTTCCCAGTGGGTTTCCGAAATTTTTTTTTTTTTTTTTTAATATTTTACTGGAGATTTTTACACAGGAGTAAAATCATGAGTGAAGAAGGTGCTTCGAGAATAATTCCTTGTGAGGAATCTTTGAGTTCTGAAGCAAGCCCCGCGCCAGAATTAGAGAATTTATTTGACGATCCCCTGCTGTTAGAGACTGATTTTAGTTGCGAAGACGAATCGCCTTTCTTTGGTAAGTTCTGTAAAGGAAGTTTTAATTATTCCAATGATTTGAAATAAAATATATGCAAAAAGAGTCTTTTTTTTTTTTTTTTTTTAAGAATATAAATTTTTCATATAATTTTTGTGATGATCCGTTGCTGTTAGAGACTGTTTTTAGTTGTGAGGATGAACCACCTGTATTTGGTAAGTACTGAGAAATATTTTAATTATCTAATGATATGGATTTTAAAAAAATGCATACAAAAGTTGCTGTTTTTTTTCGCTTAAGAATATAAAATTTTAAGTTGATTGTTAGAAAAATATTTAGTTTACAGAACCAAAACTAAAAAGAAAATCAACTAATCATTTTATTTACATCAAGATTCATGCATCACTTCATACCAATCCTTAATTTAAAATATCATCTCTTACATCGCTTATCCTGATAGTAGTTGATTATGTAGGATATAAGACATCAACTTACGCTATCAAACATTTTTGGGTAAAATTCTTTGAAAATGAACTTTTTTGGGGACCAATTGCAAATATGATCAGAAAGAATTAGTTATAGTATTTTTTGAGATAATACTAACTTTAGTAAGCCGTGATGGCCCAGTGGTTAAAGCACTGAACTGTAAAGAACAGGGGTTTGAACTCCAGTGGCATCCTGAAATCCACCCAGCTTCTGATAGATAGGTACCAACTTGTCTGAGAATTAAAGGCGGCTAGTGCGTAATACTGACCGCATTGCCACAGTCTTGTCATTAGTCACGAAATTGTGGAGCCTTTATTTCCTCGTAAATAACAAGCTATTTTGGGAATGCTTTACTTTATTGATATTAGTAATAATAATATTTTGCTGAAATAGCTCATATATAAATATTGTAAAACAAAGAAAATTACAAAGTATATCATATTTTTACGTGGTTATAATCACACTACTGGCCAAATTAATGTAACAATCCGGTTTTATTTAATAATTAAAAGATATGGCTAAAACAAGAATCCATGTCACTTTATTCAATGGTGCAGTACATTTTTAGTTTATCATTTTATCAGTCTACCTTTCATATTTATCAAGATAATTAGTGCAGGGAAAGTCCTGAATCGTTATTTACTTACTGAACAGAATTATTCTTATCAAACATTATTCATTCCTTTTCTGACACGAGTGAAATTTTTGTCTAAATTTTATATTCAACAAAATTATGTTATAGAATTCCGCATACATTCTAAGTTTTATGAAACATTAGATATTCCCTAAACACGCACATGAACCCTTTAAAAAAATCGTGACTTCAAAAGTTTTATCTCCCTGCACTGTCATTGAAAACTTGAAATTAGAAGAAAATATAAAATTAGGAAAATTATTTGAACAGTTCTGTACGTTCCAATTAAAGTTAATGTAATTCAAACTACACGAGTTTCTATCAATTATTAAGTAAGATAATAACCCTTCAACGCAGAATTTTTATTAAACCTATTTTTTCATACTTTTTTCATTATTTTGTATTTATTTAGAGCAAAATAAATGAAAAGTATTCTATTTAGCATTTAATATTTTATGGTTATAAAATACAGCATGAAACGCCAGTATCTTTTTCTGCATTCAATGTGAAATCTTCCAAACACGGCTCACTTCCAAACAATATTTCAAATTAGCATATTTGCAACAGTTTAGATCTAAGAGAAACAGTTAACTAAAATTTCTACAAGTTACAAAATCAATTATAGATAAATTATGGAATATGAAAGTAAAAAAAAAAATAATAAAACTACTTTTTTAGGGTTTTATATTTTAGTACTAATATAATTCCGATAATCTAACATATACCTTTATTAACTATTAGACTGCCTCTTATAATTAAAAAATACATATATAAATATATTTTTCTTGTAATTAGAGCGTCAGGAAAAAAATGCATAAAAAGGAGCCCATTTACGTCAAAGAGATTAACAGTTGTAATTTATGTTATTCATAGAATTCAGTCTAGAAAATCTTGAAATATGCATACCAATTGAAGAATTTAAAAAAATACTATATTATGTTTGACAAACAAACTTCTAACAGATAAAAAAAAAATATGAATAAATTAGATAATATTATAAATCATTAAATAATTAATGATCAAGACATTCATCTCAAACTCTTTATATAAATTTAACTATAATTTGGTATAAAAATTCGAGATTATTAAAAAAATAAAATAATAATGATTTCGAAGAGTAAACTCACCATAATCATATAAAAAATATTTGAAAAATTTGAAAAAAATTATCATTAGACATGAGATTTGCACGGAGTGCATTCAATAAAAATAAATTATATTAACCTATACCTTAAAACAATAAGTTTTTTAAAATAACTGCATAAAAAAGGTAATATAAAGGCAAAGTGTAGAATGATAACGAGGGTGGGATTTAAGAATGTTTCATTAAGTTCCAAGCAACTTTTTCTTTTCATTTTTTTCACAATTAACTAACAAAAATTTATAAAAGTAACACTTACTTTTGCGTACATATCTACGAAGAAAATAAGTTTCGGCGTTTCAATTGATTTTAATAAACTTTTTAATAACAATTAAGAAACTTCAGAACAAATTAGAAACATATTATCTGCTTATAGTTAGAGATTAAAGTGAACATTGATCGAACTACAGTTGTTCCCTGAAAATTGGATGTTATTGGATCAAAAGGTCTTTTAACTCAATTTAGGATGCCCTTTTCGGGGGGAGGGAAGCTAAAGCAAATTAAGATTGCGCTCTAATGCTTTAGGACACTTGACAGGCTGCAATCCTCTATAGCTTTAGGGAAAGCAAATGTAATCGGAAACTACGGTTTTAACTTTTTAAAAAAACCGATGAGGAGGGGGAAAAGTATTTATTATAAATATTCTTTCGAATATTTACTCTTTTTTAATTGTGGCTTAATTAAATTAAACTTGTCTTGGGAGGATTCTTTTATTGAAGTGTAAGAATTGTTTATGCAAAGTTTTATAACAAATAATTTATTCTTATGAAGGTGTAGACTTTGTTACTACATTTATTGTCATTATAAAATAATTTTTAAAATGATTCATTATTAAAATAGGGTAAAAATATGCGTATCTCTTTATATTAAAAACTTGTAAGCGCGATCGCCGTTGTTTCGGGTGTTCGACTTGACGTTACATTTTGTTCTATTGCGCAAAAACTATAAGACTTAAAAACTTGAAATTACATGAGTATGTAGAAAAATCGGGGAGTAAGATGAAATTTAAAAAATTACTCAGTCGGTTATACATATTATAGATTAAGTGGTTCATATTAAATGTAAAACTTATTGTATAAAATACCATGATGTGCAACTAGATAGTTGAAATTTGACGTCATTTGCCTCCTCAGGTTGGTTAAAAATTTAAAGTTTTTAAAGGAGACTCTGCACTTCTTATTTTGGTGGTACCACATACCCAAATCCCGGTTAAGTTGCGGTTTATGAACCTTCGCTTTTAAAAACCGAATAGTATTAATATTTTTTTGTAAAAAACTTGATGTAGTTACAGTACGTTTGTCACACGCATACATTTGCATCCTTTTATTTGTATTATCAACTATTATGATAAATGTATTTAAAGTTTTTCTCGAAATGAAACAAAATTATTCAATTTCGGGAAAAAATAAAAAAAAATTACTGAATTTATTTTAAAAGTGCAAACAGATCTGTCAGTAATTTGGTGTATTTTTTTTTTTTAATTTTAAATGTATGTATTATTTTTATTTTTTTAATTTTAAGATTACAACTGCCAGAATTCAAGCAAAGATGATGATCAGCCGCAAAAGTTAGAGAATACTGATTCTGTTGCCGTAAGCAACGCTACTGATTTTATCAGGTAAAATATTTGTATTGAATATTTTTTGAATGAATATTTTTTTAATTATTTTATAAATCTGTGTAAATAATTATAAAAGTCTACAAATTTTAGAAACTATCTATAAAGAACATCTTGTTCTTAATATTAATGTATAAATAAGTTCACCTCAAAAAATAAGGAATGATTTCCAAAACAATATAAATGATATGATATTTATGACATTGACATTTTTAAAAAAATTCAAATATTACCAAAAACTGTTTCTGAAATACATAATAAGCATTGCAAAAACGTTTCAAACATTACGGAGGGAAAATACAGTACCGCCATCGATTTATGTAGAATGGAATAGGTTAGAAACCGAAGACATTACAAAACTACTTGAAACAATCGCAATGAAATAAAATGTTAAACAGTTATTATATTATTTTGATTAACACGTTCCATTATTTGATATATAGCATTGGTGTAGGAAGATGTCGAAGAAAACAAAGAAGGTATCGAACAACATTCACATCATCTCAGTTGGAAGAATTAGAACGATCTTTTCATGTTAGTCACTATCCAGATGTCTTTTCAAGGGAGGAACTAGCTTCTCAGATTGGATTGACAGAAGCACGAGTTCAAGTAATATTGAAATATTGACTTTTTGCAAAATTATAATCTTTTACTACATTTCTTATCTCTTTTATAAAAAGCAATATTAGATGTAAGTTACGTGCAATACAAATCTGAAGATTGATATTAATTCTTATAAAACTAATAGCATGTTGTTCTGTTCATATATATATATATATATATATATATATATATATATATATATATATATATATATATATATATATATATATATATATATCTATATGTATATATATATATATATATATATATATATATATATATGTATATGTATATATATATATATATATATATATATATATATATATATATATATATATATATATATATATATATATATATATATATATATACACTTATAGCACAATAAAGACAAAAAGGATAAAAAGAAAAAAAAAGAAAAAACGAAGAAAATTAATAAGTTTTATTTACTGCGCACACGCTGCAAGTATATCGAACTCAGAAAATAAATTAAAATCAATCCAAGTTAACTAACAATTCAAACGCTCTTCAGCACTGCAGTAACAATGCGACATAAAAGATCCCTCTTTTGAAGCTTCTAACTCTATTTGCGCTTCGTACGTGTAAGTTCATTTGAATCCGCTACTCGCCTTACTGATTTCGTTTTGTGTTTTATTTTGTATGTTCTGTTTTTTACTTGATATGTTTTATCTCGTATATATTTTCTACTTAATGTGTTCTATTTTCGTCTTAATTTTTTTCAGTGCTCCTCACACAATTGTATTGATATATTTTGCGTTTATTATATTGATGCAATGTTAGAAAGCACTCCTTTTCGTGGATATAATCGAGTGAGCTGATGAAGAGATTATATCTTTTATTATTTTGCTTTCCTCCTTTTTAATATTTTTAAATATTTTTTTAAATAATTTTTAAAAATATTTTTATTCTTTTCATTAATCTTTATTATTTTCTATTATTTTATATTTCTATTATTATTTTATATTTCCGTTATTAAATATATTTCATTTTAACGAAATCTATAATTCGACTTATTTGTTTCATTTTCAGCTTGTATATATGCACCCAAAATAAATACAACATTAGACTAGATACAACTCTAGAAGAGCGAATTGAACTTTTGAACTAAGAAGCAAAAACCTAATTTAAGATAATTCGTGAAAAAACAATGAAAAATGTCATTCCTCTTATTTTTTTATTATATTTATTTTTTATAAGAGGCGTTGAATAGCCGACCTAATCATTCCTCTCGTTAATTATTTTCAAAATTTGGTTAATACGTTCACAATTGTTTTTATATAATTTATTTATAAGGTATAGGTTCCGATGAAACAAGTCTGTCATTTGGGGTTCCATAGCCGATAAAAATTATAGGAACCACTGACTTAAAGTATTCCGAATGGTTTTCCAATATCATAGAGCCAAAATTCCTGAAAATTAGTACGATGTTAAATTTTGCAATCGTTATGCCACTCTATGTGTTTACTTACGATTATACTAAAATTTCGGATTACGTTTTCGTATTTAAGTAAGTAGTTCTAATATAATCCAACCATTTTTTTTTTTTTTTTCAATTAAAAATTTGCCTGAACTAGGTTTGTAAATTATTAAATAAAATAAAAAACCTCATCCGTTCTTTATTTTATTCAATTAAATTTAAAATATTTATTTTAGGTTTGGTTTCAAAATCGTCGAGCGAAATGGCGAAAACAAGAAAAATTGACGCGCTGTAAAACCGACATTGCTGATGATATCCTAAACGTCTACACCATTGAACAAGATAATGGTACTGATTATCAAAACGAATTTAGTGAACAATGTTCGGGTAAGTATAGAAATTTTTGTGTAAATGGTAAATCTTGATAAGTTTATTTAAAAATACTTCTTAACATTTTTATTAAGTTCTTCAGCGATTTATTGGATTATTATATTTAGATAAAATAATCTCAATGAAATTTTAGGTATTTCGTATATTTCTTAGATAATTAATACATTTAAGGTGATCAAACTAGAAAACATTGATAAATTAGAATGCTTCATGACACTTAGACACAACACAACCCTGATTAAAGATGGTTTTTCAATTGAAACATGGTTCTATCTCATTCTGACTGAAACACAGATTAACCTTTCTTAAACCCAAGTTAGTCAAACATTGAAGGATCAAACTCGATCTTGGCAAAAAATGAGTTAAATTCTCAATTTTTTTTCACTAGCGTATGATCCCTTAAATTATTGACAAAAAACGACTCGCAAAATTACAAGGAATAATATAATTTTATCATGTATACAACATTTTTATTGAGTCAAAGCTAATACAGGGTGTTCCGTAATAAAACCCTCTAATGTATATGTTTAGAAATCTTTCAAAAATGAAGTTGAGAAAGAATACAGCAGACCACCAATTGATGTTTTAACAGAGAGAAAATAAAACCCTTATCGAAATCTAACGGTGCATTACTGGGGAAGACGAGATTACAAGCTGTTTAAGATTAAGTTAAACTGAGGAGTTTCTAATAATTATCTTTCATCTCCTAACAGTTTTATTCAGCAAACAAACTGGTTTTGAGGATTTTAACTTCTCAGTAGTAATTCATTATACTATTTCGATAAAGCTTTTGTTTTCTTTTCGCTAAAACATCAATTTGTCATCCCATATAAACATTCTTTCTTTACCTCATTTTTGAAGGGAATGTTTTATTCTTCCTCGCGTAAATATTAATTTACGATCCTTTATGCGTGTATTTTCTTAACTTCTTATTTGACAAGGAATTCTAAAAGCGTATATTAAGGGTGGTTATTACGGAACACCCCGTATATATTAATGTTAGTTTAACAATGAGCCACATGAAAATACTATTATTAATCGTAGGTCTGCAGGACGTAGCCAGCAGTACAGAAACCTCTCAAATTAAATTAGAAGATTTGTCCGCTCTGGGCATTTTTACACTTCCATCTGAGTGGAATGATAATGTGGAAGACAGATCAGCCGACATGGTACAACTTGCTCTGGATGCAGCGGGTGCCTTTCTCACATCCTCCGTCGCAACTTCCATGGAATTGAATGAAGAAATTGACGACGGAGATTACGTGACGCAGGATAACTGTATATTTGTAGAAAACTGCTCCGACGACACAGCATCGACAAACGATGGCTGTCCAGATGAAAGTGCCACTGGATGATGACATTTGTATGGTTTGAACGCTGTTAGACATTTTAGTATAGAAATAAACAATTTTTGCAATGTTTTTACCGATAATGCATCTAAAAAAAATCAATAAAGAAACATCGGTACCTTAGTGATAAGTTGCTGCAACCTAAATTTTTAACTTTACTTATTAACCTATAAATTTACCAATTTGAAACCTTAATAAGGTTTCAAGCGGTTAAAGAAATACGACAATATAGTTCAACTTTCATGTATCATATTAAAGAAAAGCATTTCCGCAACAATCTGTCGTGGATGAGGGGGTAAGAATGAAGATTCGGGAACTAGTTTTTAATTAGTTTTTAGGATAATAATGGCAAAAATTATTTATAGGAAGAAATATATAATTTGTTGTTTGAAATACTGCAGGCATGGTCTTTTAAATTAAAAAGATTGATAATACGAAAATCTACAAGTAATAATTTTTTTTTTTTTTTTTTTTTTTTTTTTTGCTACCTATACATTGAAGCTTCAGCTTCAAAAGGGAAAAACACTTTCTTAATTTATGCTTATTAAAATGCTTTATCTCGTCACATTATTTATTTATTTTGTCACAGTTCGTAAAACACTAACTAAAATTAAATGCATTCTCGCAACGGCTTGTTGTAGTTCCCAGTAAAACACCGAAATCAAGCATCACTGGCTGTGGTCAGTAAGCGGTTGGGTTATCGCTTTGATCAGCCTGCGTATGGACCAAAGGTGTGGCGTATCCGTCCATACGCAGGCTGGTCCATACTCAGAGCAATTGCTCGACTTCGAGCTCAGGTTGTCGAGCAAGGAAGCCAACCCCTCAGCAGAGTATCTAAATTCCGATGGCATGTCCTCCGATCATCCTCAGGGATGTTTCCCAGACCGTCGCCGATAGCCCATAGTGCAGCTCTAGTGCGACGTGAATAAAGTACCTACCTACCATTTTTAAGGATATTGGATATTGTTGTTGGTTACATTTATATAGAAACATTGAAAAATGATACGTGAATTTTTTTTTTTTTTTTTTCAAAAAATTTAAGAGGTTTATGAATACATTTCTTACTTCTGAGTTAAGACATACTTTTTTCAAAAAATGTAAGAAATGTAACTATTGCTAAAATCTTCGTTGATCATTAGAAAATTTTAAATGGAAAAGAATTTCATTGAACAACTAATGAAAATGTGTTTATGCTTTATTTGTCTTACGACTATTATTAAAACTTCACAACGTACGTTTCTTGTATATAGGTTAAATTGCCGACTACAATTAACAAGCATTTAAACAACAAATTCTGAAATTAAATATTCTTTGTTCAGAACAATGAAGTGTCCTTATTCTTTTAAGAGAAAATGAACGAGGTATGAGTAAACAAACTTCAATTTATTTATTTATGTTTTTATTTTATATTAAATTTTTATTAATTTATTTATTTTTTTGAAAAACAAAAATTAGATAAAACAAACACAATTTTAAAAAAAGGCTAAGTATAACAAAAATTGAAAGAAAAAATATAGGTCTATATTTATTATACTTAAAAATGTTTATTTATTAAACTACAAATTATAGCAAAAAAAATTGAGTCTCATCTTTTATACAAATACCAATCAGAACATTATTTTTTAAAAAATGAAATCCTTGAAACCGATTCAGTATTAACACACAAGTTCAATTTTCGAATAAGTTTAAGTGTTCCGAACTGCTCAGTTTGGAGGAGAGCAAATAGAGAAAGCCAAGGCCTGAGCTAGCTGTAGTGCTGACTAAGAAGAAGTTCGTATCTTTATTATATGGTTATAAGATAAACATTATTCATTTGCTTAAAAATATTTATTTACTAAAGCACATAAAAACGCAAAAACATTTTAGGTGCAAACAAATTTATATTCCAACAGTAAAATATATAGAATATTAACAAAAGTAATAAGCTACTCTAATAAGCCTGTAACTACTGCAATATTTAAAAAAAAATATGTAGAATAAGAAAAAAATATATTTATTGCAATGCTTAAAAATGTTCATTTATTAAATTACAAACTACAACAAAAAATAATAATTATGATTCTCATGACAATTTTTAACCCTCTGACTGCTAACTGCTCTAAGTTGAAGCGATTGCTAGAAACTAAATATTTTTTCGCGCAATATTGTTTTTGTCAAAGTCATATAATACATTATAATATACAATCCAATTCAAATACTATTGCTACTTTATTTAATCTAAATTGAACCAAACATTTTGTAGAATCAGTATATATTGTTCATTCACCAAAGGCAAAGTTTAAAAACACCATGATTTGGTAATGTAAGAATATTGAATGGCTTATCTATGAATATTGAATGAATATGAATATCTAATTAAACAAAAAATTCATTTATTCTCGTTGCTAGGTAACGAGGTATGAGATTTCTACATATGTTAGACATATACGAGAGAAGTAAATTACAAAAACATACTCGAGACAGCCTTAAACAGCCCTCGCCAAGCATGCATTTGTGTCCGTAGTTCACACCAGTTAACCAATGGCTTGCACAAATGCACACATAACAGTCAAAGGGTTAATACAAATACCAAAACATAAACTTGAAAATTATATTTTTAACATAATAAGCATTGTTAAATATATCCCATAGCTACTTCGACAAAGCAAAAAAAAAAAAAATTTATATTTTAGTCTAATTAATAATACTTAAGTGTTGTGACATTTTCAAACTATTATCAAAATATGAAATGAACAAAAAAAATCTATGAAAGCTATTTCATTATTAGAAGCATATAGATTGAAATTTTAAAAACAATTAAAAAACTGATATTTAAATAACAGACAATTCCTGCCATATACACAGTGGACAACTAATTAAATTTTCATTTTGTGACGTAGCTAAGTTAACCAAATGTAAAGCCAAAACATAAATATTTTCCTCACAAAGACCTCATCCTTGCTCTGAATATAAACAAAATTTTTTCCCTTTTTGAAGCATACACAAGAGCTTGTTATGTAATAGAACCGGATGAACTTTCCTTGCTTCGGAGATCGATCGCAACATTCAAACTGAAACAGTTAGGTGGCTCCACCCTGTTCACGTTGTGTATTGTGTAATATAGAACTATTAATGTTGGTAAAAGCATTAGAGGTTCTGACTTCAAATAAGTAATTCTAATAAGTAATCTTAGTAACCAAAATAAAAAAAATTATTACGTCAATAATCATTAAATAAATGGCGAGAAATTTATTATTATTTCTTTAATACACTTGATGCAATCATTAAAAGGTTTATTAGTTTCGTTATACTCTTAATATATTGATAAATAACAAAAATTTATCTGTACTTTTACTTTCAGTATAGTAGCTTGACAACTTAATAGCTTAACAAACTTATAATAGCTCAGCAAGCTCTCTATATAATTTGACTCATTAACTTACAAAATTTTTACAAACTTAACTCATAACTAATATCAAAACTTTTTGATACAGTAGTAGCTGACAAAGACTTAGGTTTATCATGTTAAAAGTAATGTTTTAAAATAGTTTCATTTAGTAACACAATAATTTGCTTTCAAATATAGCACACTATTAAGTACTTATTTTGTAAACATGTTATTTTAACACTATACTACAATTCTATTAATTCATTCATACTATTATGAATGCATTCATAAGAAAAGAAATAAAAATATTATTAATACACTGAAAGATTTTTAAAAAAATCAAATATCAAAAATTGTAGTATCAAAAAATTTAAATAATTATTTTTCTTTTTAATTTTAAACATGCTTTCTTTAAACTTTTCATACGTGGGATAATTACATTAAATAAAATTTTAACTCTGTTTAAAAAAATAGTTTGAAACTTATATATACAATTTAAGATCGTTTGTAAAGGCTTCGATAGCTTCTAAATGTTTTTTTATTTTTACAATACTAAAATATATTTCTAAAACCAAAAACTTTTTTAGTTAGTTATTTTATTACTTTATGTTAATAGCAAATTAATTTCATAATAATACAATATAGTACAACATTTACGATACAGTATCTATAATAATACTGCAATATAATTTACACCAAAAAATAATAAGATTTTTACATACATATTTTTAATTTACATAAATAAATTTAATTCAAATATTACAGTACCCTTTGACACATGTTTTACTAGTTCATCTAAAAAAAAAACACTTTGAACTAGATTTATACTATAGATGAGGATTTAATAAGAAATTAGAATAACATATGGAAACATTATTAATTTTAATTATGAAGATTATTAAACATTTTCTTCATTTTATAACAAACAAGTTGAAATTATTGAAATTATTTGCTGCAAAAACTTTTTTATAATCATATTAATTAAAAATCTTAAAATATAAAAATGAATTACTGAATTTAAAAATAAAAACAGTTTTTCAGCTTAAAATATATTTTATACAAATAAATATTTTAAATTAAAAAATGAAAAATGTGTTTATGTAAAAGAAATTTATTTACAACTTTAATATATACTCTATTCCAGAAATTTTTAAAAATTAAATTAAAAGGCCTTTTCTATACAAACAATATCTGATTTATTATTAATAATAAAACAACTTGTATAATGATAAGTATAATAAAGACATAAAACAATACCTAACACATAAAAATTACCATTTTAAGCCATTAAGTTTTAAAGGTAAAAGGATTTCAAATTAAATTTATTTTGAAACAAAGTAAATTTCTTTAAGGAAGCTATAATTATATTCGACAAAAAAATTTTACATGGAACTATCTATATTGTTAAAGATACATTACTTTGTAAACAATATATCCTTTTACAATAACCTTTCATTAGTGACAAAGAAATAGACTTTACATATTTCTTTTGAAAGAAATATGTAAAGAAATTGAAATAAAACTGAATGTAGGGTTCAATGAAAGAAGACAAACGGAACACATGTATATTTAAATGACATTATGTTTTAAGAAATCAAATGGTGCTATAAACTAAATCTGATAGAAAAAAATAGAAAAATTACTAGAATACTTTGGGATCATTGAAACCAAGTTTAAGTGAAGAAAATTACACTATAGAAAAAAAATGCCATTATGCATGATAATAAATAAAAAAATATGATGTAAAATGTATTTAGTTGTAAAGTTGAAAAATTTAAAAAATTCATGAAGTAAGGACATGAATATTAAAACATAAAAACCACAGGATCACAGAATGCTAATCCCCATTTTATAAAAATTTCACTTCTCTACAATGAATAACTGTCTCGCAAGAGATCTATCACACATTCTGTTGAGGTTGAATGGATCTCTGCCATTTAAGTACCAGTTACAAAAAAAAAAATAACCTTTTAATATCTAAACAACAAAAATGCGGGTTATCACTTTTTATCTCTGAAGATCACATTTATTCAAAATTAGAATTCAGAATAGTTTTAAAATAAAAATTGATCGGTTTTTATATGGTTACTTACAGTACTGAATTAAAAGATAAGAATAATTAATACTTCAATAAAAAGAATAGATGAACACAATCAAAACAGTGGTTAATATATAAAATAAAAACAAAACATGAACCTAAGGAAATAAAAATGTAAAAAAAAAAAAAAATGATCAATTGGCAAATTTTAACATTGATTTTTTTTCATAATTTATCTTCATCTAATGTTTAGTGAAAAAGAGAAAGAAATAACAAAATTCCTATCACACAGTTAGTGAGAGTTTTAATAATAAAACAATAAATAAAACAACAGTTTAACATAACAATATAAATTTGGAAACATTATACAATGTGAAATATCACAAAAAACAACAGATCAACAAACATAAATATAAAATATAAAAATCATTTAACATTTTCTCACAAAACACGAACTCTACTTCTTTGCCTCTATCTTTAATTCCTAACATCTACCTTACCTAACGTTGCCAAAAATTCCAACTGCAACCAACTAATTTAGTTTCTTAACTACACACTTATTTCACAGGAAAATAAAATAAAAATAATTTACAATTACCTTTAAAAGTTTTCTTTTCATTTAAAACAGAATTTTTTTTTTTTTCATTATTAAGTAATAGTAGCAGCATTGCTAAAGGATAAGCCATACATAGCTGCCAATATGGATTGAAAAAAATCCAGTAGATTTTATGAAATAATATAAATTTCATGCTAACTGTTGAACAATATACTAAATATTTAACATATAGGGAATTGTAGGGATTTTTATTGTCTTCAAAATACAAAATTTTTATTAATGGTAAGTAATATTTACCAATTATGATAAACATTAAATGAACTTGAAAAGTTTTTTTTTTTTTCTTTTTTTTTGTCAAATTCTATTTCAATAGGGATTTTTTAGGAAACTTAATTTTAGAGAATTCTCTAACATGCTCTCAAAAACCAGGAAAAATTTGATTAAACCAGCAGAAAGGGGCAAAATCTTGTAGTCTACTGATAAATTCAGTAGAGTTGGCAGCTATGGCCATATCTATTCAAACTTAACACTATATAAACTCTAATACTTTGATCACATCAAAAATTCTAAATTTCTTAAATACATACACAGTCTCATCTTATGACAAAAATTTGCAATAAAAAAAAGGAATTTTCTTCAAGATAATAACTATATTTTTCACAAAAAAAGTATATTAAATTTATTTATATGACAATGTAAAAATACCAATTTATTTTAAGTCATGAAGCACGAAAATATTCTAATAATACTAAGATGAACAATTTGTACTAAATTAATTAAACTACATTTGACACTTAATAAGGTAAAAAATAATTTTCTGAGAAAAATATTTTAAACATAAAAAGATTAAAATACGATAAATATTCATGCCATTTATGGTCAATCGACAGGAGTTGTACACTTATTTTTAAAATATAAAAACATCTGTGACAAATAAATAATACTTAAAACTTTTTTATGAAGTCAACTAAATAGTCCTAATTTCTTACATTCTTAATAAATATTAGAGGAACTTCACTTCATACAGCCAATTATTTTGCAAATTAATTATGTGTCTCAATCACATAATTTAGAAACTGATTCTGAGAATAACAAATCTTAAACTAACTTTACTACTTAAATACTGAATTAAAAATAAAATAAGAAAAGCTTTTATACACATGTTGCATCAATCACAGTAAAACTTTGGGTGACATCTATGACAAAATATCAGTATATTATTTTTAAGTACTTAAATTAAGTACTTAATTATTGTTATTATAAAATAAAAATAACAATTTGCAATATTTTTTTGGAGATAAGCACAGATTACATTGTATCAAATTAAAAACAATGATAAGCTAATTGAATGTTTTCCTGCTTATATCCGGATATGCATTTATAGAATACTAATAAATAGGCCCTAATGATTTTAACATTTTACATCCATTTTAAACCCTTTGCAGTCGTAAAAAAAGCTCTCAGCTAAAAATACCTATTGAGTATCAACAAAATACAACAGCAAAGGGTTGAAAAAATTTCAAATCTAATATAGTCTTTAGCATACATATGAGTTCAAATTCATTTAAGGCGTTTTATTATTTAAATATTTCTATTAAAATCAAACTTCCATAGTTAAAACAAATTGATACAGCTTGGAATCAAATTTTCAATAATGTATCATATCACTGGTCTCCTACAAACTAGACCAAAATGGAAGACATTATTTTTATGTATAATCAGAATTTTCTTTTTATGTACAAAAATATATAATATGAAATATTTGGAAAAATATCTAACAAAACCAAAAAATGTGTTCTACACTTTCTTTTCAAAGCAGCTCAAGTACATTCTGTCAAATCAAATTCCTACAAAAAGAAACAAACAAATATTAGTAAAAATCTAAAAAAATTATACTCACTCTACAACCTAATTGTAATAATATGTGATTTCAACTATAATTTATAAAAACATACTAATCTGCAAGTAACAAACCTTGAATAGACTGATTTTGGTACAAAAATGGAAATTTGTTGCAAATAAAGAGAATCAGATACAGTCGTTGACTTACCGTATATTCCGGCGTATAACGCGCACTTTTAATACAAAAAATAATATTGGAATTTACGGGTGCGCGGTATACACCGAATATAAAAAATTATTGATTAAAAAAAATTTAATATAGAAAAAAACTTTATTTTAAAGAAATAACATACCTTTACCTATATACTTTATTCATTTTCGTTATTACATAAATAGTTCATTATATTCGTCTTCCGTTATTTCTTCAGGCACGTCATCACAATCTGAATTACTTTGCATTTAAATCCAGCGCTGTGTTTGCTTCGTGTGATAGGAGCCATGTCTACTACTAAAAATTACGCTGAATTCTTGAAGTTTACAATGTTTACTTTTCAAAGGCAGGACATCAAATGGTGCGATTGGCCGAAGAGGAATTACGTTTTGTCTCCTGATTCGTGGTATGCTTTTGAGACATACACAATAGACAGCATTCCAGATACCCCTCCCCCCCTTACTTCTAGAATGTGGGGAACAACATTCTTCCACACACCTGCACTGCTGAATACGACTACATCTCTTTTCTCAGAATCACATTATTACTCTTTCAACTCTACCCTCACATACATGTCAAATTCAGTTCTTTTATTTTTGCAAAAGATAGGGAAAAAAACTTTCTATTTACGATCTTGAAAGACGAAATATTGCACATGTACAATCCTAATTTTCGTGAGCGTTATACGAAGAGTATATCTTAAAATTTAAAAAAAGTATTAGAAATTACGGGTGCGCGTTATACGCCGGGGCGCGTTATACGCCGGGGCGCGTTATGCGCCGGAATATACGGTAGTTAAAGTTAGTCATTAAAGTAAAAGTGTAAAAGTTTAAAGAAAAATAAATATGGTTCAGCAGTTATGCTAAAGGTTAAATTTCCATTTCCATTTTTGAACTCATTTTTATCAATTATTTCTTTTCCATTCATTATTATTTATTTGAAAAATATCAATATCAGGATTTTTAAGTAAAACAATCTGTTCCTGCAAATGAACGTAAATGACTTTTTTTTTATTAATCCAAAACATGACCATGTCAAAACTTTAACCAGATTACAAAGTACAAAAAAGAAATCCAACAGAAACTTCTAATTCGTCAACACCATGTGGATTTGCTGAGTATTTAACTACGCAAAAAAATTTTTTTTTACATATTCTTCAAATGCCTATTCATATTTTTTAAAATTTTTATTAACTTTGAATGGGTCATATTCTGTTAACAAAAAATTAAACATGAAAATTAATGAAATTTTGATACTTCTGAAAACATTTATCCATTTGAACAACAAATAAACTAAATCACACTAAGAAGTAACTACTAAATCCATTACTATTACAGTTTTATCTTCTAACAGCAATGTGCAGTTAGAAAACAAATTTAAAAAAAATTGTAATTTTCCGTCTATTTATTTACCCACAAAAATATTCTTTTTCGACAAATAAAGATTAAAAGAATTCAATAATGCAAATTATATAAAATTCAAATATAGATGTTTAAAACTATTTAATCACATTTACAATGTTTAAACTAATGCGATTCACTATTACTATGAAAGATAATGTATTATAAGTGTAAACAAATAATAAAATGTAAGCACTTTTGCTTAACTTGATAGAAACAAGCAATGCTTAATCAAAGCATTTCATAACCAAAATATTGAGAACTTATAAACAAGCATTAAAATGTAACAAAAATTTGCAGGCTTTTAAGTTATAAATAGATACAATTTGATTACTTAATACAATATACTACTCACTTCAGCTTCATGGCTTTTCTTTGATGACCAAGATGATACAACAGGGCTTAATAACACAGGATCTACAGCCTTTTCTTTTCCTAAAAATTAAAAAGAAAATGGGTAAATAATGATAGTTATTGATATAGAAATTAAAAGTCAAACAATTTAATATATATATATATATATATATATATATATATATATATATATATATATATATATAAAGTATTATCATCAACAAGGTTGTATTCAGGGGGGGGGAGACAGGGACAATTGTCCTAGGACCCAGTAAAACCGAGAGCCTGATTAAAATTCCTTAAAAAAATGTTGCCTATTTTAATTAGTTTTTTTTAAAAAAATTGTCGAAAATTCTTCTATATCTATTGAAAAACTACAATTTTGAACAAGGGAATTCAAAAAATCTGCAAAGTATGAAAATAAAACATTTTTTGTGCTTTGAGAAAGGATCAGCAGTAGATTTCATCCAAGGGTCTATAAAACCTGTGTCCAGCCTTGATCATCAGGTAAAAAAACTAAGTAATTAATAAATTAGAAAATTCAATGTTTGCTAGAGCCAATACCGGTTTTTGTAACCTTTGAGCACGGTATGCTGATATTTGAGTGCTATTACTAAAACCCTTGAGTCTTATGGTAACTTTTGAGCATGGTATGCCGATATTTAGTCCAATTACTAAAACCCCTTGTTGTCATGCACACTTAACATTACACAAATGTAATCAGTGTCTTTAAAAATTTTTAAAAAAAATTTTTATTTAAATATTTAAATAAAAAAACTTTTTTTTTATTTGTTAAATTTTTAAATAAAAAAAACCACGACACGTATTATTTATGTATGTGTACATATGCATATATGTATGTATGTACGTTAGTATCACTGTTTCTAACCAAATGAAAACAAAATCTAAATTTTTAAATTAATTAAAAGAAATTCTAAATCTTCAAACAGAGTGAAGAATTTATTACATCACAAAAACTAATTTACTGTGTAAACAAATCTTGTTTTAAAAGTTGTTTGATGTATGCAATAAATGTTTGCAAAAGCAAACAATGTGCAAAATATTAATATAAATGTTGCTTTTTTGGCAAATAATAGAAATTATAGCAAATTAAAAATATAGTAAAATTTCAAAAATTGATTAAGGATACTAAAGAATTTAAAATAGTGTGAAAACAAACAACATTTATTAAAACGTCTTAAGACACTACTGAAAAATACAGCTATGTCATTCAAAAAAAACTAGCCTCCTTCTTCAGGCTTGGGGAATACAATAAAAGAAAAATATCATTTTCTTTCACAATGCTTTCTAAGGGGAGGCTTGTTTAGTTCTTTCTTTTTTTTATTAATGCTTAAAATTTTTTTTATTTTTACTAGTATGAAAAATAGCTAAACTCGGAAAAAATACGACAAAGCTGAATAACTTTTTTGAAAACTACTTAACTGAGATGTGCATCTTAAAAAATGTTAATATGAGGATAAGCTCAAAGTAAAAACGCTTTACCACCTGTAAAGAAAAAATGGAGAAGGGAAAAAAAATTCTTACAGACACCATATTAAATACAGCTATCTAAAGTTACTTTTTTAAAACTTCTTAGCAAAAATAACACTAAAATAATCATAGACTGTTTTTTCTATAAGCATTAATTTACTATTCAACAAAATCTATTAACTATTTAAAGGGTTGTGGTTTTAAGCGATAACCACAAAGTAAACAAAATAGTGTAAAAATTCATTTAAATAAATTGTTCTACTAGAGCCAAACTAAACTAACTTTGATAATTCTGGTGTTTTATTTTTTTTAAAAAAACTTCCTGTCCCTCAAAGAGTTAAAAATTAAAATCAAGAATAAGTAAGAAAACTATCATACCAAATATAAAGCTTGCACTTAGCCCAACTATCACACATGTAAACCATCCTAAAGCTGCATACCACATATAGGATAATCTCAATAATGGAAAAATGTATCTAGAAATGTTAACACATTAAAAAATAAATTTGTGACACAAATTGATAATCATCACACAGAAGTTTTATTGAAGAAAGGTTTTTCCTTCCTCAACAAAAGAGATAGCAAGAATTTTAAAAATTTGCAATTCAACTTAAAAGCAAATTTCTAATATTAGAATACTTAGCACATTAAGGACCAGCAGTTTTAAAAGTCAAAAAGTTAGAGCTGATTAAGGTAACTACACTTGCTATAAAAATTTTACAATACCTCAATCAATTTTTATAGAACCAACCATTGGTGGCCCCTTATACTGCTACAAATCTCTTTTTTATTATTATTAATTGCTTCATAAAAGATTCGGTTTTTTTTTTCTAAAATTTTGAATAATAGCTGGAAGTTTAATTTGAAATAAGAGGGAGGGAGAAATAAATAACAATTTTTGTTGCATAGTTAATGCCAAATCTTACTTTATTTAAAGCAAAATTGACAAAAACATGATAATGTAACATTTAAATGGTCTCTTTTCACAAAAATTAGATTCAAAATTTGTATTTAAAATTAAAAAAATTTTACTTCTTCACAAACTAATCAAGTATATAAATTAAATTTGCAAAATATAGAATTGCGTTAACTATTTTTTTCTGGTGTTTCCATTTCCTTATCAAATTTAACTTTGGAATCTTTGTTTCTTTGACAAAGTCATTCAGATTCTTCCTAAAATTTAATAAAGTTTTATACTATATTTTTTTCAGGTAGGTCCATGGCTGATCAAAAATTACACAGCAGAATTAGTTTTGTAATGATTTTTTTTAATTAAGGAAATTTCTTGAAATAAATTAAAATAAAAAATTACTTAGAAATTCCTAGAAAGCCACAAATAGTTAAACAGATATCTTAAGTCTAAGTGTATATTTCCAAAATGGGACTTTTTGGCTGTTAAAATTAAATATTTTGGCAGTTAAAAGCTTTGATAAATACAAATATTGATATTCAAATATAGCTGAAATATTCAAATGAATCAAATTTTAAACTATGGATTTCTGAGCTTCATAAATAGCATTGAAGATTGTTAAAAAAAGCTTGCAAAAAGATTAGAGATGACTGGTAACCAAAACAGTACGCTGGCATAGTTTAGTATAATTTTATAAATCATGATTTATCAATCATACTAACGTGAGCAAGGTTCTTCAGCGTTGTTCTTTCAAATTAAACAATGATTTCAGAATTTATTTTTGTTTGCAGTGATTGCATTTGTGATTAAAATAATTTATATCAATAAAAATTATATATTACTTCTGTATAAAGCAAAAACTAATGCAATATTTTAATTCTTTTGTCATTACATAATTTACTGTTCAATATTAATTGTTTTTACATACTTATCTTCCACTTCCATTGATGCATGATTCTGATCTGCTATTAGAACTTCATTTGACTCAGTCGTTGCATTAAAAAAGTTTCCCTCAAAACTATCAACTATAAATGATTTGTTTAATGGACAGTCATCAAGAGATCGATGAAAAACTGGAACAGTTTTGTTTCTTGTTAACATGCTACCAAGTCCAACATACATACAAAGGATTATGCTGGAGATAAATCCAACCACTGATCCCTGAATAAACAAAAATATTACAGAATAAGAAGTTCAATAACTAATGCTTTAAATAAATAAAATATAAAATTATGTATTATTAGAGCAATTCCACCATTTAGGGATGTCCTATTTGCAGAATTCAAAAGCATATAACTCAGTAAAAAGAAATCATGTAACTCTAATAATTTTTGTTAAAATAAGTCTTAGTGTAATTTCCCCTTACTCCAATTTTTTGTAACTTATATTGGTTTAAAAAAATTTAGAAGTTAAAAACAGTGTGCTGCGGATGTAAACTCAATATGTTATGTTCGTAACAGATTGCTTTAAATTTTCAAAACAATTTTAGACATCTAAAAGTTTCAAAAAATTGGAGTAAAGTTTCATGATACTAAGATGTATTTTCTCAGAAATAATTAGAGCTGCTTAAATTTGTTTAGCTAAGTTATACTTTTTAAAACCATCCTTTAAAAACAACCTTTCTAAATATTAGAATTATCCATTATTAAATTGAAAAAAAATTTGCAGTAATAACAAAATGCACTTTAATATCAACAATTTCGTACAAAATGAAAAAAAAAAAAAATTCTTAATATTTTTTTTTTTTTTTTTTTTTTTTTTTTTGCTTAGCAGCATTGAAAAATAAAAATCTTATAATAATGTAAAGTTATGTTTTATCATCCTACAAAAATTTGTATTCTTAATTTTAATAATCACCATAGGCAACAATTTATACAAATTTCATATGACAAAAATATAATTTTTTACAGATATAATTGTGCAAGCTGATGATGAGATTACATTTTTTTTAAATATTTTATTTTAATAATTTCTCTTCTTCTATTTATTTTCTTTAATTAATCTTCATTCCATTCCCTCCCCCTCTCTCTCCTCTTTATATATATATACACACACACTTCATATTTAGAGGCTATGAGTATAATTTGCTGGAAATGTGATGAAATAAAGTTGATCCTTTAAAGAATATTAGTCAAAATATATGTTCTATTTTATTCAAATTAAGATCTAGACAATATAATTTGTTGAACTTATCTAATCGCATTGTGGGATTAAATTATCCAATTTTAGTTTTTAATACGTCATTTTATGGAACAAAAGATTTAAATTTACAATGCTTGTGTTTACATAGAAATCTTGAATTTAACATGAAGTGAATAATCATAATTTATATCCAAAAAAGTTATAGAATATCAAGTTGAAAGGGAAAATTATAGTGTCCATACATTAAAAGCTCCCTCAGAAATAAAAGGAAACCAAACTACCCATCAAAGATAAAGACTTCTTTACAGTACATCACTCACATTAATCTCTCAACTGTAATCAGTCACTGTGAATGATTTAAAGCATGGGGACTAAGGTCACTTAAAAATAAATCACTAAGAATCAGGAACTGAGACACTTATTTTTTAAATGCACAAAAGTATGTAGTCAGTTTTGTTCTAAAATTATATAAACCCTAATAAATTTTATCCAGTAATGTATTTATTTATTTATTTTTACACTGCTAATGCTATAAATACTTGATTTAAAGAAATCATGCTCGGATAACGTAACGTGACATACCTTTCAGTTTTAAATCTAATATTAATGATGATCAATATGAAAGTAATAACTAAAAAAAATATGTATAGAAGGTCCTCTTCAGATCAGAAAAAGATTCTGCTACCTCCATGTCAAGTTAACCTACATTGAATTTTATAAATATCCTTGTTTATTAAATAACTAATTAACATTTATTAATAATTTTTGTTTCATTTTATTCATTGAAATGTGTTCTATTGAATCTAGTTAAGAAACCTAGATAAAAACAATTTTAAAACTATTATAAAAGCACCAAAAAACTTTAAAAACACTTACAATCTTAAAATTTAAAATTTACTAAATTCAATAGAACATAGTTCAATGATTAAAATGTAGTAAAAAAATAATTCAAAAATATTAATAAGATACTTATTAAATAGAGAAATTGCATTCATATATTTCTTTCTGAGATGGAGAAAGTGAAATCCCTTTCCTGTCTGAAGGGAAATATATAAACTTCATTTTTAACTGATCCAAAGAGTCATAAAATAAATTTTTATTTGAAAAATTTAAACCCAAGAGCATTTACATATTAGACATTGAAAAAAAAATTTCTGTTCAAACTATTTCAATGTTTTATAGTAAAAGCATGCCAAATTTAAACTAAAATTGAAAAAAAAATAAGATCTGGGTACATAATACAGAAAATGTAAGGAACAATTTCATAAACAAGTTATAAAAAGTCTTTTTTTACTTTGGCATTAGCTCTTCTACACAACATTCCTAGAGAATATAATCCTAACATTGGTCCTCCAATCACATTAAAAATTGTCAAGGAAGCTTCTAAAACACCACCAAGTTTTTCCACAACAAATGTTAGAATGATGCAAAGTAATCCATAAATAAATGCTGTAAAAATTAATGATTATGTATCATTGTAGCATTTAAAAACAATTATCATTAATTTTAATATATATTACAATTAAAAGTTTATAACAATCATTCACTTAAACTTGTTAATGAACTTTGAACTTTTGAAACCTTTATGAACTTTTTGAGGCATTTTTCATATTCAACAAAAAACTATTTTTTATTTCATGATGGAATCCCTAAATCCCACAGGATCTTAATTCAAATCTTAATTTCAATTCAATCTTGATACTGACTATTAAAACATGTATAAAAGACACACAGAAATAAATGTTAATCACAAAAATGATCAATTTTAATTTGACTTTTTAAACCATTTCAGTTTTAAAAATGCCTCATATTTGAAAATAACCCTAAAACAATAAATTTCCCACAAAAATCTTCCTTATTTGAAATTTACTATTCAAACAGAAAATGATTTATAGAATACAATATTGTTTAGTCGAAATATATTAGTTATTTTCTCTTCTTTACTTTTTTATGACAATAAAGTATTTTTAGAGTATCAGAGCTAGCTTTTTAAACTCTAGAACTAACATTAAAAAAAATTACCTAACTTGAAAGAGAAAATGCAATGTAATGAAAAGCAATAGAGGTCTGTTATCTACAGCCTCTTAATATTCTGAGGACCCTTACATTTAAAAAAAAATTCGAAAAACTAAATGAATTATTGTAAAAATTGTAAACTGCAATCTAACATAATTAATTAGGCGATTAAAAAAATTAATATTCTTTAACAATTGCTTAAAAAAATATACTTTTTATAACTACCCATTTCATTGTAATATGATAGTTTTTTTTTTTTTTTTTGTTTTTTTTTTTAAATTAATGTAAAAAAAATCAAGATTAATATTTAGCAACAAACAAAATTTAAGGTATTTAAACTTATGAAAAAAACAGATATAATCTTAACTATTGATTGAAATTTTTATGTAAATGTTTTGGATGCTTTATTTAAGACATAGCCTAGAGCTCCTGGAAAAAATACAATGAGTCATTTTATTATTGTTTATGCTTCCCCTTTAACGATTTCAAAACTTTTTTATTAACTGTACACTTTCTTAACCTTCTCTCTCCCCAGTTACTATATTCATTTTTCATAAGAATGTGCAGGCAAAAAGAACTTTGCATTAAAAATTTAATTTAAAATAATTTTTGGTTCCCTAGTAAAAAAACTGTAGATCAAGCTGCTGTGACACGTTTTGAAAATCACTGGTATAAAATATAGAATACAGTTTATTTCACAAAAATATGTAAATAAACATTTTTACAATTTTAAAAAAGAAAAAATTATTGAAATTTTACAAAAGTCCAAATAAAATCAAAGCTAACTAAATATGATGAAATATAATTAAAGGACTTCAAAATATTTACAAGAAACCAAAAAAAAATTAGCACCTGTTAGTTTTGTAAAATAGGCTATCCTATATTCGCTTGTGTTCCTAAAACAAAGAGGCCGCAGATAATCTTCAACAGTTACAGCAGCTAAAGAATTTATTGCAGATGAAACAGTACTTAAAGCTGCACTAAACACTCCAGATACAAACAAACCAGGAAGCCCAGGAAATACACTGAGAGATGCCATGACATAATAAGGCAGAATCTAAAAGGAATTGAGGCAACAAATAAATTAGTAAAAAACGCTGTCAGCTAAAATAGTATCTAAACATTCTGTGGGCTAATTTAGTAGCAATTGAGTGCATAAGACGTTCTTCAAAAGTAAACTTTCAATATACAGCTGATATTATCAAGTCTTTGTGGTAATTTAGAAATAACTCAGGCAAAGCATCACAATTTTACACTATTATACACTTTCATTTTTCATTTATAATTAAATATTTAAATAAAAATAAAACTTTTGTTCAGATTAAATTCTCTCCTATGAAACAACAAAAACTATTGCTAGGACTACTCCAAAGTATTAAAAGCATTTCAAAATAATTATACCAGGAATGAAAGATAAAAGATACACTTAAACTTCCCACCACAATCAAAGTTAAGTTGGAATAGCATTATAACACTATATAGTTTGAATAGCACTATAAGATAACAGTAAATTTCAATCCAATCAAGCTAATCTATCCAATCATTGAAATGTCATTTATAATTAGTTTTCTTACACACATTATTTGTTGCAATTAGTCATATAACACAAAAAGTATTTAAAAGTCATTTCAGCACATAAGCATCAGCTGATAAACAATTGGATTTTTTTTCCAACCAACAGCACTTGACCAGTCTTCTGGCGAAAGTTCACTCCCAAACAACTCTCTGGCCAGTTTTAAGCATAATTTGATAGATCTATACAAAATCTCTAATGTCTCCTTTCAAATAAAACTGTATAGATATTATTTAACTTAGTTCTGATTGAAATTTATTTGAGTGATCATTCGTTTATGATACACCAAGGTAAATAACTTACAATAATATATGTACTCAAGATGACAAAGTGTACTAGAAAAAAACTATGACACAAAAGAATATAAAAGAATGGACAAGCGAAGATGAAACTCATATTGATCTTATAAAGCAGACAAGCCCCTGAGGGAATCTAGATTTTTTAGATAAATTATTTGTCATTAATAGCTTTAAGAAAGCTTAAAAATTATTATTTAATAATTTATGAAAATCTTACTTGATCAGATCGAGTAACATGAGTTTCTTCTGATCTCAACAGGGGATCGCATTTCCATAAATTAGCATAAACAACAATTCCAGCTAGGCTAGTGGTAACACTAAGAAGACTTGTAATTGGCCAGTTAATAAATAGTGCTCTGAAAAATAAGTAAACAAATATTTAAAAATATATATAAAAATAGGATTTAAAAATATGATTACCGTGATTTAACATAACTCCTTTGCTGACATAAGTCAATATTGTTGTATTATATTAACTTATATTATGTGCGTAACTCCTTTTTGTTAGAATAATAAAATTATAGCTACATAACTAATACTTAATTTTAATTAAATATTTTTGAAAAATTTAGAATATATGCTTTACTCTTCTATAAATATGTAAATTTCATGAAGTCATTATAAAAATATATATAAAAAAAAAGGGGGGGAAATAAAAATGGGTAATGGTGGAAATAAAATATACTAAAAGTAGTATAATCATACTACACATTAAAATGTTCAAACATTAACCTTTCAGGAAAAAATAACGTGTCATCATAGTTTTTTTAAAGAAAAGACTGTTTCAGGCCCATCTAGTCATTACTAGAGCCCGGATTTTGATGACCTAAAAAATCTCAATTAATGCCCTTAAAAAGTACAAAAAATGCCCTTTAAAAGTGCAAAAAATGCCCTTAAAAATGCAAAAAATACCCTTAAAATGCGAAAATTGCTCTAAAAACGCCTTATGACATGACTTAAATAAAGTAAAAATATTGAACTAAAACAATTTTTTACTCTTTAAAATTATTATGAGTCATTTAAAAAAATATAAAGCAATGCAATACTTGTTCTACGTTCATTGAAGTTTGAAAAATATGTTTTATATCCTAAAATAACAACAAAAAAAAGGAAAATATATTGACTCCAAAACATTTTCATTTTGTATAGAAACTTTAATGAATATAACAACTTCCATCTCATAATATTACTAAATATCAGAATTACATTGGATTATTAATTTTTTTTTTAATATTTTGAAATGTAAACGAGCGTTTCTTGTCTGAAAGTTAATTTTTATACCTGAAGAAGCTTCTTTCAACGTCTACTGATGTTATTGGTGCGTACTTGAAAAAGACTGTCTCACTTACTGACAATTCTTCAATTTGAAAAGATGTTGCTTCACCTGTTAATATCCTAGAGATTTTCTTCATTGTTTGGAAGACAGTGTAATAATGAAAAATGATAAAAAATAATAAAAAATTGGAAAAAATTAACAAAAAATTTAAAAAATTCTCTAAAATGCAAATTATGCCCAAAAATTTAAAGAAAAATGCCCTATAAATCTAAAAAAATGCTCTAAAGGACAAAAAATGTCCAAAAATGCAAAAAAATGCAAATGTCATCAAAATCCGGGCCTTAGTCATTACCATTTATTGAGCCAATAAAGTAGAAATCTTATTAGCACTGATTAGAGTATTATATAATATTACTTTACAAAAAGTATTGCCAGGTAAAAATTTATGAAACCAATCATAAAATTATTAAAGAACATTTCTGTAGACATAGGGAAATTTTATCTCTAAGAACATGTGTGCAGTTTTGGTAATTAAGGATCTATAACTTAATTTTAAAAATTATATTTTAATAACATAAAAACATTACATAAGTTTTACTTGATATTATTATGTTATGCTTAAGTTCATTTTGAATTCTAATATTTTTAAAATCTCAACTAAACTTGGGAAGACAGCTTCTTTATGATTTCATCTAATGTTTTAAGGAGAAAAAAATTAATATATACCTTTAACTCTGTTTACAGATTTGAATTACAACAATTCGATCCTTACATATAAGTTTTACTTGACTAATGTAAATTTTAATTCAAACATATAAAATAGGTTTTAATAATCTTACTTCTATGAGAAGGGTCCATAATCATTTAATAAATCGTTCTTTCACAATGTTTCATAATTAATTACAGCAAAACTAAAAATTGGCAACAAAAAAAAAATGAAAATTTTATCTACCAATCAGAGCTGTGATAGCTCTTTGGTTAAAGCACTGTGCTGTGATTGTGAAAGACTGAGTTTCAACCCTCGATGGCAGCTTGAAGTTCACCCAGCTTTAGATGGATGGGTTCCAATTTGTCTGGACAGTAAAAGTTGCTTGTGACTATCCCACTGTTGATGGCAAAATTATGGGACCTTCCCCCGCACACACAATGGGCATAGCGGAAATACAAGTAAAAATATCTATTAACTGCTAAGTTACTTAACCCCTTAGTGATCGATTAATTTTCAAGAAAATGGTCATAAAAGTGCCTATTTTGCCAAATACATGTATTTGATTAGTCCTGACATCTAGTTTAAAATAAACTAACTATCTACAATTACCTTAAAAATATCCTGGTACTGCCATCTGGTACGTAAAATGAGAAATAAAATGTTTTCCGGGCAAAAGAAATGAATTAGTTTTATTCTTATTGGCGCGTTACTACTGAACACTCCAGCCCGGAAATTTTACGGGAGGGAGAAATAGAGGGCGAAACCTCACCCCGTCATTTTCCCAGGAGCGAGAAGGAAAGGGTTAAGAGCAGGGGTTTGATCCTCAGTTGCGGCTTGAAGCTAGAAAAGCTTCAGATAGATGGGTACCAGCTTGTATGTGGAAAAAAAGGTGTTCTGTATGTAATACTGGCCACATTATCACAATCAGGCCTTTGATCTCAAAACTGTGAAGCCTTACTTTACTTAGTTACTCACCTTTCAAACTTAGATTTAAAATAAATTAAATTAAACTTCAAAAGTAATACTCACTAACATTTGAGACTTCTTCAAACTCTTTACAGTCAGAAGACGCTGAATTTGAGCTTGATTAACAGCATATATAGATGTATATGTGAATATTCCTCCTATTGCCAAGCTCCAAACAGTGTGTCTAACAGTGGGATCAGGATCAAAACTAAAATTAATGAAAATTTATTTATATAGCATAGATGAATAAAATAAACTTAATTTAGCATTATTCAGATATTTCTTGAAATGTAAATTTTAAAAAGCATACTTAAAAAATTGAACTCTTTCTCCTTTACTAGCAATATCAAAGACTTGTGAAAATCCTCCAACATCTATTGTTCCTTTAGCAATTACAGCAAATACAGCCAAAAACATCAAAACAGATTGGAATAAATCAGTCCATAATACAGCCTTCATACCACCCTAAATAAACAATTGTAATCTTAGAAAATATTGTATTTTCTTTTAAGTTAGTTTCATAAAGAAAATTACAATCTCAAAAATGATAAATTAAGAAATAAAAATTCAATTCTGATTACTATAACAGATAGAAAATGTAGTGATAGCAGAAATCATATGTGCTGTAAATATTTATCTTTCATAAAACTAAAGAAAATCATTCAAAACAAAATAACTTGCATATTGTTTGGTAAATTCTTTTTTAATAAAGATGTAAAAAAAAATATATTTCTTTCCACATCTATATCTCATATACATCTTTGAATTTAATACTACATTATTAACTTTTAATATAGCATTAAATTCAAAGTAATACTATTATATGAATTTACTTATAATTTCTAAAAAAAATTTATCAAAATTCAGCTTACAATAGTGGAATAGAATGTGCATACGGTGCCAACAGATAATACAGACGTCCATGTTGAAAGACCAGTGACTGCACTTAGAGTAAGAGCTGGAGCATAGAGAACAATTGACATGTACAAAACCTATTGTTAAAATTAAATAGAATAATAAAAAATCAAAACAAGTATAAATAGTTTTGAAGAAATATAATTGCATTAACAAAAAAAAGTCATTTGGCAATAAACAAAAAAACATATCTATTGCAAATAAGTAAAGCTTTGGCTCAACTTCAAAGCAAACTTAAGGTTCATATATAATTAGTAGTAGTATTAATCATTAGAATTTTGCATTAAATAAATATTGGATAGTGCTCTACAGTAGATACTCTATATATACTTTTCAGGTAGGTACTCTATATATTCTATTCAAAAATGCACTTTTATTAACATAAAGTCTATTCGACAAAGAATAGGATATACTTTGTGCTATGCAAAAGCAAAAAACAACTTCAATAAAGTACTTTCATTTGTACTGTATTCACATTGCATTTTGCTTTAGTCTATTATATATAAATTCAGCATAAGAATCATATAAATCAACCTAAAATTATGTACTACATATTTACTTATTGTTCATAAATAGCAGTTTAATTTTGGAATTAAAATTTAAATATTACCATTTGAAGAATAAAAATGGAACTGGCCAACAATCGAGTTTCTTTACTAAAACGTCTCTCCAAATACTACAAAGAGAGAAAAAAAAATAGCTATGAATATATAATATAATTCATATTACTCTTTAATTTCAATAATTAAACAAAACAATGATTCAAGCTAACATATTGCATATACATAACTAATTATTGTAATAGGGTTCACTACGTGAGCACTGATATGTTATAAAATTTCTGTTAATTACCAAAAATTATTTGTAAGAAATCAGTTAATCTAGTTGTGAAGTATAGGAGTCAGAATATAACTTCTGTGATAAGTGAAAATAACACTGATAAGTGAAAATAAATAATAATAAAATTGATTTCTATTAAGGAGTTCTGAAATATTGAAATTAATGTAAAAATTAGAAATAATGAAATTGAGACATAATGGCTACAATAAAATATTTACTATAGTATGGTTGCAAGAAACATTAAGGAGATGCCCGGAGTAGGCCACGGTCCATGCAGTACTGCCCACCAATAAAAAAGTAAACATGTTCAAAATAAATGTGATTCGAATATTTATTTAAAAATTAAAGAGGTAAGTAATTAATATACAGAAAAAAATAGATAAAATTCTTTTTTACGAAGAAAATTTTAAAAACTGGATAAAATTTAATATTTTTAAGAAACTAAAGCATGCAATACTTAATCAGGGGTCTGTCCAGGCCGAATTTACTACCGTCTAGCGGTACCTTCACAAATTCAACTTTAAGAAAAACGGTAGTTTCACAAAATACTTTTCCTTAAAATTTTACTTTTGTATCCCTTAAGAAACGATAAATCCATATTTTTACCATATTTTTGTGTTGGTTTTTTAATATAATTTTTTATTTTTCACAAATTATGTCTAAATTTTCACAAAATAGGTACCTTTCAGAAAAACCTAGATAGACCCCTGTTAATGTTTTTCAATTCAAAAATATTACACACATACTTTGTCTTTTAATTTTTAAGTGAAGCTGATTTATTAAAAACTAAACTTCGAAAGCTTTTTTTTTTTTTTTTTTTTCAAAGAGTAAGATTAGATGCTAAAATAAAATAATTTTCAAAGTTTCATAATTAAAAATAACAGACATTATTTTTTAAAAAAATTACCAGTAAAATTAACTAAATTTGAAATCATACATTTGAAATGAAAGCTTACTTCAAATGCACTAGTAGCTTGCATCTGAAAAAACACAGGCAGGAAAATAAATGCTGCTATGGGTGTTCCAATAATGTACGCTATATTTATAATAACAAATTGAGTTCCATTCATATAATTTTCCGAAGCAACACCAAGAATTGTGACAGCTGACATAAAACTAGCCATCAAGGAAAATGCTACAGGAGTAATGGGCATGTCTTTGTTGGCAAGAAAATATTCCTTGTTAGTTTTCTGACGTCCACCAGAGAAGCGATAATAAATGCCAATGCTTGCAGAAAATGCTAGCATCAATATTAATATAGCATAATCAAACAGTGTAAAAGATCCAGCAGAATACTCCATGACTTTTTCTTAAAAAACTTATGCACCTAAAGCGACAAAAAAACACATAAAAAATAAATTAATAATAAGTGCACTATAAAAAATTAAACTTTCTCAAATGAAAAAGATGATAAAGAAATTTAAAAATTTCTCTTTTTTTTTTTTACAAACGAAATAGGATTAAAGCACAAAATAATAGTTTTGCGAAATAGCTTGAATACTTTTTATTCAGATCAGGCAAATAATTTCTGTATTACTCAGTCTAGTAATATTTCTTAAAGAAAATTGCCACTTGCAGTGGTATTTACTGACAGAGATATTAGTTTAAAAAAAGGAAATTAAAATTATATACTTGTTAAATACAAAATACTACAAATAATAACACACAAAAGAATATTATAAATATTTACAAGCTGTAATTTTAAATGACTGCTTGTTTAAAATAACATCTTAAAAATGTATGTTATAAAAATAGCTTTTTACAAACTTATCAGATATTATTATAAATACAATATTTATTTATTTTAATATATAATTATTTTACGTTTCTTGTATCTTTTTATATAAATAAACTCAATTATGAAGTGTATAATTTATTTATTCAACAAAATATAGAATTCTTATTCAATTTAATTCAAACAGGATCTTATTACAATTTCAACATTGTAGGCAGTTTACCTACAATATTATCAACATTTAAAAAACAAATATCAACAATATCTATATCAAAAAATGGGTATTTGATTAGGAGAAAAGTATACCAAAGAGTTGATGCTGCTTAAATATTAATTATAAGAAACTTGATAATATATATATCAGTATAAAGTTAACCAACATTTAATACATAAATTAATTACTCAGAGAACAAAAGTTTTATACTCACTAGTGATTTACAATTAATCCATTTAAAACAAAAACACAAAACTCAGTTTTAAAGAAAATTCTAAAAACACAGAAAAGTTTTTACAAAAAAAATAGCAGATTTCTCACTAAATAATTTTATCTATTTTAACATCCTCATAAATTTGTTTACATACTGTTATTGGAAGAAACAAAAGCCAAAAACATTGATCATAAATAAGTAATAACCAAGAACGGTAATTGATAATATGAAATTGATCTCTGAAGGGGAAAAAAACGATAGAGGTCATAAAAACACAAAAACTAGCAATAAAAATACTTTTTGTGATAGTCTATATGAATTCTAAAAGATTTATGCTTCGGAAATTGAGATCATTAAAGAAATCCTGTATAAAACTACTGTATTAAAATTCTTTAATGCAATAGATTAAATGGTATTAATTATTAGAAAAATAATGATAAAATTTAATTTTAACAGATCTATTATAATGATCCATGTGATCTTTCGTAACCTTATTATTTCCTGTTTATTTAATTTATTTTAAATAAATAGATACATAAATTAAATGAAATTAATATTCACATAATAGAAACAGACACAAAATAATTTTGAGAACAATAATCAAAAATAAATAACTGTTTGTACCAATGTAGTCTCTTGACCTCTGCAGTAGAAAAGTTAGAATAAGTTTACCAAAAACTGCTTCATTTTAAAATTTCTGCGAGAAAAAATTTTCTAAGCAGCTTACTAAATAGAGCGATTATAAAACAATTAAGTTATAAATATCACACAGCATAAATTTGTTTGCCATTTCCGCTATAATTTTTGAATTAAATTCGAAATCCATTAGAACGGAACTAAAAAAAGCCGTCTGCTACCGATTGAACTTTCTTGATGATTACGATTAATTGAAAGTTTTAAAAGTCAATTTAAAGGCTATTCATACTAAGTATAAATTTTTGCATGCGCGAAAAAATCCAAAAGACTGATTGGAGAGTTATTTATGGATAAAGATTTTCCTCCAATCTGGTTCTAATTCACATGCAATTTTTTTCACATACACGAAATTTGAATCAACGTGTACAAAAAAAATTTCCGATGTCTGAATGAGATGCAGTAAGAATAGTCTTTCAAAAGTAAACCGTCAACCGTAGTTACTATGGTTACCAAAACAAAAAACCTAAACTCCTCTTACTCATTTTATTCTATTTATGTTGTCTTTGTTTGCAACTGGTAAATTTTTATTTATTCTATTCGATTTTAAATGAAATCTTCAAGATTATGAAATATCTTCTTTGAATGTTTTAAATTGTGTAAAATGTTTTCTTGTTTGACATATAGATTTCTTTTTAATTACGTTATTTACCTTATATTGCTATTTCTAATAATATGAAAAAGTATGAGTTCACTTAAAATCAGATGTGTTAATGTTGTAATTTTAACAAACAGGTTTGCAATGTAGGTCTCTGTATTACCTATTGCAAAAAAATACCCAACTAAACTATCTTTTTATGCGCAATGTTACAGATTTCTCAAAAAGTAGTAAAAATATTTGTCTAGATAGTGTATTAGAAGAGTAAAACACTTTTTGCATTTTAGATTTTGTATTTTTAAAAAGAAAAGTATATGTTTCAATAAATCTATGTTAGTAGTAAAAGAAATTTTTAAAAAAAGGAGAAAACTATACTGTAACTAATAAGTATATTTAGTATTCTGGGGGCTGGTAAAGAACTTTCAAGTTATTATTGATGCTAGTAATGCTTCATTTATTATAATTATAGGTTCTGTTATTGTTGTGGTTATGTGTATCTTGTATACCAATAAAGGTACTTTAAAAATAAGCTTTTTATGACTTTCTGAAAGAGATAAGTATTTTTTAAGACTTTTTAAATCCCGAAATGCCAATCATCTCTTATGTCAATTAGAATTTATATATTTTTGTTCTTTTTTATTACGACGTTATATTAGTAATTTGGATATTAAGCAACAGGTAATACAAGTATTTTCTGAAAAGAGATTATTATTCGACTTCAGATTATGTATTGTGTTAACTTCTTAATAAAGTCATAAGAGTCATGACTTGACTTTGAGAAGCTTTGGATAAACAATTTAGAATAAAATAGAATAGAAAAATTTTAATTATTAGTTTTTAAAAAAATTCTTTTTTATATCACCTTGCATTACTGTTACTTCTGATGTTATATATGAATAGTAAATCACAACTGTAATTACAATTTTCATACCTCACAAGTTCTCTGTGGAGAAAAAAGATCTGTTTAGTGTCAAAAAATCTGAAAGTAAATAACCTGACATAATAAATAATAACCTGCCGCAAAAAAAGTGTATGTCTTTATCTGAAAACTTTTAAATATCTGTAAATAACAGCTTTTTAACATAACTTTTTATTTAGTCAAACAACTAATTTTTTAATTGTATTGCAAGCTATTAATTTAAATTTTAGACTGGGGAAAATGAAGCTTTTGCTATATTAATTTTGAAGCTTTTCTATAGTATCTAATTTTCTATAGTAAAAGTGATGAAGATTTTTTTTCTGTAATATTTCTACTGCCCTAGAGTCCAACTGACTGCATTATAGTAAAAGCATTACAAAAAAAAAAAAATTTTTTAATGTTCTTGAATCAACTATAACTGTACTATTAGTTGATTTAAGACAATTGATTAAAATAATAGTTGAACATAAAGAAAGTATGTAAATGAGGTACATATTATAACTATCTAATTCTAATATCTTAATTTTTCTTTTAGAATAGGGTTTCAAATATTAATTTTATAGATGATTAAGTAATGGAATTTTATTCTGTAATTGGCCGAATCGGCGAAGGTGCTCATGGTATCGTTTTGAAAGCAAAACATAAAGAATCTGATGAAACTTTTGCCTTGAAGAAGATTCCGTTAAAATGCCTTGATGATGGTATACCATGTGTAACTCTTCGGTATGTAGAAAAGTTATGTTGAAGTCATAAAATAAGAGTATTATCTAATTTATAATTTTGCTAAATTAGGTTAATTTATTTGTACCTCTAAACTGATGCTGTCATTATAGCTAAATTATGTTGTTTTATTTATAATTTTATGTTTTTTTCCAACATTAATTTTAGAATTTTCCTAAAGTTAGTAAATTTTCTGTTGTTTATCTATTGTTTATGTTTGTTTCTGTTGTGGGATAAATGTTGGTTTATAGTGTAAACATTGATATATCGGCTTATTAATTTTCTCTGTTTGAAATATTACAGGGCTTCTTAGTTGTATAAGGTTCATTGAAGGTAAAATAATTGCAAGTACAGAAATCATTTACTCAATCTGGACTCTTTCTTTAAAATTCATTTCAATTTTCATTTATTTATGTAATTTTTTATTTATTTATTTATTTATTTTTTTTTTTTTTTTTTTCAAATTCTAGACCAAACAGTTCATTGATAAAAATCAAGCCATACTTCTCCAAGAATTGCTTTTAAAGTACATATTGTTTTATTGGATATACAATGTTAAATTGGATCGGGATAAATGTGCATTGGTTTTTTTTTTTTTTTATTCTCGCTTTTGATTTTTTAAAACTTAAACAATTATATTATGTTGATTATTTACATGTTGATTTTTGAAACACTTATTTTATTTTATGTTTTTAGAGAAGTGAAAGCCTTACAGCAAATCAGTAATAAAAATGTAAGTATGAATAAATTTATTGTATGCTGCAATATTGTATCATTACTTTCATATTATTGATTACTATATAAATTTAAGTTTTTAAAACCTGTTAATAAATTACTGATATAATAGATAACAGATTTCAAAACAAAAACAAAATTTAATTGAAAATTAGATAAACAAATAAACTTTTGCAACATTTCATTGCAGATATTTTATTAAATGATTTATTATTTTATTTTCCAATCAAAAATAAAGCTAATAAATTTGATATTCATTTCATTTATAAGGAAAGAAAAAAATTGTTGAATAAATATTTGTATTTGCAAATGAATTTACCTTTTCAAATTGTAATATAAAATTATACATTCTCCTTAAAAGATTTTTGAAACAACTAAGAATTTCAAATTTTACATACATTATTTTTAATAGGCATCTCATTATCAATTTTAAATTGTATTTCTTTACTTATGCAATCTGAATAGTAATATTTTTTTTCCTTTTGGACAAAATGTTTTACAGTAAAAAATTTGTAAGCTATAAAATAATTCAAAATCATACTCAACTTCTATCTTATAAAAAAAAAATTTACTGATACTTTGCTCATACTTTAAAAGGAAATAGTCATAACTTATACATAAATAATATAGTATATGTGAAATTACTTTTTATTTTCAATAGGTTGTTAAATTACATGATGTATTTTCGTATGGGGCCGGTGTAGTACTAGTTTTTGAATATATGCCTACTGATCTTTCTATATTATTGAGAGACACTGAAAATCCTCTCACAGATTCTCAAATCAAAGCTTATCTTGTAATGATTTTAAGTGGAATTGCATATTGTCATAATTTAGGAATCATGCACAGGGTGAGATATACTTATACATTAAAACATTTTTTAAAAAATTAATTAAATGGTCAAATAGTTGTGCTTCTAATATAATTAAATGTTATATAGTCACTGTGATTTACTTGTTCCTTATATTTGCATATTATATCTAGTATTTCTGAGCAGGGAGAGCATTTTAGGATACATTTAAAAAAGTAACAAAAGCCATCAATTCAAATATTTGTTTTGTATTTTGCCATAATGGTAAAAAGAAGATTTATACAACTGAAAATAAAATTTCGGAACAAAATTATTCTTTTCATTAAATTTTATTGTTAAAGAAAAAAAAAATTATATCTAGATGTATTTCCACAAGAATACTGAGTAAATATCTTTCTCTCTATTGATGTAAATTGTGATTAGTAAAACTGCATAAATTAAGAGCATTTTAAAATGTCACTCCCGATTTACGCAAAAAAGAAATTGTGTTTTAAGCTGACAGTTTTCAAAATATTTCAATATTATGTTCAAGAAATAGCTATTTTTCTCTGTTTATCTTTTTTTTCCCTGGCATCCTTTACTTTTTAAATTGTAACTTTAAGTTTAAACTTTAAACTTTTAAGTTTAAATTTAGGTTTAACATTTTTAAGTTTAAACTTTTCGTAACTAATTACTAGGTTATGTAACATATAGATCATCCAAAAGGGATAGGGTGTATTTGATTGTAGACTATTGCTATGTTGACTAAAGCAAAAAACTAAAAGTTTAAAGCATAAATGAAAATAGAGAAATGAACACATTGTAATTTCCATTTTATAAATAAGAAACTTTCTCAGTGTCTAAACATCAAATGATGATAGAGAAATAATTCCCTCACACCTGTTTCTTATCTCCCTTCTTTATTATCTTGTTCAAATTTATTTTGCTGTCCCTATTGGTTAAACAACTTTGAACTTGTTTATCTTTTTACTTCTCTATCATCATTTGTGTTTTGATACTGAGGAACGTTCTTTTTATAGAACCAAAACTATAATATATGTCTATTTCTGTATTTTCATTTGTACTTTATACTAATCAGGCTATAAACAAACTGTTATTTACAGCAGATTTTTAACAGAAAAAGATTATGTTAATAGAGATTTTTTTTTCTTTGAAACATTTTGGATTATACTTGGGTTCATTTAAAAAACCTTTGAACTATGCAAGCTTATAAACACAATTATTTTTGTAATAATTAAAACGTTTCATGCTCTATAAAATAATAAATAGTTAGTTAGTAGTATTTACAAGGAAAGTGTGCATATGTAAAATCTGTATTGAAACAAATTTAAGCTTAAATTAAAGAGCATGTTTGAAAATCTAGGATAGAATAAAAATTTGCTGCTACTGTTGCCCCTGGGGTAAAATATGTCCTCTTAAAGTTTTAGTCCATTTACTTTTAAAATAATAAAACATTTTAGCTAACGTGGATTTGAGGCACAACAGTTAAGCTATCCACCTTCTAACTGAGAGATTGGGAGTTTAAATCCTAGCTGAGACGTATGATTTATATTTCTATATTTGAGATCTAACAAGATTGATAACTATTTAGTATGTTTTATTCAATAATAAAATTATTATTTTTAATTAATTAATTTTAATTATTTTTTATAAAACTCGAACTTTTGAAACAAAAAATTTTAGATGTTTATTATTTTTAATTTTTTTTAATTAAAACATATGAATAATTCACTGAAATTTTTTTATTTTGTAATAATTTTTTTTAAATTTAATTAAATAAAATTGCATTATATTTCTTGTTAAAAAATTATCTATTAATACAAACAAAATACAACTTTGGTAAACAAAAATTTGTATTTTCAATGGCATAATCTTCTTTTTCAGTAATAAATAATTCATTTCAATTTATTCCTTTTTTCTATTTTTTTAACAAGATCTATTATAGAATTTGTTTATATTTCCAAAATTAAATTTAATAAAAACTTATAAATGTTTGTTACAAAATAAAAGAAATTCAGTTTAAGACAAAAACAATTTAATTATTAAATTAGAAATAATTTATATATTTTAATTAAAAATAAAAAATATGATTTTTAATTAAATAATTTTTATTATTTTAATCTCTATATTTTTTTTAATTTTTAAAGTTTAAATTTTGCAACAAAATATTTAATTAAAAAGTAATAATTTATATATTGAATGAAACATATTAAAAAGTTATCAATTTTGTTAGATCAGAAATCTAGAAACATAAATTAAATGTTTTAGCTGGGGTTTAAACCCTTGGTAGAAGGCAGATAACTTAACTGTTGTGCAACGAACCAAGGGGGCTAAAAAATTTTATTTTTTTATAAATAAATGAACTAAGACTTTAAGAAGGCATATTTTACCTTGAGGCCAACAAAAAAGGCAAATTTTTACCATATCTTCAACCTTGCTCTTTAATTTAAGGTTAATTTTGTTTCAATGCCGATTTTATAGATAAACACTTTCGTTGCTCAAATTTTCATTTTTCTTCCCTCTTTTTTCCTTCAAATTTTTATGAGTTTTTTTTTAAATCAAATTACTTTTTTATAATTTTTTTTTCCAATTTTATTCTAAACCTAATTGCTCTTATAGGATTTAAAGCCAGCAAATTTATTAGTTTCATTTTCGGGTCATTTAAAAATTGCTGATTTTGGTCAAGCTGATTTATATAATAAAGGAAGAACAAATTATAGCCATCAAGTAGCTACAAGGTAATTTTTACAAATTCTTGAAATTAATTAATGCTACATCATTTATGGGGAATGTTCAAAATAAAAAAAAAATTTCTTTTATATTATTTCAGGTGGTATAGATCTCCAGAATTGTTATATGGTTCACGTTCATATAATGAAGCTGTTGACTTATGGTTAGTTGAATGTTTTTTAGCTAAAAATGTAATAAAAACTAAATTATATTTAAGCACATTTAAAGTAGTGATTTTTTTAAAAAGTATAATAATTTGAATTGATAGAATACTTAAGCTTTCATGCAATAGTTTCCATTTTTCATTAATTTAGAATACACTTTTTATGCACATTTTTTTTCATTTGCCTTGTAATAAACATATTAATTTTTTGTTTGAATTTTTTCTTTGTTATATTAAAAAAAATTTTCCATGCTGCTGTTTTGGTTTGTAGAAAAATTCTTTTTTCTAGATTGTTACTTTTTAATCAAGAGCAGAATCCCACCAATTTAATAGGAGAACGACGGAATGAAACAATTTTGCATTCTATAATTAATTTGAGGAATTATTATTGGTTAAACTTGTAGAAAAAAATACCTTGCAGGTCACTCTACAGAACGCGGGAATGCAATTACAGAATTGAAACTCAATATGCTGAAAAGACCATATTTTAAAATAACACAGAGTATGTTTTTTTTTTGGTTTTTTTAAAATTTCAATTTGTTTGAAGATTATGGCAATTTTACATTCCTTTTTTGCGAACCTTTTTTTTTTTTTTTTTACTTTACACTGCATTTTGCTTTTCTGCAGATAATCTATAATACGTAGAAACTTGAAATTACGAAGGTAGATAGAAAGAGTACAGCTAGTATAACGAAATAAAACATTTAATATTCAACTACTAGCTTGAGAATTATTAACCGTTAAACTTGTTGGAAATAAATAGCATATTTGGTCGATCTGTAGCTTATAAAATGAGTGTTAAAACTTGACAAGCTGTAAAAACCATTTTTATTTGTGCACTTGAAGCGAATTTTGTTCTGAAATATCATTTATTTAAAAGTTATTGCAAATTATTGTGTTTTTTCTTGAATTTTTTTAAAATTTTTGCTTTAAATATTGACTGTTTTTTCATTGTTGTAGAATATTTATTTTTTCCTTATAAGATCACTATTTTATAAGCTTGTGCTTGAGTTGATGTCAATCAAAAGTAGAAAGAGGGAGATAGAGATTACCTGCTGCCAGATTCAAATCCATTATGTTGCCATCTACAGTGAAATTTTTAAAAATGCAAAAACTTAATAAATAGTGATAAAAACCGTGTTCTATTTAAATTGTTATAATTCTTGTCAGCAAGTAAAATTAGTTCTAATTATTTACTTCACATTAAGTCTCACAATCTGTATTCCTTAGATTATTTTTTTTCCAAGTACAGATGTTTATTTTTCAAGTCTAGGTAATTGCCTATTTTGTTATGAGTAGCATATTAATAAAATGCTCTTTCATAAAGCTTACAATAGTTGTATATTTTGAGGGAAAAAATGCTTGGTGTTTCTGTGGAAAAAATTTTTTTAACTTGAAATTGAAATTTAGTTTAATAAATCAGTTATAACTGCTAAAATTGAAAATGGTATGAGAAATTTAATCACACATTATTAAAGGAACTATATATATATATATATGTGTGTGTGTTTTATTTAGTAATTAGAAAAAAAATTATTATATATTTTACAGTTGCTTAAGCTTAATAAGGTTAATTAAATTTAATTATAAATATCTTCAACTGACTATTATTAAAAAAAAAATTTTAATTTGTGTTAGTAAATTTTGTGGATAATATTTTTGCATTTATTTTTAGGGCTATAGGATGTATTTTTGGTGAAATGTTAAATAAATTTCCCTTGTTTAGGGTAAGTTTGTTATTCTTTCTTAAAAAGGAAACATTTATAATAGGAAAATATACATAAATAAAAGAATAAGAATTAGCTGTCATTTTTAAAATTACATTTTTGAAATGCTACCAATTTCAAAACATTTCAGGGAGAAAATGATATTGAACAATTGTGTTTAGTCCTTCAAACTCTTGGAACACCATCTGAGGAAATTTGGCCTGTAAATTCCAATTCTCTTATTAACATTTAAACAATGATTTATTATCATTATTTGAAAACTTCGAAACATTATTTAATAATTATTTATTTATTTATAGGAAATGATTGATCTGCCTGATTACAACAAAATATCTTTTCCCGAATATAATCCCATTCCGTGGGAGAAATTGTTTCCTGATGCTACTATTGCTGCCAGAGACCTCTTACAGCAATTTTTGGTTTATCCATCTGATAAAAGAATTAAAGCTGATCAGGTTATTTTAGTTAATAATCAATCAGTTCAAATAATGTATTTGAAATAAGTTATTGGCATATTATTTATCACATTTTATTTTGTTGAATTCAATGTGAGAATGTAATTTCTATTTCTGCACTTTTACAAATTCACATTCTTTAATTTTATTCTATTACACATAAACACACTCCTTCAGACAGAAGAGTGATGCAACTTTTCCCATATTAATTCTCGGAGAATTATATAAATGCAATATTTGTATTTATAAAAGAACAAATTTATATTTAGATTTTTTTTTCCATTTATTCATTGAAAAATGTTTAATTGAACTTAGTCGCCAAAATTTTAAATGTTAGTGTTTTATTTTTAAATTTTAAAAATAATTACAGCTTTAAATGCCAAATGGTAATAAGTTGTCATTAATGGAATATTAAATGAAACACATTTCCTGAATATGGAGCAAAAAATATTTTAAGTTATTAATTAGTTACTAATTATCTAAACAAATTGCATTCATATAACTCCCCATATGTTGACTAGGAAGAAGTTGAATCCATTTTGTGTTTTCAAACCAGTGGCATGCATAGACTTAAGTGTCCCACCTACCTGTAAGATTTAAAAGTGTACTTAATCATAGACTTACCACATATTTAAAATTATAATAAGAAATAGAAGCACCATGGGGAAAAGTTATTCGGGTAATTATGATTATTAATTTTATTTTATTTTAAGATAATGAAAATAGTTATTGTCCAGAAATGATACTAAATTGAAAAATTGGTATACTTTTACGAGATTGATATGAAATAAGTCCCTATTTTGCAATAATTATATTCAACGTTTTGTTAAAGATTATTATTATTTATATATGAATTGAAAAAAAAAATACCTAATAAAAAAGCATGTTTTATTACAGATCATGTTTTTCTATAGTGTGCACCTTCTAACCTCTCTCCCCCCACACACTGCAGGGGTGTTATATATGCCACTGATGCAGAGAACCTCTAACAACAAAATATATAAATTATTCTTTTCTTTTTACATATATATACTTTAGCATTTCTGACTAGAAATTTTCAAAGAAGAACTCAGTATAGTAATTTTTGCACAAATTTTATTTCAAATGAATTCCTTTCATTTTAAAAAAATATATGAAAAAAATATATATAAATTTTTGAAACACTTATTTTTAACAAATATAAATTTTGCATCACATTAAAACGGTTTTTTTTCTTTACAGGCATTGATACATGATTACATATTTGAATACCCACGACCATGCTGTGAGTGTGATTTACCAAAACCTAGTGTTAACAAACATGGTTTTTTGCCTAATATCCCATCTCCAGATCTAGAAGTAAATGATAAAATTGACTCAGTTGCAAAATGTTTGAATGAAATTCTGTCCAAAGAATTTTTTAATGTTGAAGCATCTTGATAATTAATTTTACCTATCATAAGTTTATAATTCTCTTCTGTTTGAAACATATTATGAATTTTAATTACAGCCAGATTTTTCAAAAATTATCAAGTTCCAGTTTATAATGAACTTAGAAAATCAATTTAAAAGTTTCTTAATATTTTCTGAAATATTGTTATATCGTTTATTTATTATTCTGCAATATTGTTATGTAATTGAATTATTATTTTGCAAATAATTCTACTTTGTCATTTATTTTTCAAACAAATTGGTTATGAGTGATAGGTAAAGTGAGTTGGTTATGAGTGATAGGTTTACACAGTATAGCAATACCATCCCATAAAATATGCTTTTGCAAATTTTTCTTATTGACATTTCATGTTATTGGCTCTGCATTGACTTATTTATGTGCAAATTAAGTGTATATAAGCTAATTAAGTGTATATTAATTGTCTTATTTAAGTAAAGAATACTGAAAAACTTACAATAACTAATTTAAATATGCTGTTTTTTAAATACAAACATGATAATCATTATTGAGAATATCCAGTTTATTAATAGCATTGTATTTGTTTGTTAGCTGTGCCAAGAATAATACATTATAAAAAAAACAGAAAAGGTTTTAACCCGTGCAAAAAAAAAAAAAAAAAAACTACCCAGGGAAAACATGAAAAATGTTCAAACTGTAAAACTGTGCTAAAGAGTTGCACAATCTTGTACAGCAGGTTGTGGTGGAAAGAAGAAGCCACAACTGCTACTATTTAGACAAATGATGTATATTGTTTCCTGTTTTTTTTTTTTTTTTTTTTTTTTGTGCTGATTCAAATGTAACATAAGCCTATAGAAGTAATAGTTAAGGTTTATTTGTATGAAAAGTGCTATTTTTGACCATATTTATGTGCCTTACATTTCTATCCAGACTAGTGAGTTATTGTTTCTTATGTATTTTTTTTTTTTTTTTTTTTATCTTAACCCAATGGCGGTTAAGGAAATGGGCGAATTCTCCCCTACACACAATTCCCCTATCCATTAACATGGGAAAACCGGTTTTGCTATGCAGTGAAGACTGTAGGTTAAAATACGACTTTTTACGTGCAGAACCGTCAGTGGGTTAAATGGAATGACACTAAACCTCTGTGAATAAGATAAATAGTTTATAAGCTATCAGGAGTTTATTCATGAACAAATTTTCTGTATACTTATTATTTTGATCTGCATTTAAGTTCAGTATGAATCTATTGAAATCTAAATCTAGTGTCCTTTGAATAACCGCAAAAAATACCTCAAATAATAACCGCAACAACAAGCTTATCATGGAATGTCATACTTTAAAATGAATTTCCTTATAGACTAATGTCTTAAAACAAATATGATGCCGATAAATATTTATATTTGTTTATAATTATTTTTTTAATTTTAGCTTAGCAAGAAATCATTTTAATTTCTTTAATATCTTGATTTTATAATGTTATGTTAATTGTTTTAAATAAAATGAATTTATTTTTTTATATACTGTTAGTTGTATTTTCTAGTACTAGGAAAATAAAGAGTTGCTCATTTCAAAATTTCAAACTTCTTTAAATTTTATGTATGTTGATTGATTCCCATTGTTATTAACATTATTTATGAGATAAAATATTATTGGTAAAAATGAGTATTGTGGTAAAAATATACATTTATTTGCATTAGAAGCTCTTAGTTATTTTATGAAATGGAATATTAATAATTTTGAAGCCCCTTGATGGTAATTTTTTTTTTTTTTTTTGCATACTTCACTATATTTTGATAACTTTTTTAAGCGATTTGTACTCAATTGTAAAATTTGTTTATTCAAACATAATTCCATGCAGAAAAAACTTTTTTAACAATTATTAATATTTTTTTTTATTTTATTTAATAATAGTTTTATTATTTTGTTTTATTTAATAGTATTTAATTTAGTAATATTATTGCATTGAGATGTCTGTTCTATTGACAAGGAGTATAAGTCTGTTGTCAAGAGGCAATGCTTGATGAAAATTGATTAATTGTTGTTAAGGATTGCTTAATTATTGCCGCTTATAACTATAAGGTAAAATTATGTTCATTTTCAAATAACCATGTAATTTCTTTTTCCTGTATGGTTTTTCTGACCACCGGTCAAGCAAATCTAACTAAAAAGAGTGAGTCAGTGCTCAAAAATGTGGTGTCCTGAACTCTCAAGAAAATGAAATGTGTATTTATTTCTTGCAGCCTTTTTTTTTTTTTTTTTTCAGATCTGCTATTTTGTGATTTTAGCGTTTATTTTTTTGTCTAGTATCTTAAATTTTTTTTAAAAAATTAACTCAAGTAAAACAAACTCAAAAGGTATCATATATTCAAAAATTGAACCTATTAGGGCAATGTAATGAAAAACCTCATTTTCAAATGATTGAAGGAGATTGCTTTTGGTGAAAAACAGGATTTCCATGTAGTCAATAAGGTGGAACCAATAAAAGTTTTCGATAATTAAAAACACTACTTCCCAAATGTTGTATATGGTCTAGTATAGAAATCTCGGGTTTTTTCAGATTACTAATATACAATCTTCATTTCATGCAAAAGCCTTGAATATTTTCAAAAAATGTTGAAATTTTGTAAATTTATCAAATTTTTAAAACTTGTTGGATCAAAACAAATTCCCTCTCAAAAGTTGTGGATTGAATAAAATAATGAGTGGTTTTTTTTTTTTTTTTGTTTTTTTTTTTTAGAATTTTTCAATAGTATTTTCATTCTCCGCAATATTCTTGAATTTTGCAATTTTTACAATAAGTTTCTATATTAAAGCGATGCGTTGCAATTTATAATTTGCATTAAAAATTTAAGCGCTAGAATTTAGATCTATTCATTTTAGTAAGTACTGGAAACACGAATTTTTAATCTAAAAATGGATTTCTTTTTTTCTCAAAAGATAGTGTACCGAGTGCAGGGGTTTGTTTGATTAGAGAGGAACAGTCTTTAAAACTTTAAATTTTGTTAGCAAATACTTCTGAAAAAGTTTACATATATTTACAGCATTCAAGTACAGCTCAAATAAAGCGTAATACAGCAAAGGCTTTAAAACCTCAGACAGGTCAATGAACTATTTCAGGTTAGAACACTATTGCAGTCACAGGCAGACTATTTCACTAAATGACGAGACACACTTCTATTTATATGTGCTTAGCAACGAAGTTGCGGAACTTTCGACACAATTTTCGTATAGCTCCGTAAATATTAGTACAGTGGTACCTCGAGATACGAGTGCCCTAACATGCGAGTTATTTGAGATACGAGCTGTCGAGCGAGTGAATTTTTTTTTTTTTTTTTTGAGATACGAGGAACGGCCACGCAAGCCCTTCTCGTCCTCGACAATGCTCCTGCTCACCCACCGAACCTCGAACATGATCCTCGAAGAGTTCAAGTTTATAAAGGTTCTCTATCTACCACTTAACACCACTCCCATTTTGCAGCCCATGGATCAGCAGGTGATTTCTAATTTTAAAAAGCTGTACACTAAGCGCCTGTTCCGGAGCTGCTTTGAGGTGACAGAGAACACAAACTTCACTCTTCGAGAGTACTGGAAGGACCACTTTAACATCGTGATATGACCCAGAATTATTGATCAGGCCTGACTGAGTGTTACAACGAGGACCTTGACCTCTGCAAGGAAGAAGCTGTGGCCTGAGTGAGTCTGTAGTGGAAAATTGTGCTGTCGCCTGAGTCTGTAGCTTCGGAGGATTCGAACCCGAAGTGCCAGTGGAGGAGGAGATTGTGTCTCTGGGAAAATCCATGGACGTGGTGATGGGTGAGAGAGACGTGGACGAGCTCGCCGAGGAGCACTCTCATTAACTGACGACCGAGGAATTACAAGTGTTACAGTCGCAGCAGCATTCGGGGGTTCTGCAAGAAATTGGTTTCGAGGAAGAGCCAGAGGTGGAGGAGATTATCTCTACAAGTGAAATAAAAGAGCTCTTAGGAATGAGGGAGAGAATTTCACAGTTCGTGGAAACGAAACACTCCGAAAAAGTTGCAACTGGTCGTACATCGGAGCTATTTAATGACACTTAGGGGTAGCATTTTTGGGGCTGGAACGGATTAATGGCATTTCAATTAATTTCAATGGAGAAAATTGCTTTGAGATACGAGCAAATTGACATACGAGCAAGGTTACGGAACGAATTAAACTCGTATCTCGAGGTATCACTGTACTATTGCTTTGTAACTCGAAATTTCCAGAACTATCATTTTGTCGCCAAGCTGACCCTACCATAGAAAATATATTATGTGCCATTTTCTCTGTATATTACGTTAGAATTACGTGATTTTTTAAGCAAACTTTCTTATTAATCTGAGTATTTTGAATTCGGTGAGATATTTAGTCTCATAAACAAAGAATATTCACAAAATTATGCAAATATTTACAAATTCTTATCATTGCCCTCCTATCAAGGACTGCATGTCCTAGGCAGTACGATCCCCGAATAGGAGACAAATAGTAATGAACTACATTATAAAATTTAACATTACATAAATGTTGATTAAAAACTTTACGTAACACATGATATTACTCAGATAAAATTTCTAAACTCATAAGAAATATGAAATAATTTTACATTATTTACAATAGAAAAAGCCATGGTATAGAAATTTATTTTATACCATGATAAGGGTCTGGCCAATCATAATGGTTTAATTTAACCTTTCATGACCTTTGGTTTTGAAGATGATGACTTCCTGGTTCAAACCGTCCCGCAGTGGACTGATCGTTAAGACACGGTTCCCAGCAGATCACCGAAGTCAAGCATCACTGGCTGCGGGTGGGTGACCACTTGGATCAGTCTGCGTAGGGACCGAAGGTGTGCGGTATTGGTCCTCGTTAAACTGTTCTGCCGTAAAGTGCTCGACTTCGCGTGCAGGTCGTTGGGCTACCGAAGAAGGGGTGCCATCCCCTCTGCAGAGGATCAAAATTGTGATGGCATGTCTTCGGATCATCCTCAGGAATGTTTCCCAGACCGTCGCCAATAGCCCATTGTGCAGCTCTAGTGCGACGTAAATTAACTACATCATCCTGGTTCAAACCACAGCGCAATCCAGTCTTTTGACGACTATGTACGGACCATCCCAGTTACCTAAGTCAAGCATCACTGGCTACGATCAGTGTGCGGGTGGGTGACCACTTGGATCAGTCTGCGTAGGGACGAGGGTCCTCGTTAAACTGTTCTACCGTAAAGTGCTCGACTTCGCGTGCAGGTCGTCGGGCTACCGAAGCGGGGGTGCCATTCCTTCTGCAGAAGATCAAAATTGTGTCGTCGGATCATCCTCAGGGATGTTTCCCAGACCGTTGCCAATAGCCCATTGTACAGCTCTAGTGCGACGTAAATGAACTACAACTGAATCAGGTTCCACAGCCAATCTTTGTCACATTCCTGGAACACGTGACCCGTTGCTTTGATGTTATACCTCATCTTCATTCTCTCTGTCATCATGTTGTTGTAAACGTTGAAAAGTTGTAAACATGCTTGGAATTCTCTACGAAATTCTTTTGGCGACGAAGGTACATCAGGCACAACAGAATAAAGATCACTTGGGAAACGAAGTCTTTGTCCAAGCAGTTACTGATATAATGTATATCCAGTAAATTCCTGGGCAGCACTGCGCTATGCAAGCAGGAACAGCGGTAGTTTCAAGTCCAATCTTGTTGATTCCTTGCCACAAGAAGTCAGAGGTTACTCAGAATGTTTTGGTTGAACTTCTCAGCCAGGCCGTCCAATTGAGAATTTAAGAGCGTTGTCTGAGTCGAAGAATCATGCAAAAATTTTGCATGATTCTTTAAAAACAGTAGAGGTAAGATTTGTTACTTGGTCTGAATGAATTGGAAAAAGATGTGCCAAATCTGAATATCCATGGCTATACCAAGACCTTCGCTACTGTAGTTGCTTCTTGTTCAGGTATAGGATACGCTTGGGGTCACTTTGCAAAATAATCTATGACCACTGAGACGTATTTGTTGCTATTTGAAGATCGAGGTAGAGGACTGAAGATGTCAAGTGCGATATGCTCAAATGGTGCCCCTACACTACATTATAGTGATGCAATCTGTCACTTCTACGTTTAAATAAAGAATTCTTTGATTCTTTTCGAACCACACAGCCATCGCAAGATCGTCACCGCTTCTATACGTCGTTTCTTGACTTGTTCCAGTAGAAGCGCTCACGATCTTTCTGTTGAGTCTTCATTACTCCAAAGAGACCTCTAGTGAAACTACCATGCAGCTCTTTCAAGACAAAATCCTTGATTTGGTAAGGACAAGATACCATTTCAAGCTTCGCCAGTCCTTAGGTTCCCATTTTTCATTTCGCCATTTCTAATATAGAGTGAGTCCCATAGAGCTTTATGCTGTTTAGTAGCAGAGTTGTAGGTGGAAATGCCCTATACCAACTTAATCTTAATTTTAAACCGAGTGGAGGAAACTTGCCAGAGATGGAAAAAGATTTCTGATCTCTTAATACATTAAAACTATTTATTGAATATGAACTAAAAACCCGGTGGTTTCTTCCGGTAAACGTCCACTAAATTTGGCAGCATGAAGCTCTGAGAAACTTTAGAATGCAAGATAGTTTAGTATGGTCCCTTGAGTTCACTCAAATAGCTCAGATCCATGGAATTAGCGTCTTTTATTATAAAAGTATATACTGCAATGTAGTTTTATATCAAATGTAAATCAAAATCAATCATGTTTAGGAAATCCTGTAGAATACTTATTGGCTTTCTTTGTATTCTTTTCTATTGGGTGCCTTTTTATATGCCTTACAATAATATTAATAATTTGAATAAAGTTAGCTTTGAAAAAAATAATAACTATAGTGTTCAGTACTGAGGAGAAAGAAACATGTAGAAACAATTATCATATTTTAGTAAATACACAACGTTTGTGAAGCAATTTTCACCTGACAATTTTTAAAAATCCAGCAATATTTTATAATTTTTCGTAAATTTTTAAAATTTTATTACAGTGGCAGGGAAATGAAAATGATGCAGAAAATTTCTGACAAAATTCACGAGCAATAAAATACAATACACAAGTTTTGAGAGAGAATTTGCTTTGATCTGAAAATATGCCGAATTTTTTCATTAAATAAATTATAAATGTCGATCCTTACTTTATAATTGTGGAAGGTTGTGACAACCTCCTTCCCCAGACTTAAGGCATACATACATTAGAGACTATCAAAAATTATTACGCCATGCACCTGACACGCATAGACCGGGGTGTGTGCATTCATTAACTAGTTGCATCGAGTCCTAGTAGCTGAGGGCATAGAACTCTGGCTTCCCAATGAGGTGACTGAGGTTCGAATCCCAGCATTGGTTGGTCAATACGAATTCTGTTCCAGGATCGCACCAACCACAGTGCTAACATAAAAATATCCTCAGTGGTAGTGGATCATTGGTTAGATTCCCCAACCTATCGCGCTAACCGTGGGAGGCTTTCGTGCTTTTCCTCTCTTAGAAAATGCAGGTTATCCCCATCCCAAAGTTTTCCCCTAAGGCAAATATGTTTCAATGCTTGATCGAGGAGTTCCCTTGTCATTTGGGTTGGGTTCAAAATTTCAAGGCTACGGAGTTGAACATAGATAGTCGTAAACTCAAAAGGGGATCACCTGTTTAGCACCAGTTGTAAAATAAAATAACTACTTTCATCAATAATTAGTACTAATCAGTAATCATGCTCAAGACGTACATTTACCATTATATTACACCATTATAATAATATCTTATTACGTGAAAATCAAATCATAAGTTATTGAAGTTAGGCGAAATAATTTTCTTAACCTGACAATACATGTTACTAAAATTTTAGAAAATTCCACTACGATTCGAGTTTTATAAAATTGAAATCAGGGACAGCTATCTTAAAGCGCGTTAAGTTTTAATGGTCTAAACCAGGGGTCCCCAACCTTTTTGTACCTAAGAGCAGATACCAGAATATCGGTCAAATGGCGGGAACCATTTATTTTTTTATAGTTGATAGACATAGGTAATAATACACACTACATATAATGCACAAAAAATTTAATTGAAAAAATTTATTTAACATATGATTATAATTAGTATTAATATTCTTGCGTAAAATAAATGATTACAAAATTGCTTTCAAAACATACGAAGTATAAAAATTATTTATAAAATACCTATAAATATTTATAAAATGTCAAAAACAATGATTCGCACAAAGCCCATTGTGGTGTTTGGAGCAATTAGCAGGCAGATTTACTTGCCAAATAAGGTGCCAATTTGCTAGTACAACAAAATACGGCAACTTCCTTTTGGAAAATCAAACTGTTCTTTAAAAATTTATGTAAAACCAACTCATTGCGAGACTTTCAGACTCGCACAGCTTTGAAAAGTTGGAGAAATGTAAGCTCTTCTTTAATTCCCGACAAACCAAGACGTGATGCAGTTGCGACCTTCCGCTTATATACAGGCCACGATTGTCTTTCTGCTCACTTATACGCATAGGCCTTTCCACCACGCTTTTTTTGTCCACTTTGAGAGAAATTGGGCAGGTACCACCTGCTTCTATGTGGGGCCCTTCATGGACACACTGAGTCCTCAAGATATTGGGAAGCAAGAGAATTTTTAAGGCAATGACTTCGGTCTTCTTTCTTTGTTATCTTAAGTACATTTGTATTCGTTATTTATTTCATCTTTCTATTTGTACCTTTTGCCTTGCCATTGGAAATTTTAAAAAAATTATTCGCACGAGTATGTGGAACCAAGAAACGACTTTATTTTATGTGCTGCTCTTTTAATGGAAATTATTCCTTCAACTATATTCCAGAATTTCTCATCTGATATAATAATTTTGAGGATAATGTCATTCTGTAAATCCACAATTTCTATCTGCACTTCTTCTCGCCTTACTTGAAGAAATTCTGAAATGTATGTTTCTATTACGACTACGTTTATTTGGTTGGTAAAGGATTAACAAAAAAGGTTATCAAAGGCTCAATGATATTAAATTGTTGAAAGCGCTTTTCAAATTGATCTTTAAGCAATTGGAGGTTGATGACAAATGTTGATAAGTCAATTTCACTGTCACCTATCATTTTTTTTTTTTCCATGTTTGAAAAATGCACAAGAGACTTCATTTTCAAATGTGATATCCACAAAACTAGCTTAGCTCTGAACGAAATTTATAGCCTCTATCATTTTTGCTATATGTTTGTCCTTTCACTGCAGCTCCAAGTTTAAATTATTTCGTTTTTTCCATTACGTCCTTTATGAAAGACAAATCTGCTAGCCAAACAGGATCTCTTAGTTCTAAAACTGTTTGATTTTTGACTGCAAGATAATTTTTTATTTTTTCAATTAAATGTAGAAATCTATCAAGTACTTTGCCGTTACTGAGCCAGCGTACTTCAGTATGTATTTGCATAGTATAAAATTTGCATAGCATTTAACGGCAAAATGGAAAACTGAAATATTTTTTCGTTGGGCACAAGCAGCGGGCGCATCTAGATCAATCGACGGGCGCCATGGTGCCCGCGGGCATAGGGTTGGGGGCCTCTGATCTAAACTCTAAATTAACACAAATACATTAAAAATATATCTTCGGTAACTGACTCTCCATCGACCAGCATTCAAAACGAATACTCTGGTCGTATTTTTAATGGCATTTCAAGTCAGATATCATTATCTCACCGATCCCGAAATTTCTTCTTTCCCCCCCCTTTCTGATCAGACTTTGTTTATAACACCGTTTACTTTCGCTACATTAAGAACTTAGTATTGAAGTTAAGAGCAACATGGCCGTAGCCGATTCCGGCCCTTGTACTATTTAACTCTACATTTAATGCATTCCACTGTTCTTTTGCATCTTCTAGCTCGAAAGCCTTAATATGCACATTACCCAGTTATTTTGCCGATTAACTAGAGTAATCAGTTAAAGTGCGGAATCAAGCATTTTCCGCAGATTTGTGCATTTACGGTTTCCGTGTCGTTAAAGTTGAAATCCGTCATTCTATCAACTAATTTGTTGATTCTTTAATTATATTTATTGACTTGAGTCCTTAAATAATGAAAAATAACGGACATAATGTTAATTTTCTTAATTGTAATAATATTTTAAACCGTTTTATTCTTTGTATTATATTTTTTCAAGTGATTGATGAGTGTTTGTTAATTAATGTCAAAAACTAATACGTTGATTGTTTGTTGGTAGTAACTTGATTTTTCAGATAGCGAAAAATAAGTATTTAAAATAAACATTACTAAAAATAACATAATTTTAATTTAAGCGTGCAGAAGCTTTGCTGCTGTTCCATCAAAAATCTTATTCTCACTTTTACAAGGGCCAATTAGTAATATGCAGATTATCTAGGTAATTTGAAAATTGTCCTGGTAATTCGTGAAATAGAAAATTTTTTTGGCAAATAAACAGATCACTCTAGTTAAATTGCTAATCAGATATATAATACGTAGATTAGCTAATTTCTATACTTCAGCGGTAACACATCAACACATAAATAACCAATTATTTCAGCATAAAATGACACAAAAAAAAAACATACCTTCTCGGCTATCATCAATTGGAATCTATTCAACATTTGCAGAATGTAACATTTTCCAAATTTAGTTATCTGATTCTTTCGAAAATATTTTAAGTAAAATCGATAAATAGATGTTTTGAATCTCCTTTTATAACCCCTGCAGTGACGACACTTAGTAAACGTAAAATGAAACGTAGATTCAATATTAGAAATATTCAATATTAATGTCAGCTCTCTGATCTTGCGAGTTTAGTTTCTCGTATATCGCATTGATTTGCAAATAAACGTATATAAAGCGAAATAAACTGTAGGAAGTTCATTAATTTTTGTTTTGCATTGTCATTAAAAATAACATGAAAAGAAATAATTATGCATTTTCAATTTATATCATTATTCATTAAAATTTATATAAAGCTTTTAAAATTATCGTTACGTTAGGGAAAAAAGTCTTTTTTTTATCAGCTTTTAATAATTTTGTTAGATTTTATAGATTATTTCTTTTAGTTTCTATAATGATATTTTTCTTCAAATATTAATTATTTCCTTGAAAGAAAATGGAAATACTGTTCGTTCGGGCAAAAGTAAACGTAAATGATGATCTTATATTATTATTATTATAATGTTTTCCCGTTGGGGGGAAAATGTAAATTGATGATTGAAGATAAAATTATATTTTTAATATAAAATCAAATACACATTTTTAATATAAAACAGTTAAATTTTAGAGTTAGAACATAATGAAGTAAATTACAGCGTTGCTGCATTTTTTCAATATACATATAATTTTTCACGTTTTTGGTAGTTTTTGAATAATATGATTTTATTTAGAACCAGTGGCGGGCAGAGTAGAGATGTTTGGATGTCAGGGTAAATTTCCCGATTAGAAATACTTTAAAAGAAATTGGATTATAGAAAACGGTGATCTAAATCCGTATTTTAAATTCTTCTTTTCTTTCTTTCTTTCTTTTTTTTTTTAATAATGTAAGAGTGCAAACTATTCTTTAGTAAAATATTTATTGTTTCTCGCAAAATATTTTAAACTTTTTTTTTTTCTTAAATAAAAATAATATTTAAATTTTTAAATTATAAAACTTTATCAGGGAACTTTTAAAATCATATTTTATTCTTTATATAATATTTTATATATTAAAAATTTAATTTTGTATTGAAAAATAGTAATAGATTTAAAGTTTTAGTATCCCAATTGAACGCCATCTCTCACCACTATTTAGAACAAATAAAGTATGTGTGGTATAAACATTATTTAAATTATTTTCCCGTATTGGGGTTGAGACTTTCACTTGATGCCTCTAAAATGTTTAATAATATTTGTGCAATTAAAGCAAGCATTCCGGCAAAATAGCTCATGATGCAAAAACTCGTTATGGGCCAGGAGAGTCATGGAGGCTCTACAATTTCGTAACCAACGGCATGATTGCGGCAATGTGGTCAGAGCTGCGCGCAGACCGCCTTAACTTTCCAGACAAGTTGATACCTATTGATCGGGAGGTGGGAGGATTTCAAGCCGCCACTGGATATTCTAAAGAATTCTAGCTGGATATTCTAGAATTCACTGGATATTCTAGGATTCAAGCCGCCATTGTAAAGAACCCCCGATTCTTTACAATGACCGTTCAGTCATCTGACCTCTGCGTAATCCCGGCTCAAATATGCATTTACATGATATTTTAATTGAATTGTGATTTAATTTCACTGTAAATGTAAAAAAATAATTAATACATAATAACTTCAGCTTAGAGTTTTCTCAAAGTTACCTTTCTAAGGTTGAGATAACACCTCCCTCTTAAAATAATAATCAACAACAATAATAATAATAATAAACTTAACGAAAATTTGAATGTCAATGTAATCGATGGAATGCTCATGTTTTGAGCTTCTTTGACAAAATTTCAGTTTTGTAGTTACAGTTTTGCCAAAGTAGTAATAAAATAAAAGGCTTGACTGTAATGTGAAAAAGAAAGTACTCTTATAAATTTTAACTTAAAAAAATTTTCTAGCATATTTCAATTTTCTAGTTTCATAAATTACAAGGCTTGGTGTTTTCACAAGGTTTGTCAGATCTACAAATTGTTTTAAGTAATGTAATTTAAATAGCCAGTAGGTTTTCATAGTTTTCCCTCAAAGGAAAGAATTGATTATTGTTTCGTTATTGCTTTCATCAAAACAGCTCGAATACTAGTATCCACAGTCAAAAATGCAATAAATTGAAGGGGAAAAAATGAAATTACCGTATTATTGAACTAAACACCTTAATTTTGCATAACAAAGCCGCTTGACAGATCATTGAAAGAGAGATTTTTTAAAGTTTCGATCACTGTTTCTTCACTGCATAATGTGAGATGGACGAAATCTCTTAACTGTTTCGTTTTCTATGTAAATACAGCCAGGAAAGTGTTTCAACCGATTCTGTTATGTAACCATTCCGCTTCTTTCTTTGTGCAATAAGGAGAAATATCAAAATCGGTATTTGTTTCTATATTTGGCAAAACACCAATTCCTTACTAAAGAGAAATAGTAGTAGTATTTTATTTAAGTCACACTAGAGCAGCACCATGGGCTATTTGACGGTCTGAGAAACATTCCTAAGGATGGTCCGAAGACATGCCGTCACAATATTGATGGCTCTACAGCGTAGGTAGCACGACTATCTGCGTGCGAAGTCGAGTACTTTACGGTAGAACATTTTTATGAGGATCGATATCTCACACCAACGGTCCCTTCGCAGGCTGATCAAAGTGTGCGACGCACTAGCTAAATGACTGTAGTCAGTGATGCTCGCTAGAGAGAAAGTAAGTAGGGTGTAAGTGAGAGAAAGTAACTACCCTTTGCTCTCTTGTGTGCTTCGAGTTTAATCTAAGGCTTAAATTCGAAGCATAAAAGGAAACAAAGGGTGGAACACCCTACTTATACTAGTTTTTATATAAAGAATATGATCAATTTTTAGAAGAACATAAGTACTTCTTTTTCTGACACAAGTCCTACTTTTCTGTTTTGGTCTTATTTTCTCTATTTTGGTCCCATTTTAACTTAAAAAACTATCAAAAGCCAAGCAATATGGTTCTTTGGCATTATTATACTACTGACTTATTGTAATGCCAATAAAATGATATACTCACATAAAACGATTATAGATAAATTTAGTTCGCAACAAACGATTTCTAAAATTATAAAAAAGAAAACAATTTTTTTTCTTCAAATAACTCAACTTTAATTTTATTCTTCCTTGATATGTAAACCTTATGCAATCTTTGTGTAAACGTAGTAAAGTTGTTTTTTAGTAAGTTTAAAAGTTGTTTTTTAGTAATATTAGGCTATTTGAGTTTCCTTTCATAAAAGAATAAGAAAAAGGGATAAATAAATGGAGAAGAACATCACATTCATCAATAATATCATTAAAATAAATAAGTAAATAAAGAACGATTGATTATGAATAGAAGAAGCATGACTGAGCAATTTATTCGTAGGTAATTTCAATATTCTTAGATTTTAAGCATTTTGTTAATAATAATTTGTTTCATTTTTATATCAATGTATTTTAAAAACTGTAGACATTCTAAGAAATTTGTCATTAGAATTTCGAAATATTAAAATGTTGTAAATATTTATTTATTTTTGATTTAAATAACGATTTGCAAATTATTAACCTTCTTTTTCTGTTGCAATTTAAAATCTAAATGAAACTTTTTTTGTTCATGATGCGTTAGCTATTTTGATTAAAATTTATATTACAAATACGAATTTTTATTTGTTTCGAATAATCCGAAATATTTTCTTTATTTTTAATACTAGTAGATTTATTATACTAGTAGGCCTTTAAAAAAATCCTTCAAAATAAGGAGAACACGTTCTTGTTCAACATAACATCCCCCCCCCCATTATAGTTTGTAAAACTATGGGATAAGGTGAAATAAGTTATATCAAGAAATAGTTTAATTGCTGGATTTGGTTTTCCGACAAAAACTATGGAAGTATATTTCATAAATAACTTTTGGAAAGTCTGTAGTTTCTTTAAATTAAATTTGATTTATATTTACTCCGAGATTTATTTTAAAAACTTGCCTCACCAAAATCTTTGTGCACAGGGATGCACATTTAAAAAAAAAAAAAAAAAAAAATGTTAATTTTTTTTATTTTTTTTTTTATGATCACTGATTACATTTATTTTTGATTTTTAACAAAAGATGCACTTGAACTTTTTATCTGATTGTATTATGAAGTTTAAAATACCGTAAGTAATTTTAATCCCACTTATATATTTTTTTTTATTGCTCTACGATTTCGAAATTCTGTTCAACGATTAACAAGTCATTTTTTTTTTTCCTTGATTCTCTTGAATTTAATAAAATTTTTATTTTTTACAGGAGAGATTGAGGAAAATGTTCAAGTCCATTTGTAGTAGATAACTGAGATTTGATTCCAAAATATTATTTCGATTTAAATAAGTTTTTTTTAAAAATTAATTTATCTATTCCCATAAAAAAATTACTGCTATTGCATTCACTGCCGTTGTGAGTGCATATTTCGCCGCACGTGATACTCATCATTCTTATAAGGCAAACGCAAGAATTATTTGATAAAAAAATATGAAATTTTGCAAATTTTTGAGGAACAGTTTGATGTGAAAATGTTACTGGTGCGGAGGTTAGTTTTATTGTTATTTAATATCAAAATCTCATTTATCTATTTATTATTATTTTACACCTTCATTATTTAGCTTAGCTTCTTTTCTTGAGTCACGTTTTGTCGCTGTTTCATCAAAGTTGCGCTGTACGACTACCTTTGTATAGACTTTATTATACATTTTTATATGTTAAAGTATATATAATAATTTTACATGTATTATGTTGGTAAATAGGCCGACCAGGTGCCCGAGTGGTTAGCGTCCCTGACTGCGGAGCCGATGGTTGCGGGTTCGAATCCCGCTCAGGGCATGGATGTTTCTTTCTGTCTGTGTTCTATGTCCTTTCTCCTTTGTGTGATTATGTGAATGTGACCCGCCCTATAAACGGGTTTGTGGTTGTGTGACGTGGGCGACGCTTCTACACCGCCGTGGCTTTGCCACAGGTGCCCACTGGGTAACGAGAAAAGAGTAGCAGTTCCGGCAGTGATGGCCAATGGGACAATACATCCCAAGTGCCCGCCATTAATCAAAAATAAAATAAAAAATTTAAATATTTCATACGTTCCATAATTCCATTTTAATGTTGTTTTTTTTCAGAAGTTAAAAAATACAAATAATTTTTATTACAGAATATGTAAAATTAAATCTGACTGCTCATACTAGAAAAATTTCTTACAATGATCTGTAATAAATCATCAGTATTTCTTCTTTTTTTTAATTAATGTTAAATTTTAATTGCTTTTTAGTTACAATGTTTTCAAACAGAAACAAAAAAAAAAGTATAAATTGTTAATTACTGCTTTTGAAAGTTTTGAGTCAATCTAATTCATTTGGCATTTTAAAAGTTTAGTAATGTTTTACGTTGATTATAAATAATTACACCTATTTTAATTATTTCACTATTTGTTCCAATAAATAATTTTATTTTCAATAACGAAATTTCAAAATACGTTTGTTGTAATTTTAATATTTGTGTAATGCTAGTGTATAATACCTTTATTAATAATAATTAGGTATTCTTGAATTTTTAGATTAAAAATAACACCATAAAACATGACGGGTTAAAATAAAATTTTCGTTTACTTAAAAAAAAAAGAACTATCTGTTTAAAATAAATTTTAGAATGTATTACTTTTAGTTTTTCCAGAGAGTTGGTCTGAAAAAAAACTATTTAAATTCTTAAAAATTTAATATTTTAGCATTTATCTTTTAAAATTATTAAAGTAATTTAAATATTTTTTCCTATATTTATATTTTGTGATAATTTTTTATTCCTTTCAATTGCATGTGAAAAAGTAAGTTTAAGTACAAAATATGATCAACAGATGGCAGCGTTATTTAATGAGACAAGTGTAATTTGACACTTTTAGCGACCAATCATTCCTGTGGATTTAAAGCGCGTTTGTGGGAGCGGCGTCTGTGTGTGCGTGTGACTGAATGTCACTCAATAATTTATTGTGTGAAACTATTTCTATACTTTTCCGATCTTTATTACATTAAATGAGTTAGTCAGTTTTGCTTGTGGAATGTTTGTTTACTGATAAGGATTCTTCTGTTTTTTCATATTTTCAATCGAATCAACATGGCGTACTTACCGTTGTGGCGCGATCCTCTTGCGGTTGGATTATGTGCAAAAATTGTGCTTATTGACATTTAAGAAATTTTGGTGACACGAAAACTGCTTAATCTACTCTTTTGGCCCTCAGGTTTGTTCTGCTTTAAATTTCCCATTGCTAATTGAATCTTCATTTTTAAATTGCCGGTACCATCATGATGGTGTGCAGGCAAACAGCCAAACCTATTAAAACGACCGCTCGATAAGCATCACTGTTTAGTTTGTTTACACATCCTTCTCTGTTTGTAACTTCTCTTGATTCAGTGTTTATTCTAACAAAATAATGATGTGCGAAGCGGACATTAAAAATATAATTTGCTACTCAAGAGTCTGAGCAATAGTTAATATTATTTAAGATTGATAATTTTATTTTTTATGCTCTTCAGAATTCATATCAATCGGACAAGTACAAGCCATTTGAATCATCAACGATGAGCGTTATAAAAATATATTTTCTTAGAACTCTCATTTGATGAAATTTTTTTTCGATTAAAAAAATAACTTGAAAGCAATTGATATTTTAGTAAAGTAGGTCCTAACACGAATTTTTGATGTAGATTTTAACGGTTAGGTCATATTATTAACTGGGCTTTTTATTAACTTTTTATTATGAGAAAATTAGCTTTAAAAATCATGACAATAGTTGCTTTTCTCTAATTAATAACGCTAACAATGTGATTAATGTCTATTTATTCTTCTTTACATTAATTCTTTCTTTAAATTAAAAATGAATTTATGTTATATCTTGCTGTTTGAATAAAAATTGTTCAAAGAAATGAGAGCCTTTTATCACGTTTATTTTATATTCTTGAATTTTGTAAAAATTTTTTGACCGTTTTAACACATTTCTTTTAATAAATATTTAATGAACTCTAAGTTATTAATTTACTCATTATTCTAAGAGTATGTTTCATATATGTCATAAAATTGTAATTTTTTATGTTTTATTTTCTTAATTTGAAGTTAATAGCAATTTAATTTGTTAAAATTGTATTTATTTCAGTTTTTTAATCTAAATTAAGTATAAATTATTAAAATGATTGCCATGTGCTGTGGCTTTTTTATAATTTTCATTAATTGTATTATTTGTAATTGTTTATTTATATTTTTCATTAATTGTATATGCTATTTTAAGGGGTTCATTTTACAGAAAAAAGAAAATCTAAATAAAATCAGAGTTCATCTGAAAACCATTTAAAAATGCACCATGCTTTTATTTACTTATTTATTTATTATTATTTTTTTAAAGTCTGAAGCATTTGTTCTAATTTATCAAACTGTTTGTTTCTGCAATTTTTATTTCCAGTTTAAAGTTCTATGGAGCTAGTTATAAGATAGTTATAAGATCTTTTCATTAATGAAGCAAATTTACTATTGTGCAGTGTGTCCAACAAATTTTCAAAAACCAGTTGAAATCTTGATTTTCTGTGGTTGTAACAATTTTTTATAGGTTGCAATTTATGTTTTAATTAAGGAAAAAATTAAAACTGTTATGGTATATGCATACATAAATATCTTTAAAAGCATTAATAAATATAAAGTTGTTATTTATTTTTATTTTCTCATGCTATATTGACTATAAAGTTGATGCTGTTTTGAGCCTAGTGTAAATAGCTAAATGTAAAACTAATTGAAAGTAAGTTCTTGATTTAATATTGTTTAAAGCTTTGCTTTGGGAATCTGTTGTTACCTATTAAGATTCTTTAGCATTGCAGAAGTCTGTGTCATACTCTATTTCTTTAATTCTCTTTTACTTACTTTTAAGATAAAAAAAAAGAAAACAGGAAAGAGTGAATATTTAGAATAACTATATATAAACTAGAGTGCCTGTATTACTCTAGGCACTCTAATATAAACTAATATCGTGTAATAATACTTTTGTATTTAAATATACTTAAAATTATTGATTTTACTCATATTATTAAAGTTACCTAAATTGTATTTGCAATTTACACTTACTGTGCATGTAAAAAAATATAATCTATATTAAAAGACATTAAATAACTCAAAAATTTTGATGTTTATTAACAATTCAGTAATTTGACGTAGAAAAATATAATTTTAATGAAATAAAAGATATTTATTTCCTCAAAGAAAAAAATTGCTTATTTTTGTGGTTCTATTTTTATTTTAAATAAGTTCCAGGGGTGGTCAAAATTGTTCCTACTTGTATAGGTACCATCTATATTTTAAAATTCAATAAATAAGCAATAATATTTTATAATTCAATAAGCTGACATATTCTCAATCTTTAAATAGGGCTAAGTTCCAATTTAAAGGTGTAGGAACCATTGCTTTAAAATACACTCCAACTTCCACCTTTATTAAAATATACTGAACTGGAATATATTTAGCAAATAACTATAAAGTTTATATACTTCACTATTCCTGAAGGCAAATACTAGCTTCCTTCCTTACTATTTATTCCACTGTTTCCAATTTTTATTTGAAATGTAAAAATAAAATATGTATAATAAGTATAGTTTAAATCTATAAGTATTTGTAAATTTAAATGTATAAGTATATATAATTTAAAAATTAAAAAGATGTTCATTCGAAAAAATAATACAGTGGTACTACAGGGTGCTACTTAATATTGTAACACTCAAAAAAGTAGGTAAAAGTTTTAGTTGTTTGGTAAAACAATTGTTCTCTCACTATTATGGTGAGTGGCACCTTCTATGAGTGCTGACAATTTTTGTTTAAAGCGAAATATTAAGAATCAGTTTATAGATGGAATTGTAAAGGTTGAGGGTTAAAAAAATTTTATCTATATAGAATCTTTAATATAGAATAGAATCTTTAAGCAATTAAAATCTTTTGGGTTTATTAAACATTTATATATAACTATAAATAGATTATTGGATGCTAATAGTTGTAAAAGTTGACCAAAGGTCTGGTTGTCAATGCTCAGTTCATACAAAAGAGTGTATTAAAAGAATTCATGAAAATATCCACATCGTTCTGCTAATAAAATGACTGCTGAAGAGAACACGAATTGGAGAACGATACAAGTTATAATTAATGAAGACCTGGGTTTTTGCCCTTATCATAAAAGAGTTCAAGGTTTGACTACTGCACAAAAATTTTAAGAAGATTATAAAGATGTAAAAAATTGCTGAACTGGTAGGTAGCAAAAGGGTTGACAGAATAATTTTTTCTGATAAGAAAGTATTTTGCACAGAACAAAGTTGTAATGCTAAAATTAATGTTGTATATTCAGCAACCTTCGATGATGTATCTGAAAGTGTTTGAACTGTACAAAGCTTTCAGAACAAGTATACTATAATGGTTGGACTGCAGTGTCAAATAACAGAAAATTTCCTCTGAAATGCATCGATAAAATAGTAAAAATCAATGCTGAATATTACAAAAAGAAAGTATTGGCTACACATTTTTTGCCACATGTTGACATATTGCATCTTAAAAAGGATTGGATATTTCAGCTAGATTCTGCACCGAGCCAAAGCAACACAGACTGGGCTCCATGTCAATTGCCCAAAGTCAAGAAGATTGGCCCACTTCTTCACCGGATCTAAATCCGTTAGACTATTGTGTTCGGGGGGTTCTAGAGTCTTAATGCTAAGCAGCACTAAAGTTGGGACTCTCTCAGAGCTTCTTTTTTGCGTGATTGGGACAAATTACCTCTGAAATTGATTTGTGCAGCCATCGGACAATGGCGTAAAAGATTATCTTTAATAATCGATAAAAATGGTGGTCGATTCAAATAAAATTTAGAGATAAGCTTTACATTATAATGTTTATCATCTTTGTGTATTTATCATTTTCTCGTTAATATACATATAATAAAATGATTCAATATTTGTAATAGTGTTTTGTAGCCACCCTGTATTTTGCAAGTACAAATTTTGATGGAATAAGAATAACCCTTGTTTCATTCTCATTATAGATAGGTATGTGTAAAGATAAGGATTTAACAAATGGTGATTTGACCAAATACCGAATATTCGGCGAATATATATATATATATATATATATATATATATATATGAATAGTTTTATTTATAAAAAAGTTCAGTCATTAATGAAAAATAATCAAAATAGAAATATTTAAGATAATAAAAAAAACTGATGTCCGCTATTAAAAATAAATAACCCAAAGTGGTAAAATTGAAAAAAAATTCTTTTTAATTCTAAAAACGAAAGTTCACTGCTAAAAATGCTATTTTCCAGAAGAAAAAAAATATATAAAACGTTTAAACAGATATATTCTATCAAAAATGCTTTTAAAAATGCAATCGTATCATAAAAGCTCCTATTAAAAAAAATTATATATAAAAGCAAAACACACATACTAAAAAAACATCGATCTTAATTTTTGAAAGAAAAATTAAAAAGCTAAATATCTTAGTTTTCCTATTACTGCCTTATTTTCAAAAAAAAAAAAAAAAAAATGGAAAGTGAAGAGCAAAATCTATTAAGATACCCTTTTAATTGCCGCGTTAATAATAAAAACGTTTATAAAAAATGTTTTAAAACAAAAAGAGCTCATCAAACGAAAATCGTTCTCAATTTTTAAACAAAAAATTTAAACATAAAAAATCACAATAAAACTTATTTATATAGCCGTATTTTTAGAAAAAAAAGAGACAAAAGAGTAACGTTCATTAGAAATGTTCTTTAAAAAATGCTGTGCCATGATTAAAAAAGAAAAAAAAAAAAAAAAAAAGGAGATAAGAAAAGTTAATACAAAAGCAAAATAGAAGTAGAAAATAATTGTTCTTAGTTCTGAAATATAATTTTTAACGTTGAGAGTCACACTAAAGGTTACCTGTTAATCTGTCTTACCATATAAGAAAAAAGTGACAATAAAAGAATTAAGTCTATAAGAAACGCTCCCTTCGTGTAAATGCTGCGCCATAATTAAAAACGAAGAACAGCAAAAAAGAAAAGTAAGTGTAGAAAAAATTACAGACTAATTTTTTTTTCAAAAGCAGTACGGAACTTATGGCTTGGTAATAATAATCAAATTTCATTTCTTCAAGTTCCAGTTATCCATTTGTCTTCCAAAACATAAATTAACGAGTTTTAGAACCTCACAAATCTGTGTAAGCACTATTTCCAATAATGTACAGTAAAAAATACGATTTTAGATTATTCTTTATTATTTCTATTTAAATTCTCCCAAAAAAACTCGAAAACTTTTGCAAAAAATATTTGGCCAAATAGTGGCCGAGTATTCGTTTCCTCCCTAGATAGATGATTTTTTTATTTTTAATCTTTCATTCTCAAGTGCAAAAAACAAGATAGCTAATTAGTTTAAATTCGTTGAGCAATCTTTAAATGATTTTCTGTATTTTTTTACTAAAACTTCTTTTAAAAAACGTTTAGTTAGATAAGTTTCTTTTAAAAAAAACTTCTTTTTTTTTTATATTCAAAAATGTAGCAATTAACATAAAAATAAAAATATAGCAAAAATTCAGGTCAAAAAACTTAGCTTTTGTGCTATAAATAATCTTAAATTATTTTGGGTAGAGGCCCTTTTTATTTTTTTTTAAAGACGATAAAAACCCTTTTGTTGTTGTTTTTTTTTTTTTTTTTATGGTGAAAAGTATTAATTTTAACATTATAAAAAATAATAATGACGAAGTGAAAGTTGTTAAAAGTAAAGAGTTCTTGAAATTTGCGAGAAAAAAATTCTCCAAAAAATTATTTCAATGAAACTTTTTAAAAAATTTTATAAATACTATCAGAAATTTAATAGCTTAGCTATCTATAATAGTATTCACTTTTTTCCTTTTAATGTCTCCAAAATTAAAAAAAAAAAAAAATTGGATTGAGAAAAATATACATTGACATTTTCAACATAATGAGCGAGCCACCATTTGTACTTATGCCATTTTCTTAAATTTAACCAGATTTCAAAATGGCACTCTAATCGTAATTTTTTCCCAGAAATTCTGAAGAAGAAAAAAAATTAGTTTAGCTGTTTTATATCCTGAACTTTTCTACAAAAAATTTCCACGAAAACCTCTGCCATGATGGCAACCAGATTTTTTTGTTTTGATCGATATCACCTGGAATAAGCCATTTAAATTTGTTTGCCATGTAAATAAACAGAAGTTGCTTAAGGAAGTAACTCATGCATTCCCAACATATTTGATTATATATATATATATATAACACAAAAAAGGCAAAAAGGATTAAAAAGAGAAAGACTAATAAAATTAAGATTTTTTTTAAAATTTATATTTTAAATATTTTATCTTAATAATTTTCTTCTTCTCTTTTCATTAATTTTTATTATTTTCCATGTTTTTTTCTATATCTTTATTTTAACTATTAGATAATTATAATATGAGCCTGGATTTTTATGACCTAACGATGCCCTTAAATGGAAAAAATGCATTATTTTTAAGTAAAAATCTTAAACTAAAACAATGTTTTCATCTTTAAAGTTACTTTCATTTATGTCAAAGTATCTTAAGCAATACAATACTTGTTCTACGTTCATTAAAGAAAATTTATTGAAAAAAGAAGTTACAAAAAAAAAAAAAAAAATAAATAAAAAAAAAAAAATATATATATATATATATATATATATATTGACTCCTGAACGCTTTCCCCCCTGTATTTAGTGTTATAAAAATGACCCTAAATCAAAGAAAAAGATAAAAGAGGGATAAAAATATACCAAAACCTTAAAAATTGCTGTAAAATGCAAAAACAAACAAAAAAAAAAAAAAAATGGCCTAGAAGAGGAAAGAAAATGCAAATATCATCAAAATCTGGGCCTTAATTTTAATAAACACTAATAGCAGGTGACCAAATGTCAGGAAATTTAACAAAAATACCTAAAATTCAGGGAAAGGAGTTAATTTTAATTTGAGATACATGCTCTGAAATTTTTTCCCCGAAAATTAGGACTCTCTCTGAATAACTAAGTTAAGGGGTATATACTGGAAAACTTAAAGAATAAATTATCATAAATATTATAAGTCATTTGGTAAATAACGATATTCAGAATCGTGTAAAATTTTTATAATTGTATTTTTTTTCTCCTTTCTATATTGTTTAAACCTGTTGTAAATTAAAACTATTGTTCGAAATTGAAATAATACTTAATTCTATTAGATTAGAAATCATTTCTGAGGAAGTATGATTTTAAAAACAATAATACTCAAATAGCTATAATAGATTTTTTAAGCAATTTATTTATTTAAGCGGTTCTTTTATTTCTGTGAAAATATTATGCAATTTGAATTAGATCATAATATACTATACCATTTTGTTAATAATTTTTGTGCTTTGGTGAGTTAATTTTCCTGCTTATCTTCCCCTTAAATCACGTGTTTGGGTAGCCTTTCTTATTTATTTATTTTTGCTTTTAATCTATTAGTTATTACCTTCAATCCAAACTAATTTTAAGGAATTAAAAAAATGTCACTGTATAGCGCCAATGATATACATCCATCTTGCCCTAAACTTTATTTCTGTTTCGTCCGTACTCCTTTTGCTTGTGGTATTAGATGAATTTTAAACACGCTGGCAGCATCTCTAAGTACTCATTACATCACGATTTGCGCGATAGTGCTTGTCTCATCTATAGTCTCATCTTAAATATTAAAAAAATATAGAATGTATTGTTGCAACTCATACGGAAAAGTTAGAATTCAAGCTATAATCCATTATATAACGGGACTCGATAAAAGCTGCCACAAATTTTAACGTTAGTTTCTCAACTGTAGTAAAATATTTCAACGTAATCAATTATCTAAACTTACTTTAAAGTACCTTAAAAAAAAAAGACAACCAAATTAAATGATGGTATTCTGTTTATGATTTGATCAACAGCTAAATGTTAGGGTTCTGCGGAATATTTTGTAAGATATCCTGCATATTCATTAAGATTGATTATCAAATGTTATATTTTTAATCTATTTTAAGAATCATAAAAAATCTTGGCCCCGAAGTAATTGCCCAGTTATTCGAGAATCCTATCCTTTTAGAAACCAGAAAAGTACTTGAATGCAGGCATTTGTTATTATACTAACACATAGAGGACTTAATGCTTTTACCACTCCCTTAATTTATATACGATTTCTTAATATTGCAAAAACCCAACCTTTCTTTGGAACATTCTGAACACATTTGAGCCAGTCGGAACATGATTTATGATTCTTTTACCGTTAAAACCAAATTTTTTTTTAAAAGTCAAATAAGTTGGAAATAACAATTGAGGTAAACGTTTTTTTTATTTTTTATTTTTTTAATTATCTATTTTTATTTTATTTATTTATTTATTTTATTTTTTTTACTTTCAACTCTCGAAAATTAAAACGAGCTTATATATAATAAAAAACTCGAAAAATAAATAAATTTTATTACTTCTCATTGTAATAAAAAATATGTTATCATTGTTTATATAAAGCAAAAAGTGAGAGAAAAAGTTTACGAAAAAAGCACTTAGCATTACAACAGCTTACTAACAAATTTGAATTTTGAAAGAAGAAAAAAAAAAACGTGTTCAGTTAAAAAAATAAGTAAGGCTTTTTCAGCACGTCAAGCTTTAACTTTGTAATTGCAATTCAATTATGTGAGCAGCAGAGTAACCAGCGTGGTATTTTTTTTATATAAGTTTAACATTCTCGAACTAATTATTGATTGTTAAATTTTTTTCCATCTTACTCTTCATACATTTTTCTGTATTACCTTCGTATTTTCTAGTTTCTAAGTTTTATAATTTTTGCCCATCAAAATTAAATACAATGGGAAGTTGAACATCCGAAACAGCGGCGGTTGTTTTAGTGATTTTTTTTTTAATTAAAAAGAGATCAAATTCGTTTATTTGTTTTGCTAGTAGTTGTTTCCTTATAACAATACTCTAATCTGAATTATATTTCTGAGAGCAAGTTAATTTCAAAAATATATATAACCGTTTATATACATTTCTATAACAGCGATCTAATTAAATTTCACCGCAAATAGTTAGAAAATATTGCTATTTTTTGGTAATAAATAAAATATATTATTTCTTATTTAATTTAAATAATATTAAAATAGAATTAAATATCATTTGAGAAAAGGGGGCATAAAATGCTTGTTAAATTGAATCAGTAAATGGTATGGCACAATATACAATCCAACTCAGATCACTCCATTGAACTTAAGTAACTCGCTAGTGCTACATTTAAAATCTGTTTCTGTTGTATTGTGTAAAACTACTAATTTGGGGCACAAATTTAGGATATTGTGTGCAATACCTTTAAAAATAATATAAATTTTTATTAAGAAAGTTCGAACTTATACTTACTTCTTTCACTCAAAATTAGCAAATAAATGTACTTTTTTTTTTTTTTTTTTTTTTTTTTTTTTATTTAATTTTTGAAAAATAGACGACCTTTTGAAGTGAGATCGGAGAAAGAAGGGAATTTGCATATTTAAAAGCAAGCGCATTCAATTTCGCCTTAAATTATCGATCGGGTTATTGACATGGGTGTACTGAATTCCTGTTTGTTAAAGCAAACGCCATGAAACGAGTTATGCTTGTATGTGTATCTTAGTTCAATTTATGTTTGGTTTACGTTTGAAATTTCAAAATTTGATGGTAGATTAACCAATTGTTGTTAAAATCACCAAAAATTTTAATTATCCAACCTTGGTCTATTTTGCCCCTTTAGTTCCTTCCCTTAATATATATATATATTAGGGGTCTGTTAAGAAGAAATTTGGTTCCGTTAAAGGACCCTTCACAAAATATTTTAACTTAAAAACGGACCCTTCACAAAATAATTTATCTTTTAATCGGACCCTTCATAAATTTGTTTATCTTCATTATTGTTTTGTTAATCGAAAAAACTCTTCTAGGGAAGGGAGGGTGGAGAAAGACAGATGTAAACGAACTAAATTTTGTCTTCGGCAGATGCTTCTTCCTTTATTCATCCGAAATGAATATTCTGTGTTCAGCAGTATAGGCTGAATAACAAAAATTTGTATGTCGCATCTCTAACTTAGTAGCATCAATTGCTGTTTATTTTTTAAAATTTAATTTTTTAAATTATAATTTTATGGTGTTGAGCATAATCTTGTATGTCTTTACAATTTAAAAACTCCCTGAAAAAGTTTTTTTTGCAATAACGGACCCTATTTGCACAAATTCACAAAAGCGGACCCTGGTTGAAAGAATGCGACTTCACGTTTAGTTTATATTAACAAATTACAAGTAATTTTTTTCACAATTTTACAAAAACGGACCTTTCACAAAATGTCTGGACAGACCCCTGTATACATTTTCTGAGAAAATTAAAATACTACAACTAATAGTTTAACCACTGGTTTTGCTCACCTGGAAATCCACAGCATTTTACGTAATAAAGAATGTTTCATACTTTATATGTATTTTCTTTCTTATGTTTATTTCTCAAAATTGGATTATAAAGTTTAATTTGTAGAATGTTTACATTATCAAATTATCTTATGTAGCTTATCTTCGTATATCTTGTGAACTTTGGAAACTAGGTAGAAACTTTTCGTTTGTTACTTTATTTTTTTTCTACGCCAAACATTTTTCAAACATTTGTTTTAGCTTTTAGTCTTCAATTTTAATTTTCGATTTTCACCTAGCACCTACTGCTTCAAGTGTAAATGACAGTTTAAATTCTGCTTTGTCTTCTTTTTCACAATCTAAATTTATTCCTCTGTAAAAGCACGCGAAATTTTCATTTAAATTTAAGGTTACTTAATTTCTATCTTTTGAGAAAAATGCTTCACTCCAGTGGAAAAACGTATCCGATTTGATTCAAGCTGTCATGCAATGATTTAAAATGTCAGTTTTATTGGCCAAAGAAACGCAATATAAAATAATGATTTAACAATGCGTTTATTGATTGAAAAACATTTTATTTTATAACTTATATTTTAAAGGGTTAGACCACTGTAGAGAAGATAGAAACAATCTTATTTAAGGATTTTTTTTTCTTTGCTAGACAATGGGAGGAATCTATTTTCTGTAAAAAGACCCTTCATTATAAATGTGAAAACTTCCTGTGAGCTGTAAAAATGAATTTTTTCAAAACAATACGTCCACGGCTGCACACCTTTATTCCACAAACATTTTCTTTTTTTAAAGGTGCACATCTCTGATCTTCGAAAGTTTGGAGCGACGGCAATTTTTAAGTTGGGGTGAAAAACAATTTATTTTTCGATTATAAACGAGAAAAAGCTTCGAATTTTTAGAAATACCCATCTGTGCAAGTGTAGCCTGATCAAGAGGCTTAAGAGTAGCGAGCGTGAGCTCAAGTAGCGAATTCGAACATTTTGTAGCATAATAAAATACAATTTTTTTAAAAAAAAATTATTTTAACAATAAAAAGTTAAATGAATTTCTCCGCATGCATAGAGCACACATTTCACCACAAAGTATATAGCGGCATATCCTTTTTTACACAAAATATGCAAGCCGTGCGAACTTTATTTACATATATATATTTTTTTTTAAAGATGCCAATAGTAAAAATGAAATTTTAATAAAAATAAAACTAGTTATTAAATAAATCGACTCCGCAGAGCATGAATCGACTCCGCAGACCACTAAGATTTTATGGAAGAAATTATGTAGACAACTCTATAAAAATTATTTGAAATCGATTATGGAAGTTATTTGTAAGACTGCCATCACCGCTGATGAAAGAAAATCACTGCAAATTCAAACTGAAACATAATTGAACCCGTCATAATGACACTCATTGTTCAGTAAGGAGAAAAATACACTCATAACGCTTTCAGAAGAACAATTATTAATACAAAAAAAATAAAATAATGAACGTGTTAATCGGGAAAAAAAATTATGTTGTATGTGTTTCAATAAATTACATACAACTCGATCTACAATAAATTTATCACATTGTAATTTTAGATTAACTTAATTTTTAATAACCGCTAATGCAGTGAAAAATGCGCCTTATTCGTTGTAAATGCTAAGGATAAAATGACTCAAACGCTTCATCAAAACTAGCAAATATTGTAGACAACACTTTTAATTATATTATTTAAATAAAATAATGATTCGTGATTGTATAAATTTGTATTAAAAAAAAGTTGGTCATTGTGCTAGCAACACTAATCTTTGCAAAAATGACTTTTTTTCTTAATTCAAAATTTTTTCTAAAATGTGAAACATTTCAGAAATATTGTTCCTTTGTCCCTGCTAATATTTCGGTTGAACTGATCTAACATGAATCCGAAACATTAATTAATAGTTTTTTTTCTTTCAATCAGCACAGCAGTGCCATTTGTTGACGAGCATCATAACTAATTTTAAAATTCGGGTTTAAATTTTCAAGTTTCCTGAACACAACGTTGCAAATCATAGGTTCGTTATTGTCTTCTTACACTTTTCTTTAACTGGTTTTTCAAAAATTGTCGATGATTTTCGTGATTTGATAATAGTGTACTTAGTGTAGTACTAGTGTTACTAAGTGTAGTGTCAATCTTGTGTAGACACTTTGGAACAGAAGTGTTATTCTCCAATAACATTTAAATGCTGAAAATGAGTTCTTTATCAACGTTAATCATTAAATTATGTTTTAATTTCATGCAAATGAATCTTTTTTTAAAATTTAATGGTTTATGTTTCATCCAAAAACGTGCAATTTACAAAGAAATAGCTTAAAAATTTTAAACCTAATTTGACGCTCGTTATGTAACGGATATTCAATTAGTTTTACTAATCCCAAAAAGAATTTCCCTAATCCCAAAGTAATTGTATATATTTTCTTTATTTTCAATTTTTATTTATTTATATGCATTTCATACTAAATACCAGTAAAAGTCGTGATAACGACAATTATGATAGCGGATGAAGTTATTGTTATAGAGAGAGTTATATGCAACATATTTAATGTTGAAATGGCAATAAAAGGACTGAAAAAAAATAATAATAAATTGACATATTTACCTCTTTTTCTTTTAATTTGATTTATCAAAGAAAGCAGCTTTCACTAAAAGATTGTAGACTGAATTTCGTAGCCCTGTACTCGAAATAAAAGGCAGAAATGCGCACTATTTTAACATTTCAACAGCAAGTTTCTAAACCTTAACTAGTTTTTTCAAGATGAAAATGAAATGAAGTGCTACTTTGTGACGTCAATGATGACAGTGAATGTTGATTTTAATAGTAAGTTGTCAAGAAAGTAAATAAGGGGGCATGATAGATACGAGGTCAACAAAAGGCGCACTCTTTTAAATGGATCGCCCACACATAGCTTTATAAAAATAATGGGTTTGTAAGAAGGAAATAATGTTCGTTTTTTCACTTTTCTGTTTTGATACCAGAAATAAATATAATGTCTTCTGTTTAAACCTTTTTTTATATGTATATGTAATCTTCCTAATAGTAAAAAAGTTATTTCCCTAAAAAAAAAACTTGCATTAGCGGGAAGCGACTAAGTTATGTTTTAAGCATAATATTATTGTACCTTTGATGACTTGGAAATTCGTCGCAATATCAAACTTCTCTTAATATTCCGTACACGTTATCTCGAGCTTTCCCATTAGTTTATATCTTTGGTTTTGTATTTTTCACTGCAAATTTCAATATTATTTTTTTTTTATTCTAATTTACTTAATTTGATTTTGCATATCTATATTTAAATAAATATAGACTGCTTTTTATTTATTTGAGGAAAAAGGGTTATAATTTTGTATGATTTTGGTATAATGCATAAATTAGAATTTGAAATGGAATCGATTATTTAACGTTAGTGTTTACTTCAAATCTTTTGTAATGTAATGTGTAGTAGTAAAAGTAATATGTTCCAAAATAAGCAGAAAGTTTCCATTTCTTATGTTCTTTTGTGATTGATTAGATACGATTTATTATTATTATGTTTATGAAGTATAAATTATTATAAAAGAATCTGAAATTCTTTGGATTAATAAGTTCTTAAATTCTAAGTTCTCAATTCTTTCTTTATTTATTTTACATTGTTCCAACTCAATAAGTTTCTGAATAATAACGACAATTGTTTACTCAATACATATGTAAAATAAAAATAAATAAAAATCCCGGAGTCTTTTACTCTGACTTTTAAAGGAAAGTAAAAATAAAATGTCCTCTCTTTAGAAGATAAAGGTAAGGAAAATTCAGATTTTATTATGATTTTCATGAATGAATAGATTACAGGGTATATTTACTACCGTTAAGCGGTACCTTCACAAATTCAACTTTAGGAAATACGGTAGTTTCACGAAATACTTTAAATAAAGCAAGTTCTCATGAAAACGCCCGTTCTCGTTGCGATCTAGAGAAAAGAGGAGCTTTTTTGCCAGGCATCTTTTACGAATAGGTTAGGTCAGATACTGCAATATGGTAAACCTAACCGGTCGCTCACGCCATATCAAAGCAGGCTTTTGTTTTTTAGCTAAGTTTTTTAAAATGAAACAAATAGGGCCTCCCTTTGTAAACTTTACAGAAAATCAAAATTCGAACATTATTATAAACATTCGAACATTATCTTAAACACTGTTATGAATTTATTCTAACAAACCTTTATTTTTTATGGAAATTTTTTTTTCTCTGGGAAACTTTTTTCTGTATGACCTAGTCGGAAAATGTTCTCATATTGAAAATAACTTTTAGTGCTAGTACAGTAAAACTTGTGTAAGTTGACCACTTGTGGTGCATTGTCTTAGTGGTCAACTTAGACAAGTGGTCAACTTATAGAGGGGGCGGTTGACAGGTTTCACTGTATATAGGAAAAATTCCGTTCTTGATAATTGAGGTCAACTTATGCAGGTGCCCAACTTACAAGGGTGGTCAACTTGACAGGTTTCACTGTACTGTTAAATGCATGTTCTTATTAAATTCAAGTTGAAATTTAACTATGGACAATGATTTTTATGGAATTTTAAAATTGAATGCAATTTTAAACCCACAATTTTACAATAGCAAAATTATCTTTTTTATGTGGGGAAAAATATACAGAAATTTACCTGTCATAAATGATTTTTATTTGAAGTGATAATTTTTTGAAAATATTTTCGTACTTCATATCTTTGTGTTGAGTTTTTAATATAGTTTTTAATTTTCACAAATAATGTCTAAATTTTCACAAAATAGGTACCACTCAAAAAAAATCCAGACATACCCCTGAGATATTAATGAATTAAGAATATTGATTGTTGCTTTTGGCTATAACGGTTTACACATTGTCCATAGTTTTAAGAACTAGTACCTGACTCTTTTGGATCCAGGTTCAACCAGTTAAATTTTTTTCAATAATTTGAATTACATTTTGTGATTTAACGAACTCTTATTTTCATTATTTATAATAAAATTTATATATATATCTATACGCTTTATTATAAAATTTGTGAGTGTTTCTTGAAGTACTCAACTTTCAGCTCCTTCTATAATTTTTTGTAGTCCTAACCCATTTGTGCTTAGTTCCTTTTTTCTTTTTCTTTACGGTAAATAACAAGTAAGAGTTGGAGCAGAAAATTTTCATTATAAGTATATATTGTGCAAAAATAAGTTCTATTACCATAATATAGTAACAATAAAAATTAAAATAATTAGAAAAATAGTTCAGATTAAAATTAATGCTTTAATCTGAAGTTTAATCAGAGTGCTAATTTTCAAAATTAAATGATAGGTAACAGAGACAGGGGTCTGTTTAGAAGAAATTTGGATCCGTTAACGAACCCTTCACAAAATAGTTTAACTTAAAAACGGATCCTTCACAAAATATTTTAACTTAAAAACGGATCCTTCACAAATTTGTTTATCTTCATTATTGTTTTGTTAATCGAATAAACCCTTCTCAGAAAGGGGAAGGGGGAGAAAGACATGTGTAAACGAACTAAGTTTTGTCTTCGGCAGATGCTTCTTTCTTTATTCATCCGAAATGAATATTCTGCGTTTAACAGTATAGGCTAAATACCAAATATTTGTATGTTTCATCTCTAATTTAGTAGCAGCTGTTTATTTATTTTTTTTTAAATTTTATTTTTTTAATTATAATTTTACAGTGTTGAGCATAATTTTTGTATGTCTTTACAATTTAAAAACTCCTTGAAAAAGGTTTTTTGCAATAACGGACCCTATTTGCACTAATTCACAAAACAGGACCCTGGTTGAAAGAATGTGACTTAACATTTATTTTATATTCACAAATTACGAGTAATGTTTTCACAATTTTACAAAAACGGACCTTTCACAAAATGTCTGGACAGACCCCTGAGAAAGCAATATCCATTTGGCTTCAACGTGATTAGTACTACAGCCTTTTTACATAATTGCAAAATTCGAGTCTTGGCTAGTCGGGCAAATTGTAAAATATAATAATAAAACTTGAATTTAATGGGGTGCAATGACTAATGGTAGATTAATATGATCTTAATCGGATTATTAATTATAATCCTAACCACAAATGCACCCCCCGGAAAAGATGTTCGGTTACCCATTTTTTCCTTTGTTTTTTTCCCCCTTTGTTTAGATTTTTCAATTTTGAAAGAAAAAAAATCTTTTAAAACGCAGGGTTTTAAATTATTTACAGCATATTATGCAAATTTTTTAGACGAAATTTTTGTCGCAAATATAAAAATTTGTTTAAAAATATTTTAAAAAAATTTGAAAATATTTTTATTTTAAATATTTAAAAAAATATTAAAGGAAATAATTTAAGCTTTGATTTTTGTTGTTGCCGCTGTTTAGTATTTAATACTACAGTTTAATCTATATCTGTAATCATTATTTTCATGAGAGAAAAATGATTAATAAATATAATTTCATATTTTATTTTAGGTATAATTTGATACCAGTGGTTTTCTCAAATGTTTTTATTATAATTCACAACTCTCATTCAAGAATGTGTTTAATTTTTTATGCTAATGCAGGGATGAATTAGTTGGCCTTCATATGATTTATTCCAAGAACTGCGAAGTGATCCCAGTATTTATATATTTTCTTTAAAAAAAATAATGCTGAGTTAAGTGTTAAAAAACTGAAATTAAAAAAAAAATGAATTATTTTAAAACATATGAGAATGTGCCTTCTCTTTTTTACGTTTGTTTAAATTTTCAAGGAAGGTGAATATTTTAGTTTTTATTATGAACAAAATTGCGATTACGAAATTCCTTTATTTACATAATACACTTAAGACTAATTTCCATAAAATTGCTCAATAAATTGCAATAGCAGTTTTGCTTAAAAAAATAATTTAGCTTTTAGTTAGTAAATGAATTTAGTATTTTTTGACATTCATTAAATTTTTTTTATTGATATGGAAGTTTTATTTTCCTTTAACTGTTAAAATTTTTTTATAGCCGTGTGGTCTCAACGCAAAAATAGTGTCAACTAGAAAAAGAAAAAAAATCTGATGTTTTTCGGGGCGGGGGGGATTTATTGGTCTTACTTCGAAAGTTTTCTCAATATTTATTATATACATTTACAATTTTTACTTTAAGTTGTTAATACAATTTGTTACTAATAGGACGTTTAAGTTACTAAAAATAAGTTAAGCAGATGTTGAAAAATTTTTTTTTTCATGCTGTTTAATCAATTTTTATATCAGAAAAATTTATAATTGAAGTACTGCAATTTTATAAAGTTTAATTTTTGTTTTCATAAAATAAAATAAAAATTAGTTACTCACATTTTTCAAGTCTAGCCATATATAATGAATTGTTGAAAAGATTTTGTCAATAAATTTAAATTAACTTGATAAATAGCAATTAATTGTTGAAAAAATTGGTCAATTAGTAAAAAAGGTATCCTGATAAAAAATATTCCTTATTTGTCACGATTTTTATCTTTTTGTCCTGATTTTTTGTGTGTTCCATTTTCTAGGAATACATAGGCGGACTAAAAATATTTTATGTATTATATTCAGGGGTCTGTTTAGAAGAAATTTGGGTCCGTTAACGGACCCTTCACAAAATATCTTTTCATAAAAACGGACTCTTCACAAAATATTTTAACTTAAAAACGGACCCTTCACAAATTAGTTTATCTTCATTATTGTTTTGTTAATCGAATAAACCCTTCCCAGGAGGGGGGGGGGGAAGAAAGACAAATGCAAACCAACTAAGTTATGTCTTCGGCAGAAGCTTCTTCCTTTATTCGTCCGAAATGAATATTCTGCGTTCAGCAGTATAGGCTGAATAACAAATATTTGTATGTCGCATCTCTAACTTAGTAGCATCAATTGCTGTTTATTTTTTAAAATTTAATTTTTTATATCATAATTTTTCAGTGTTGGGCATAATCTTGTATGTCTTTACAATTTAAAAATTCCTTGAAAATTTTTTTTGTAATAACGAACCCTATTTGCACAAATTCACAAAAGCGGTCCCTGGTTGAAAGAATGTGACTTAACGTTTATTTTATATTCATAAATTACGAGTAATTTTTTCACAATTTTACAAAAACGGACCTTTCACAAAATGTCTGGACAGACTCATGATATTGTACTTTTACTTATAAATTAACGCATATCCATCCGCATGACGAAAATTCGTCCGTTGAATATTCAAAAATCGTAAGATGCCACCGCCGCTATTTTGAGTGTTCAACTTTACATTACGTTTTGCTGATAAAAACTATAAGACTTAAAATTTGAAGAAGAAAAATATGTGTAGAAAAATGTACAAGAAGTAAGATGGAATAAAGAAAAATTAACATTTGATAATTAGTTCGAGAATCTTTAACTGTTAAACTAGTAATAAAACATAACATGAGTGCAGCCGTATAACTAAATTTCCAACTAAAGAATTAAAATGTGAAGTTCTTTAACAGAGACTTTTATTTAAAAACTAAACTTAAAAAAAAAAAAAAAAAAAAAAAGAAAGAAAGAAAGAAAGAAATGCCAATTTGTTAGAAAGTTTAAAGTTATCAAAAGCAATTTTATGCGCTTCGCGTTTATTTATTTTTAATGACGTGCTTTGTTTTGCTGTGCAAAGACTTAGTCTCAGAAACTTTAAATTACGATTGAGTGAAAAAATTTACTGAGAGCTTCATAGAATAAAAACATTTAACATCTGACAATTAATTCGTGATATTTGTAGTAAGAATTTTCGTGCGAGCCGCTTTTCAGCTCGTTGAAATGCTACTACCATTTGACATTAATTCGAAAATTGAGCATTTTTATTTGTGGACTTAACGCTCGTTTTTTAAGAGTTATTGCAATCGTAAGTGATTTTTTTCTTCTCGGTTTTTGCAGTAAATTATCCGTTGCAATAAGATATGTAAATAAGAAATTCACTTTTATCTTCAGGCAGCCAATAATTATGTTTGGAACACTTTTTGTGGATCAATATAAACTTTTGTCCCATTATAATTAAAAGTCTTTTAATATTCCTATAAATCCGTGCCTTTAAGCTATTGAAAATATACACATAATGACCAATATATTTAAATTAGAAACTTTTTTTTTTATATATATAATTATTTTGTTGAAAATAACGCATGTAACATTTTTAAGTGTTTGTATAAAAATAAATTTAACATATTTTGCATTTCAAATTGAATACTTAATTAAATATTATTTTTCTTATATTTTATTTTTAAAAAAATTTGATATTGGTGATGTAATCAAGTTTACCTGCGGTCCATCACCTTTTAGTACAGCTAATACTGAGTGAAAAATGTTTCAAAAGTTAAGAACTTAGTATATTTTATAAGATAATTAAAAGAAATCTGATATATTTTGATAATACACATCTGAATTTTTTAATAAAATAGGAAACACATCAATTGTACAAATAAATTAATTGAACTAATAATATTTTCGAGATTTCTTTATAAAACGAGTTAAAAATAAGCAAAAATCACGTACTTTGAATTCCTCGTATGATAAATTTTTGACTTTAAAAAATTGCATGTTTGATTAAGTCAAAATAAATCAACGTTTTAAATGAAATTTATTGAAGCCGCTGAGGCACCTTAGTTTCAAATTCATTTTAGAAGATCATGACGCCTTTGAAAGCTATAAACGTAAAATGAGGATACTGTATTTTCGTGTCACCATTAAAAAACTTAAAAAAATAATAATAATAATAATACACCATTTAATAAAATAATTGGTTTAATGACAAATATATGCTTAGATGGATGTACAAAACAGTTTTCAATACCAAACTATTATTTTAAAGCGGACTCCATACTAATTTCATCTATAATTTGTTTATTAATCTCTAACAATTATTCATAAAATTCCTAACACCCTCAAATATTTATTATATTGTTAGCATCTCCTAAAGGTCTTCATCAAAAAGGGGGAGGGGAGTGATAGCGGAGCCATGTGGGAACATATTGTATAAAGTATTTATAGAACGTATGAGAATTTTTTTCCCCCTCAATTTTTGAAGGTGAACGGTTTCCTAAGTGGGATCCACGAAGAGTACTTTTCCAGGGGAGAGCTCGGGAGGAGGGCATCACAATACTGAAGGGAGAAAGAAATAGCCAAAAATTAGCTATTTTTATTAATTTAAAAAACAAACAAACCTGGATTTGTTAGTTGTGGTCGTAGAGTAAAACAGTGTGTTGTTTAGAGAGTTTGCCATGCATCTATTAACAAATATCGTAAAGTTGGCACGACTGGATAGAAAAAGACTTTTCCTTACTCCCCTTGCCCTGATATATATTAGACCAGGGGTGGCGAACCTTTATGCACCAACGTGCCATTTTTTCTAAAAAAATTGTTTAATGAAGTGAAATAATTTTGACTTCATGATTATTTGGAAAATAATAATTCAAAATAGTAGCAACTCACAACTTTTTATTTACTATTAAAAAACAAAAACATTTTGCTATGTCTCAATTATACGCGTAATTCAACTTAAAGTAACATCAGTGTGACTTCTGTTGTTGCAGATTAGATGACAAATAACTTATATAAGTTTGTAGGATGTTAGTTTAAGCAGGACTGTTAATTTTATTTATTTTTTTGCTAGTCATTGTTATTGTTAGCTTGTTTTTTATGGTAGTTAATTGTTTTTTGTGTGCATTAATTGTTGACTTTTTTGTTAATAATTGTTTTTCTTTTGTTTGTTTTTGTGAATTTTATTTTAATTGTTAATATGCTTCATAGTAAAATTTGAGATCGGTGGCGTGCCCAATATATTGTGTCGCGTGCCATTAATGGCACGCGTGCCATTGGTTCGCCATCCCTGTATTAGACCAATGAATGAGCGCTTTTTTTTTTTTACTTATTAGAGTATTTTTCTCAACATTTGTTTAATTTGGGGGGGGGGGATTGATAATATTATTATCGTTATAATATCAGCTTTAAAAAATAAAATAAGAATATAGAAAAAATTTTATACGAGTGGATACAAAATTTTACTGAGACCTGATTGAGAGCGGTGCGTAGTTAATCAATCAACAGTGGGTTAAATAGATAATTTTGCGTCCATTTATTTGTTAGTAAAGACACTGAAATAACAAGATGAAATGGGTAAAATAAAAATTTCCCCACTGATCATGACTTGTCCCTTGTCTTCAACTTGAGAGACATGTCAGCACTTTTCTTTGATTTTTAAGAAAAATCTGACTTATACCATCAATGTTATATATGATACCAGTATCATTGAATTTGGTTTTCTAATTTAATATATTTATAATATAATCGTTTAAGTTTTTTTTCCATTTAGTAATTTTACTACTTTACAGAATATTGAATGGAGATAAACATTAGATTCTATGCTATGACAGTTGGAATACAAAATATTATCGTTATAAAAGCTTATTCATTGTTGCATTTGGAGTACACAATATTATTTACCGTTTTAAATTATTATTTTTTTTTGTATGTTAAGTACTGTATGTACTTAGTTGAAAAATCTGTAATACACTGAATCTATAACGCGTTCTTTCATTAGCTCCAAGTTCATCACACTCTTCGGAACATCGCGCCTGGGACGAAAACACCGATCTTCGGTGTCAACAAACTCGGTATCGCCGTAGTTAATACCGGCCCTGCGAACTGCCTCTGTACTGTATGATTCGGGCATGAGCGTGACTTTTGTACTGGTTGAACTTCGAAGCGATCCAGTAGAAGTCTGAAATGAAACATGCAAGGGAAACTGCATAGCGGGTGGTCGTGGAAACGGCACGTGCCCCGCACTTCCCAATCAATGTCGAGAATGGGGAATAGCCTCCGCCAATGAGGAGCGCCCTCTCTGCGCTCTTTTCATCTGTTCTCTGCTGCTGTAGACGCCATCATCGAAAAATGTACACCCACCCGCATAGGGCTTTCTTAAAATTTATACAAAATATCATAGTTTCAAGTAATTAATTAATCAATTACAAAAATATAATGTGATCAAAATTTCCTGATTTTTTTATTTTATTTAATACCGTATTTTCTCTCTGAGCTTGTCAATGCTTTTTTTATGAATGACATTTAGTTTTGGAGCTGTTATTTGCTGGAACAAACGATTGATGAAAAACCGCCGTGTGTGATTCAACCGGCTGATAATATTAACGGCGCTGCTGCCTGCTCGTCCATATTGTGCCATCCCCTTTTTACGCATTTGTCTTCTCTTCCAAAAGGCACAGGCGAAGACGATCTGTCGCCGCCGGATTTGAGAAAATGCCTTCAAATCGTAAAGTCATTATGTGAGTTCTTTTTATCTTTAGTGACTGTGTAATTGGTTGTTTATTTGTGGTCGCCAGATTGACCCAATGCGGCCACGTTGGTTACGCCGCCACCCTCGTCAACTCCCGTTATGCTATCGTAAATTTCATAATGGCGCCTGGTGTTTTTTATCACCTGTAATAGAAAAATAATCGATTTAAATAGACCAGCTTTTTTAAACTCGCTATTTATCATTGGGACCTGTTACACTCATGTTTGTATTTATATTTTTTAACGCATCTGGTTGAACGGTATTTAATTCTGTGAATTCTGTACGCCGTTTGAAGATATTTTATATCTGTGTTTTTATCAGCTTTAATAAAAAGGGAAGTTGTTAAGCTATTTTTGCAAGAATGTTATTTTTGTCATTATATGTGTTCATATCACCTAGCTGTTTGTGTTCACGACGTTGTTACCATGAGACAAAAATTTTTTTTCCTCGATCGATTACCGAATTTTCATATGATGTAGTCGCACGGAATTAATCTTTTTTCAATAAAAGAATCCTAAATTTAGTGTTGAATAATGTACACATTCTATATTTAATTTTAACAGAATGTGAGTATACTATTATTACATATATTTATGTAAGAATTTATAATTTAGAAAGTTTTAGTATCTATTTTTTATTAGCTAAAACATTTAACCAATACATTTGTTTTCTTTTACACTTATATCAGTTTGTAATCGTGTTTTACATTTCAATTATGGAGTATAATCTTACAAAGTTGGTAAATTAATTTGGTTTAGTAACTGATGATTATTTGTCTCAAAAGACTTATTTTTGAGAATGTGTTTGCAAATTAAATTGTAGATTTTGCATGACATATAATTCCTATTTTAACAAGTTTAAATGATTAAATTTTGGTGCAAAATTTAATTAATAATAACTTATTTATTATTGTTTTGTTTTAGTGAAATAACTTTTCATTAATGTATCAGAATAATTTTAAATTACTCTATAAAATTTAACTCTAAGCGTGGCAAATTTAATTTTTTTGAGATAATTTTACTTTACTTAGTCAATGTAATTGAATTTCGATTTTCATTTAACTAATTTTTTTTTTTTAAGTAATACTAAACTTTTTGAGTTTTATTTTTAATTTGTTAATAAAATCGATCTTGACAAAAATAAAATTTTTTGAAAATACCCCAATATTAATGTTATTAAAATAATTACGTTCGTTTAACTATGGTGTGAATGGTTTAAATAATTTTCTAATAAATTTTATGACTTGTTTATTGTTTGCTAGACTTCTGAAATTAAATATACACCAATAATTTTTTTTGTATGAATTTTATTATGTTTGAATAAAGGTTGAAATAACTAAAATAGCTTGTGTTTTTCTTTCTTTTCTTTTTTTTAAATATAATATTCAAAGAAACTTTTCAATTAAATGTCTTCATACTTTACATGACATTAAAGTACAACAACTTAATAACACTTAAATTTAATATGCAGGCATGGAAATGCTTGCTCTTACTGATTCAACACTTTTTTTATTATTTGTATATCTAGAATTATAGAATACATTAAATTTTTTAATGTAGGCTCCAGTTATATTATACTAAATATTTTTTTTAGTCAATCAATGTTTTTAATTAAAAAAAAATTCATAAAAAATAATTTTATTAATGTTTATTAAAATATAGATTTCCTCTGAATTTTTAAACTATTTTTTTTTTTTCAAATGAACTTAAGAGCTTACAGGTATATGTACAGATTTTTATTCTATGTTATTAATTAATGAGATTAAATTATTCAAGTTGCATACATATATTTCATTCCTTCAAGTGAATGATTTTGTAAAATTTTTTTTTACTTTGAAAAAGATTTCCAGTACTTTCTGTTTTCCTTTAATTACATTATAAATTTTTTTAAATATTTACTTTCTAGTTCTTTTGCATACTAAGCATGACAAGTTAAATAATCTGGGATGACACTGTAGCAAACTTGGTGGATCCAAACTAGTACTTTAGAAAGATTAGTAAAATTGAAATTGTAACTAATGCATGTTAAACATATTGCTTACATCATTTCAACTTTGCATAAGATGAGAGAATAAGTTCTGTAGCTAGTTAGATTAATGTACAGTAATAAACATCTGCATTATATCATTTCTTATACATTATTTACTTTGTATTGATGCAGTGGGATGCTATGTTTTGAATTCAAAAATTATTTTACTTATTAGATGTTGGGAAGTTGATATTTATTTAAAACCTGGTTGTGTTGTATTGATTTTGAAGGAAAAAAATAAAATAACCATATTGATGAAATTTAATAGCAAAAGGATATTTTTAAGAAATGCAGTCATCATGCGTGAAAAAAAAAAATACATTTTTAAAACTTGTTTTCCTGAGGTAGAGATGATCAGTGGTTGTTTGTTATTTCTGCTGCAGCAGAACATAAACATGAACCATGTTTAGATTCATTTTATTGGTAAAACTAGTGTATTTTTATTGGCAATAGTTTTACTGTAACAGATCTGTTTATCTCAGATATTTTATTTTAGGTTTTTAAGAATTTAATTTTTCATTCAAGTCTATACAAAAAAGTTTGGGTTTGGCATCAAAAACTGGTTAAAATTGTAAAGGATCTGGCATGATAGTCACAAAATCACAATGCATTTAAAGATTTATATACTATTATTTAAATCACTAAACTAATACTTATCTATATGTAAATATAAAGAAAAATATATTAATGATAATTACATTAGAGTAGGAACTTATGTTTTGAGCAGATTTTTTTTCACTGTTTATTCTCATAGTTTTTAATGTTTTATTTTATTTGGGAGCTCTGATCTAAAAGAATTTTTTAATAGATCTTTGTATGGTGTAGTTATTTTTTTTCTATTTCCTTTCAATAAAATTGAAATATTTTGTTGTGTTCTAATAAACTGCAAGTATTTCTTTGTTTTTAATTTGAAAGCTTTTCACTGCATAAAATCTAAATTATCATTTTTGTTTAACAAAGATCAACTCATATATAAAATTAACTAAATAAAGAAGAAAATAGAAGCATATTTTCATATAATAAAATAAGAGATTTTAATGGAATCCTTTTTTTTTTTTTTCCAGCTGTTCAATGTTTAAATTTAAAAAGTTGCTTATTACCTTTTTTTTTAATGAAAGGAAATGATGATATATACATAAATAATTGTTAGAAAGTTTTAAAAAAAAATTATTTTTAAAAATATGTCTCCTTTAACTCTTTTGGCCCTAGCACCCTAGTGTTAGAACACCTCTTTACATTACTTAATATTTTTGATGGAAATTGGTAGAATGTGCTGTTAAAGATCTCAAAAATACGTAACATTGATGGAATGTTATAATATTTGTTTGTTAAGATACTTATATAGAGTGCAATAATTGATTCCAGGTTCATAAATTCGGGCCAACGGCGTTAAGGAGACTTTAAAATAGAGCTTCCAGCTAGCTATGTTAGCATATATATCGCTCTATAAAGTGAATTTATGCTATTTTTTTTTTTTTTTACTCTTTACATTTTCGTTTCATTATAAGATAAATTGTTTGAAAAAATTTATATTTAATATTATGTTTTTGAAAAGATTTTATTCATGATACATATCAAAAAATTCACTATATTAATAAATAATAAAAAAAAAACAGAATTCAAATATAAATTTTTATGGAACATCTGAGTTGTTTAAAATTACATAATTAAGTTTATTAAAAAAAGTGCATTAAAAAACTTTGCAAATTATGTGTTTAATTTGCCGCTTTGCATAATCACAAAAAATTAAGTTATTGTCATATTTTGACCTCATGTGGGCATTAATCCTATTGATAATTTATCTTAAGTCCAATTTAAATATTGTAAATTTTGATAAGTTGTTTATAGTAGATGAAGTGTTCTTCTAAACTTTTGAAGGAGTCTTGTTAATTTTTTTAAAAATAAAATGTCATTTTAATTTGAAATAAAAAAGACTAGAAATTAGTATATTATTCACAACAACTTCTATTATTATCTCAGCTAATACACTGAATACTTCTAGAATTTGTTAAAATCAGAATACTGTCATATGTTGCAAGCATTGAAATTGAACTGAATGTGCTGTGTGAAAATTCAACAGTTATGTAATTATCTGTGTACCTTGTTTTGCAGTACAAAATAGCAGTTTGTGAGAAATCTGTTATTAATCAAGGATTTTTTTAAAAATTTTAGAAAAATACTAATTAATTAGTAACAATATTTTCTTGAACTTTATTACAGTACAGAACCTCTTATCCGGAAACCAGAAAACCGGAACAAAATTCGATAAATTTTCCCACCATTTTTTAAAAAAAATATTTTTTCCTCCTGAGATTTTAGGATTTATCTTTCTTTTTTAAAAGAGGTTTACCTTACCATCATTTTAGAAATAATCATTAGTGAATTACTTTATCGTTTTTTCTCCTTTTTAAGATTATTTCTAAATATTTTTTTTTTAGTTGGGTTTGACAATAAAAAAAAACTACTTTTTGTAGTGATTCAGAAAACCGGAAAAATCTGTTGTCCGGAATAGCGATGTTTCCAATCGTTCCGGATAATCGGTTCCCTACTGTAGTATATTTTCTACCTAATTATGGGACAAAGTTACATTTTTCTTGCATGCACGGTACAGAATACTTTCAAAAGTACATAACTTGCCATATTCTTTCTGCATTTATTTTTTATGAAAAAAAAAATAAATTTCAACATTATAAACTCATTATCTTTTTTATGAAATGTACTTTAATGAGGAACTACTTTTTTGAACATACGAAAGAAAAAATTTGTTAAGTAATATTAATATTTTTACTGATTTTCTGTACCACCTTAGGACTAAATTATGCATAAAAGTAAGAAATTTCAGCATTGAAAATTTTAATTGTATGTATTATAGATAAATTTGATTTCTTTGGCATACTTCTTGCTGTATTAAGTCACAATACCAAATAATACCATTATTTGGTATTGTGATAGTAAGGTTTCAATTAAATTTAAGCTTTGGCACATTTCAGACCACTCTGTTGACTAAAATAACCAATGTATTAAAACTATTTTGATGCACATTTATCTAGTTTTTAATACTCTTAAGGGTTAATGTATTTTAATAACATATTATTAAAATGAAACAAACGTCTACACATTTTTTTTTTTAAAAGCTATTTTCCTAATTATAATGATGCATTTTTTAAGTGCAGTACCTTCAGCAATATGAATAATTTTTCAACTAATATATATATACTTTTCACATTTGTTATTTTCTTCATAGTTGCATTCAGACAAACATATAATTTCACTTCATTCATGAAAAAAATTGCTGATTCATATTATTTTTATTAATAAGAATGTAAAATTTGTATGTGAACTAATTAGATTGATTCATTTAAGGGATTAAAATACTGCATTGCAAAATAATAATATACTATTTCAAATTTATTCTGAAAAGTCTGACTTTGGAAATAAATAAAAACAAGAAAAATCAATGAATTAAATTTAAAACAAATTATTCTAGCTGCTTAGAAAGTTAAGCTCATTTTAATTTATAACTTCACATTGATAGAAATGTGCATTAAACAAAACCTAACAAAATAATAATAATATTTTTAAAAGAGATTAATTTTTATCTAAAAAAAGATATACATCTAAGTAGACCTTAAAAACTCCTTAAATTGAGATAAAGCACTAGGCTCATAGATTGAAAATGTAGTCTATGCTCCTTCTCTTAAAGTTTATAAACAAATTGAACATAATTGGCTGCTTTATATGTATGGTTTCATTTTTACTATGTGTGAATGTGTGAGAGAGACACCTATATAAGTTATATGAGCAGTTAATTGAAGTAGAACTATTGTAAATATTGGCAGATATTTATTAGTATTGGCTTTTTTATTTTATTACTTTACAAAATATGACTATTTCATCATTCTATCATTGTATCAATTAATTCAGCCGCATGATTTACTACATTTCATGCATGTCATGGTAAAATTTCAGAAACATTAAGTGCTTTTATTGTTTCATTTTTCATACTTCCTAAAATTTAAAAAAATCATCAATAAAAGAAAAGTGTAGAATTTCCTTTATTTCTAACATTTTCTTTTTAGTTTGTTATAGCTTATTAAAGTACTTATGTATTTAAAAAAAAGTAATTTGCAATTTTTCTTCCTTCTAGTTTATAGTTGTAATGTCTTTCAAGTCTAAAGTTTTTTAATATTTTTGATACTGTCTTTAAATACGAAATTGTAGCATTATTAATAATTAAAAACTTAAATTTACCATCTGATATACTAAACAACTATCTTTTGTTTCAGGAGAGAAAATTGGAGGAAACGTGGAAAAACCTCTCCTGTTTTGGAGGCAGAACCAGAAAATTTGACTGTAGTTTCTAGGGCTACCGTCATGGAACAAAATGCTGAAACAAATGGATGTTCGGATGGACCAATTTCCCTTACTATTACAAACCACAATGATGTAAATCAAGTGAGTAATTCTATTTTATTTCTCATTTTTTACTCTTTAGAGTTGGCAAGATTAAGAAAATTTTGGATCCATGTAACCCATTAAACTTATTAAAAATTTTGAATTTAGATTAGAGTAATGTAAATGTATATATTATATTCATTTTAATATTTATTGTAAAATATTATTGTAATGATCATTTTATAAATAAAAATGTGTGCATGTTATTTATAATGTGTGGGAATTGAGGACATGTAATTCTTTATCTATATTATTTTGAAAATAATTAAAACAAAAAAAATTTTGTTTATAAATTTTAATATATCCTGTTTTGTGCACCCAAAATATTTCAACATTTGTTAAAAGTCTTGTGTGCATTGAGAACGTGGTTTGTCGAATTTTAAGTTCGAGAATTTCCTTGGAGTGACTGATAAGATTTTATGTACTGTGGAAACTTGACCTGGTTTTACTTTGTCCATTTTGTACGCAATCCCTCTTCCTATATCAAGTTTCTGCTGGTCTGAAAAAATAGCCTATACTGATAAAGTTAGAAAATCCTGCTTTATACATTTTTCTAACTGATCAAAATATTTTTTTTCTGCAAAGCTTGCAAAAACTTTTTCTGCATTTTCTTTTTCTCTTTTTTCTAAAAAAAGTCTTGAAGGAAAGGAAGTATTGCAGCTATAATTGTAAAATTTGCAAGTGGAATTTTTTCCAGCAAACTTCAACTCTTGAATCTTGTAATTATCAAATCATTTAAAAACATCATGCTAAACAATTGGCTAGGTTATCATTTCTTTTTCTTGATTCCAATGACATGCAAAATGCTTCTGAAGCAAAAATAAATGTTCTGAAAGCTCTGAATTTTATTTCCACAGCATGGAACAGTGTCTATTGAAATGCATTACAAATGGGTCTAATAAAGCTTCTCAAGGTTAATGGCTTCTCCGTTGCCAACAAGAACATTAGTCCTTCGTAATAAAGTTCCACGTCTGAAGATCTTCCGAAGTTGATAGCATATATATCAACTGCAACACACACACATCCTATTGCTTTCAATATTTGATTTAATGCTTGTTTCTGATGATAGTGATGAAAACTAAGAATAGCAAAAAGTATTGGTTGACATATAACCATAAAGCAAACAATATATAGTCGGCAGAATTTATAACCAAAATTTATAACCATTATTTATAACCATTATTTATAAGCAAACAATAGTAACTATGGAAAGTGATATTGATGAAATTGTATCTAAAAAATAAAGAAAAACATGTAAAGATTGCACATTTTTTCTTGTAGTTAATCTCGTATTTGTCAATTTTTAAAATATATATTAATATTTTCTTTTTACCCCAATTTTACATTTTCTCGCTTCATGTATTTTTTAACTCTACTTGGACAGAAAAGCAAAATTGGAGTGCTGCTGTATATGTCATTTTGCTATACTGGTATTCATATTCACCAGAATATAGCTCTTACCTGTATTCACCACCTTATTAGTCAGAATATATAGGGCAAAATTAAGAAAATTTGTTAGTGGCCAGCTATATTGTTAAGAGATTGCAACTTTATTTTAAATTTTAAACCACTAAAAAATAAACTATTATACTACACATTCCTTTGAATCATTTTTAAAATGATTCAAAATTCATTGATAAAATATTAATATTATTTCCATATTTATTTTTAAAAAAATAATAAAACACTCAGTGTGTGTATTTTCAAGGATAAAGTGGTGATAGTGTGGCGACTGGCACACATTTTTTTAATCACCATTTTTTAGATTTTGTTACCCTGTGACTGGTGATGACTGTTCATTTTTCTCTCTATCAGAAAAGTTATGAAAAGAAAAATAAATAAATCTATCTTAAAAGGATTTAAGAGTCAGTTTTTTTAAGAGTAAAGCAAGGTTCTATACTTGACATTTTTGATTTTGTTTAAATTTTCAGGACATGGGAAACTACTAGACACATATTTTTAATTTTTGAGAAATAAAAAAATTCTCGAAGTTTTGGGAGTTAAAACTGAAGATCTTCTGGAATTTTGAGTAAACACATAAATTTAGATGTGGTAATGGAATTAATGTAAATAATGATAAGGAGTAACTTTTTCATGTGCACTGAAAAGAAAAGCATGATAGAAAGGCTTTTGTTAAATACATAATTAAAATAACTTATGTCTTCTTCTTCTTCTCATTGGCACGACAGCCCAGGATGGGTCTTGGCCTTCTCAACAAGCCTATGCCAAGACATTCTTCCCTTAGCTAAGGGAGCCTGTTCTCCAGTTTCTTATCTTTAAAATTTGTAGGTCCTTTTCAAGGCAGTCTAAAAATCTTAGGTTTGGCCGTCCTCTTTTTCTTGTACCTGTTGGCCTGGCACTGAAAACTTTTTTAGTTGTCCTGCTATCCTCCATTCTTACTATGTGGCCTGCCCATTTAATCCTTTGACTTTTGATAAATTGAATGACATCAGGCTTTGACATATGCTTTGTAAAGTTCCGTGTTTGATCTTCTAAACCAGGTACCGTTTTTATTTATTCCACCAAAAATGCTTCGCAGTATTTTTCTCTCAAATCTAGCTATTATATTTTCATCTCCACGGGTCATTGTCCAGGTCTCACATGAGTATGTAAGCACTGATCGTATGAGACATTTATAGAGTAGCACTTTTGTTTTTCTTTTTATTAGGCTTGACTTAAGATATTTTCTTAGACCATAAAAACACTTATTGGCCATCGTTATTCTCGTTTGTATTTCTTGTGTAGTGTCGTTTCTGTTGTTAATCTTCGACCCCAAATAGGTAAAGCTATCAACGGCTTCAAATTTGTATGCTCCAATTTCAAAGTGTGTTTCTTCATAGCCAGCTTTTGTGCAGGGCATATATTTAGTTTTATTTTCATTGATTCTTAATCACATCTTAATAGCTTCCTTCTCCAGACATAAAAAGGATTGTGAAAATAACTTATGTATGAAATATATATTTATCTGTATGTTATAATTAATAGCAATTATTTATGTGCAATGTTACATTAGTTGGCTTATGACAGATCAACATGATCTTGTTGACATGATAAATTATAAAAAGTCTAGTCTTAGAGTAATAATAGGTTTGAAAATTCTGTAAATTTGGATGACTAACTGGTTAAAGAACCATAACTTAGAAACTAAATAGTTTGGTCTGCTCCTATAAAAATAAATTGTACATGTATTGAACTTACAAGTTTTCAAGATGAATGTTTGGAAGAAAAATAATAATAAAATGTGTAGCTTATTTAAGCTTTATTAAGTTGTAGTTTTAGGCCTGCAAAGTTAAAAAGATTGTTTCAATCAAACCTGGTTGTATCCACAAGAAAAATTTAAATTTATAGAATTTAATTTTATCATAAGAATCATTGTAATCACTGCTCAAATGCATTTTTTTTTATTTGATACTTATACTTTATAAATGTACATAGTGTGCTTTCTTTTATTTTTTAATTAAGACCAATTTATATATTTTTTTAGTTATTGCATGCAAATTGAGACATTCATTGCAGGCATTAAATCAAATTATTTTTTTATTGTTTTTAACATACAAAAATTACACAATAACAACTTCTTCATTCTGCTGCCTTAAGTCTGTAAGCATTTTGAAGGCAATCTCCAACCAGTTAGAAGGTTATCTCCAATCTTTATCTGCCTTTTCTAAGATGACTATTTCCTAAAAATATGAATGATTTCATTGATTGGCATTTATTTGAAATATCACTTTTAACTGTTATAAGTGTTGTAAAATTCATTTCATACTCTATCATATTTTAAACTAAAGCATACTGGAAGCAGAAGAATGTTGCATTCTTAATTCAAAGAAAATTGCTTAAAAATAGAAAAAAATAAGTTTGATCTTGGGCAAACAGTTATTTTTGTTGGATAATTTTGTTTTTCTACACAGTAGTTGATTTTTTTTTTAAATTATCATGAATAGGGGAGATAATTTAATCTGAGCTTGTCTGCAAGATAGTTATTCTCTTTTTCATATTTCAGATAAAAAAAAATAAAAAACAGATATTATAGAGTAGAATGTCTTTTTTTTTTAACATTGTTTATTTTAATTTCAGGTATCTACCAAAGCTGAAAAGCAGATGGCTAAAACCATATCTACACAAGATGCCAAGAAACCTAAGCAGGCTTCCACTAATGCAAAGGGAAGTCGGTCTCGTAGAAGTATTCCACCAACTCCACCAAATTCAACACCTACAGTATCTCCTCCATCAGAAAGGCGGACCACACGGAATTTACCATCTCCGGCTCAACCAGCTACTCAACCGCCTGTGAAACCAGTTTCAAGAACTCTTACTGCGGCTGAGCGTAAATCAGTGAAAAACTCTATTCCCATTCCTGCCACGAACACACAGTCAAACAAAAAAGTGACACAACCTCCTACACTTAGCCCACAAGTATCTGGAACTGTGCCTCCAACAAGTGGGATTGCCCCCTCTTTGCAAGATACTCCTGCACCTGTTACTCCTATTAGTTCTAGGAGTGCTAAACATACTCCACAGTCACAGAGTCATACTTCACCTCCATTGTTAAAATCTCAAAAACGTCAGTCTAAGAGGCAGTCTGATATTCCAATAGTTGAGTTGGACTCTGCATCCTCTAGGAGTAAACGTGTTAGATTGCAACATCAGCCATTTCAATCTCCTCCACCACCAACCATAATACCTGCTATTTTAAGGCAACCTATTATCAAGACACCGGAAGATAAAATTGTTGTTTTTCAAAAAGGTGAATTTTTGGCTGTGAGGAATGAAAATGGTATGTATTTATTTATGAGTTTTATTTGTGTTGAATTGATACCTATTCAGGGTTGCCACAGACTACTAAAATGTGACTATTTGCTACTATTTTCGGCCTTGGCGACTATAGCAACTTTTTTACTCTTAGCGAAGTTTTTTCGCAAAAATGAACGTTACTTTTCAGAACGTTAATAAAAGAAAGCAAAATTTTATACTATCATTTGTCAAAAAAATCAAAATTTTAAATTTTCATTAGATTTAATAAAGTACTTGTTATATTTTCTCTCTGAGGGGCAGTTTTGTTATTTTTAATTGTTTTTTATTTCTATTAACATTCATATTTTATTGTAATTTGACTTTTATTTAGGTACCCATTTTCTAATATGTATACCTTTTATATTTGTACAAAACTTTTTTTTTATTGGAGCTAGTATTTGACAATTAAGCTATAATTTTAGTTATTTGGCTACTATTTTTGATAAATTTTTGTTCCTGTTCAGGCAACTATTTTCATGCTTGAGGCTACTAAAAGCAACTATTTTTGTTCATTTTTTACTGTGGCAACCCTGCTATTTAATTCTGAAAAATAATTGAGAATTGATTTATTACCATATTATCTTTATAAAAAATTTATATTAAAAAAGTTTTTCACAAAAATCAGGGTGTCGACTTATAATGATAATAATGTTGGACACTAGTTGATTGAAAAATATCCATACATTATAAACAATGAGATATGCTCAGAAACAAAATCAGCATATGAAAAGTATCGACCTGTTAGCGTTGGGATTCGAACTCAGTTCACCTCTTTGGAAGGCAAACGTTCTATCCCCTGAGCCACTACGGCACTATACAGGTAACATTGAAAGTTCAGAAGAAATGATATATAGAAAGTGGAAAATAGATAAAAAGCTTTTATAACTAATGTTACAATTTTTATGTTACTGCTGCCTGACATTCATGTCTGGGAACAGTGTCAACTTTTATTTCCACCTGTACGTTTTTGCAGCCAATGAAATTATTTTTTAATCAAAAAATACTAACTATATTGACATTATAATAAAATTTTATTATTACAAAATACTTTTTACAAATATAATTTTTGATTTTTATATCTAGAATAGTTAATAATAAACTAAAAAAAATTTTAATAAAAGAGTTGCTATTAAATACTTATTTTTTATTATGTTGTCCTTAGGATTATGAAATTGCTTATTGAAATCAGGGAAGACACTAGGCTTTCAAAATCCCGGGTCCCTGGGACCCATGACTTTTAAAAAACTGGGTCCTTTTGAAAAAAAATGGGTCCTTTACATAAATTTTTAAACAAATATAATCTTTCTGAAAAATACTTAATAGATTATTAGTACATGAATTATAACAATTATAATGCTGTAATATGCTAATATTGAAATATAATAGAAAAATAAAATAAAACAAAATCTAAATTTATGTAAAATATTTTTATTAGTGTGCTTCCCTCTCTACTTATTTACACTGCTTCCCCCTCTACGTATTTTACAAGACTGAAATATCTTATGTGCTCTTATAATTACATCTTGGGAATTTGACATATCTGGCCCTTCAAGTGTAATCATCATTAATGTTTTCAGTTTTCCTTCAGATATCCTATTTCGAGCACATGTCTTTATTCTTTTCATGGCTGAAAAGCCTCTCTCAGCATCAGCTGATGAAATTGGCAATACTGAGGCTATCTTTGCTAATTTAGAAAATTCTGGAAATTCATCACTATACTGTTTGATGAAGATTCTAAGAAAGTCTTTCATACTCATAGATTTAAAGTTTAATACGATCTGTTTAAAATACTGAAAGTTATTTTTAAGTTTATCACCAGAAATCAATTCTCCAAATGTTCTAATCAATAAATCAATATCTTCTGACCCATAATTCAGTAATTCCTCTGAATTCGTTGGATAATTAAACGGGTTTAACATCGAATCTAGTGATTTTAATACATCTAATGACTCCGCTGGGAAACGAAACTTTAAATTACCTACAACTTCAGATATAAAATTAGACTTAAAATGTTCATTTAAAGTTTGCTTTCCAAGTTTTATATTCTGATAAACAACATCATCTTCATCATTAGTACAATTTTCAATATAATTATTTTCATGCTCCCCCTTATTACCTTAAAGATTCTCTAAAACACTTATACAACTGGATACCATTACATTCACCTTAGAGAAAATCACATTTTGATGCTGAAATAATACATTTAATTTTTTTACTGGCTCTAAAACGTCCAGTATGATCGCAAGTAAAAATGGGAAATTGGCATTCTTTATTTTTGACAACAAACCTTTTGCTTTTACAGAGTTTAAATCGTTCTTTTTTTCGGCGATATGCTCAAGTGCCTCTACAATGGACCCAAAGCACTGTATTACAGCGCTCACCGCTTCATACAAGCTCAGCCATCGAACATTTTTGGGTTCTTTCAATTTTATTTCCGATATTTCATTTATTTGAAAAATTTGACGTAGCACAGATTCTCTGACAGGACTATCATCGAAAAAATGGTAAAGTTGCTGCAAAGTATTCTCCAGGTCTTTAGTCTGTTTAATATTTTTCGCTGCTTGTGACAAGGCCAAAGAAACCCTGTGAGCAGAACAGTGAATTTGCAGCAAATGCGTTGCACCAGCAGTCTTTAATCGCACACCAACACCTCCTTTACAGCCAGTCATTACTGCTGCACCATCAGTGCCAAGACCAACAATTTTATTTAAATCAATGTTTAATTTTTCCATTGTAGATTTTAAAGAATTGACAATTGTATCAGCCTTTCCATCATTTATGTTTAATATGTCCACAAACGCGGTTTTACCATACCCATCTTCATCTATGTAAGTTAAATACACAATAAGTTTTTTAAAATTTGAAACGTCACACGACTCATCACAAATAATTCCGAAAAAAGATGATGGTTTAAATTTCTGTATCAAAAGTTCCTCAATAGCTTGGGCGGATGCTGATGTCATATCAGAGATAGACTGTTTAGATTGGTAAGTACTAGTCTGAAAATTCACCCCATTCATTTTCTGAAATAAAAAAAATATATATGAATATTTAAAAAAAAGGGGGGTTTTAAAATTATTTTATCCAAACATGTGTCGTAATAAATATAAAACAAACAAAATAATAAAAAAATTTTTTAAGTGTAAGTGAAAAAAAAAAATTCTATTAATAAAAAAATTACAATTCTAAAATTGAATTATATATTTTGCAGTGTACAAAAAAATAATTAACTTTAAATTTCTTATTCATTGTAGTCAATTTATTAAAATTTAATCTAATTCATAAGTAGTTGCAAACCAATTATTGACTTTTTTTTAAAAAAACAACTTTTTTTTAATCACAAAAATAAAATGACATAATTCATTTCTTAGAGGAATAAAACTATTATAAGTTTTTTTAATCAATTATTTTATTTAAACAATCATTAAATGATGTAATCTACACAGAATCTATAAGCACTACAACGAAGATAAAAACGCTAAAACCATCAACCTATCAATAAATCCCACGAAACTAAAATTCAAACTTTTTATAGAGAAATCTTAGCTAGAATAATCATACGCATTACAGAGAAGAAAAGATGGCGAGATTCCATTCTTATTTAAGTATTATAAATGATCAGCCCCTTTAATGAATCCCACAAAAATAAAATTCAAAGTTTTTATAGAGAAATTTTAGCGAGAATGAAAATACAAATCACGTGTAAGACAAAATGGCGCAATTCCTTTATTTAATTATTGTAAACACGAATCCCACAAAATTAAAACTCAAAGTTTTATATAGAAATCGTAGCTATAAAATAAATACGCATTACAGCGGGGACAAAATGGCGCAATTACATTATTTAATTATTCTAAACGATTTGCCCTTTTTAAAAAATCCCACAAAAAAAAAAAATCCAAAGTTTTATAGCGAAATCGTAGGGAGAAAACAAATACGCATTACAGCAAAGACAAAATGGCACAATTCGATTCTTATTTATTGTAAACGACCGGCCCAATCAATAAACCGAACAAAAAAAAAACTCAAAAATTAATAAAAATACGCATTACAGAGAAGACAAAATAGTGAAACTATCTTCTTTTATAATTAATTATTTTTGAAAACTATCTTTCTGTTTTTTTTATAAGGAAACCCTAAAAGAGAAAAAGTGGCGCTTATTTGAATAATTGAAAGCTGAATTCCGTATCACGGCCTGTGGTGCGGAAATACAAAAATAATTAATATTTATAGCATTAAATAAAATATATCCTATTACACTTTTCTAATTTATACTTAAAATGACCATTTAAGTTAATATTTAAAAAAGAAATTTGACACGTGGTCACGACTCAAACCGTATAATACGGCCCTTGCGTAACTGTTATTTAATTACTTGTATAAACATAAAAATTTTTGTAAATTATAATTCTTTAATAATTAAAATAAAAACTTACCTGCAATTCAATTAATGCGGGGAACTTAGCTTCTGCTATTTCTTCTTTAGCCATCCAATAGACCGTTCGCATTTGTGAATAATCTTGAACACAATTAGCAATTTGTTTTTCAGATGACACTTTAAAAGACCGTTGCTGTTCTAATATATTAAGAGCACGTAAATGATGAGCAGAAGAGTCTTTTCCCGATGTGTCAATATGCCGGACTAGTGCGCTACGTTGAAAATTCTCACAGCCAGTGGTGAATGCATTTTTTATTCGTGCCTTGCGGCATATATCACAAAACATTTTACCATTTTCGTAGACTAACCAATTAAATTCAGTTTTCCACCTAATATTAAAGTTACGTACTTTAGGCATCGTTTAATTATTGCACATGTATTAATTATAAAACAAAATTAAAAGTTTGGATGCGTAGGTCAGGTCATTAAAAATGTTTGACTCTAACTGAACTAAAAGTAACATATAGCTTAATATAACGGTGCGTAAGTACCTCCTTCGAAAATAAAGGGTAAGGGGCCACTAAAAATGTGATTGCATGAGGTAGGTATTAAATAACCAATCAACCCTAATCTTCTACGTGTGTACTATGATATTTTGAAAATAAACCCCTTCAATTTTTCCCACCCCTTCAACCTCTTTCTTTCTACTTGCTCATTCGAGGTCACTTAAATCCGGTACGGTCATTTCCCCCCCATTCAATAACACCTGCGTCCCTCAGTTCCGATGACGTCACTGTTTTCAGCAGAGAAAAGAAGTTTGGGGGGAAAGTCTTGTAGGATGTTTCCTGCTATAATGGTCAACATTTTGAGTCATAGAACTGGTTTCCCACCTGTGTGTCTAACATGTGTTGGTCTAACTCTGGAGACAGGTTTTTTTTTTTTTTTTAATACCGAGGATGCATACCGATTTATTTTTTGCGTCCCAATTTTTCGATTTTATTAAAATGTTTCGATATCAAAGATTAAAAAGTCGGGAAATTTATAAACTTTCTTCAAAAATTTACGCGTCCCGCGGGACGCGTAGCGATCATTTTTTTGCGTCCGATTTCAATTCTTTGCGTATTTTACGCGCTATAGCGCGTAAATGTCTTCCATGAAAATAATAAGTTAGAATTAACAAAATGAATGCTATACGCCTGATGAAAATTAAAATATGTGTTCCAAATATATTTTGCTGAAAACTTAAATGAATTATAGAACTGTAAGTGTGCTTGTATTTATAATAAGTAATAATATTTGTATTTATTGATTTTTACTTTAAAATACTCTATTATGTTAAAGAAAATTTTAAAATTTTTAGGAAGCTTTTTTGTATGTAGAACAGCTCAGAACGTGTACAAAAGTAGCAAAAGGTTTAAAATTCAATGGATGAGTGACAAGGAACCTGATGTTTATATTCCAGACTTTTATGACCAAACAGGTTAGAACTTTTGTTTATCTTCCAATAATTTTTATTTTTAAAAATACTTGAAAAAAAAACAGTTTTTGTGAAATTTTTTCAATTGTTACTTACTTAATGTTGAATTTAAAAAAAGTTTAAATATAAAAAAATTAGATTTTAATTGCTATATTATTGTTAGATTTAATTGTTTATTTCTGAAGAAGTAAACTTTGTATTTTATTTCTTTAAAGTCATGTCTTTGAACACAATAATATCCTGTTAAGCAATATCTTGTTGAAACAATATCCTATTGAAACAATGACCTATCTACAATATCTTGTTTAAAAAATATATATATAAAGAAAGTCAACTTGGCTGGAAGAGGACTCTTTTGATTTTTGATTCGGTTGTTTCATCAATGAAAATATTTCAGCAGTTCAAGCTATTGGTTGGACAATAAAGTTTATAAATATTTCAATTAAATTTTAAGAAAAGGCATAACCTACATTACCAAAACTGTTTTAATTTTTCTAGTGTATTTATTTTCTAATTTAATATTTAGTAAAAATAGTGTCCTTTTTTTTAGTTTGCTGTTTGCCTTTTTTAAAAGTAGTTTGTTATAAATATACTACTCCAAAAAAATGTCCTGATTTTTTCTTTGACACACTATGAGGTCTTAAGTTGGCATAACAACAGATGGGCAGTTTCAGTAGATGTTACCATAAATGGTTGAAAAATATCTGTGTAACTTTTATTGTATAATGACTAAGATCCTTAATTTGCAATTAAGGCCTTTAGCAAAATTTGTTTTTCTTGGTTTTGAAAAAAGAAAAATAGAACTTATTATCAAATTTTAAAAGAAAGAGTGCTATGTTGCAGTGCAATTGAAAAAACAACTTAGGTGCTTCACAATTTATTCCACAAAAAGTGACTTGAAAATTTTTCTCTTTCTATTGCTAATGTTATGAGCGCTAAAATAGAATTTTGATTAACTGATAAACAAAATGTATTTATTTATTTAATTTTTTTTTCGCAATATGTAGTTTTCCACATAAAGATGCCAAATATATTAAAATCTAAATTTTGAATTTTTTCTCACTTTCAAACGAATATTTGGCAGATGGGACAAAAAGGCCAAATATTCGTTACATCTCTTCTTATGTTCAGTGAGTAAATTAGCAGAACAATTGTTCATAACCTACTGATAATTGATATTGGTATGTAAACAAGTATATTTCAAAAGCAATATCAAAAATATGATAGTGAATTAGTTATTAGCTTATTTTTATTTCTAGAAGGAAAAAAAAAGAAGCTAGGGAAGCCAAGTATTTACAAAATTATGATATTGTATCTGAAATATGTGAAAAAAGTTTTCGTATACCTAATTAATTACTTTGTTAATTTCAGATTTTGAGTGTGTATTAACGAATTTAAGAATGAAACGTGTAGATAAAAACAAATTTATGCTCCCGGCTGATGAAAGGCAAAGAACGCTAAATATACTTCAGCGAGCGTTAAATGTTGAAAATGGAATGACCATTTCCCCTGTGCAAGTAACAGTGGATGGAGGTATGAAATTCAGACTTTATTTTCTCATTTTTTATTTATTTTGTGAAATGTTGTTAATTATGATGTAACAAGTATAAGAGTTAAATCACAGAACTGACTTCAATAATAAGCAAAAACTTTTTTTTTACATCTATTTTAATACAGAAATGAGACAAGACTGAAAAAATTTTCTTAAAATTTAGGCCATCATTTACAAAGAATACAGGAAATTTGGTAAAATAAATTTTAAAATATTGGGGAATGCTTTTTCTGGTGTTTGTATCCATCTCAAAGATATTTATTGGAAAATAAAGAATGTTAATATTTAAGAATGGTAACAGATTAATAAAAATTTATTGATCAATTATATAAATAATATTTTTGTATTATTATGGACAATTTAAATTTAAAAAAAATAATGAAATTAAAATCTCACAAAAATATTCATCATTTTCAGTAAATTTTTTCCTACATTCAGATTTAAATATTTTAAATGCTAAGTGAACAAATTAATTATGAATGCTTTCTGATATGCAAGTTATATGAGTGTTATTGAAAAATTAATGAAAATTGCTCTTGTAATTCAAAAATATGGCCTATAGTTTGATTCTTTCTAAGCAATAATTCATTATATTTTGAAAGAAATTTTTTTCTTCTTAATCATTAGATATGCATAATAAAAACTTTGGATAATTGGTCCCTCTAGGGGGGAAATTGTTTAATATTTCTCTTGAAAAAAGGGTCGAAATTCCTGTATTCTACCCTGTCGTCAATTGGAGAAAATTCAGACACCACAACTGAAATTTTGGTAGGCCAATGACTAGTTTAATATCTTCGAAAATTTTTTAAATTTAAGATATATATGCTGGTATATATAATAATCAATATAGAGTTTTGTAAAAATTAAAACACTCTTTGAAAGGATTCAGTGATTTTTGAACAAATTTTGTCAAAATTAGGTGATGGCTAAAGGATTGAATTTAGTTATAAGAGTACTAAATTGATTACAGAATGTTTTTCAATTGAGATGTGTTTGCAAAAAGTTTTTCATTTTATCCAAGTTTGTTATTAATACTGTCTTTCTATAAGGTCGTTGATGTTTCTATTGTAAGTGTGATTTTGTATTATAATTAAACAAATAGTATGATTTCTGAATTCTTGTAGTTGATGTTTCTATTGTTGGAAAAGAAGATGAAGAAATTTTAAGGCAACAACAAGAAAATTTGCAGAAAACTGAACAGAAAACGAAAGTGTCACCCGTGCAAAAACGAGGTCGTCCCAAAAAGCCTGAACCTTCTCCTCCTACTAAAGTCCCAGTGACTCGTTCAACAATTACAAGTAAAAAAAAAAAAAAAAATTTAGTTTTATAAAAAATTTTCTTTTTTAACTTTTTTTTTAAAATTCAGTTTTTTTAAAAGTGGCAATTTTAGAAAACTTAATTTATGCATATTTAATCTTAAAAACTTTTTTGTTTGCCAGTAATCAGTAATTGTAATAATGCTTTGTTTAGGCTTGTTTAAAAAAAGGTTAAGGAATTATTTTATTTCTTTAAAGATAATCTATTTTTATCCTTATTACTCAAGTGTTTCTAATAGAACATGAAAAATATTTTAATAATTATGCTTTACTACTTTATTAGTTTAATTCAATAATTTGTTTTCTATAAAAATCAATTGATTAAAATTGTAAATTAATTTGTTGATTTTTTAATCACTTGTGTAGCGGTCCCACATTTCTACAACTTGGTTTAAATTGTTAAAGCCCCCAAAAGTAATACTGTTAAATTGAATAATTACTCTATAAATATTATTTTGATCATTTCATTTCGAATGTTTTTTATTTTAGCTGAAAAAAAGATAAGCAAAACATTAGCTGCGAAAGTCAAGCTGAGAGCCAGAGAAACAGTTAAGGTTAAACTAAAAAAAGAAGGTATTAAACTCAATAATTTCAAACTATATCTCTCTTAGCATTACCAGATTTTAGAGTTTTCTTTACATTTTTTATGCCTTTTTGTTAATTTGTTCTTTCTTGTATATTATATGCTAGAAAAAATTGAAAATAATATTTTAAATAATATTTATTTGGATTTTATTTGAAGGAGGTCGCATTATTGTATCCAACAAAGCTGGGAAACCTGTTACTAAGGTGAGGAAAATAGCTGAAAGGTTGCATCCAAATCCTAAAGTAACAGTATTTGAAAAGGATCCTACTTTTCAAACAAAGTAAGCATTTAATATTCACATAATCATATATATTCATTCTTAATTTATGCTCCCAGCAGATTTATAATTCATACCTTTTATTTTCTAATCCCGGTTAATATCTTCATCAAAATTGCTTTTATTAGTACAAATTTGTTTATCTTAATAATTCTTATTTTTAAAACATTATAAAAAGTGACAGTTTTTCTAAATTATTATTTATTTAATTTTTTTTTTTTAGTTGAAAAATATGCAGGTTTTTAAATTTTTTTTTCTTTGTTAAAGAAACCTAGTATTCACATCATCTCAATTGCCTATAAGTACCATATTAAATATAATATTCAAATTTTAACAACCATTCTAAAACTGCTTCGCTATATTATATTTCATTTCTAATAAAAATTAAAATTTTTAAGACAATCGGGCAAATGCATCACTTATAAAAATTTTTTTATTTTTCTTAGATCAGAATATTTTCTTCTTAGCATTAAATTTGAAAGTTTAGTTACAGAAAAGTATTTAAAGCAATCTTTACTTTCATTTCTAAAAATTTTTATGATCAAGTAAAATTAAGTCTTTCACTCACATCATATTAACTTGTTATTAAACATCATATTTTAATATTAATTTGTGATAGTTTCAAAAAATGATATTTTCCTCTTTTTCTTTGTAATTTTCAGCACACCCATTCCGTATGTGTCATCATCAGCTCATAGTAAACTACTCATTCGTGCAATACTTTTAAAAGATATGGCCATGCTCCAGTCTTTGATTAAAGATACACAGAAGATATGTTCAGTAAGTGCAAACTACTATTGATTTCTAATATATTGATTCAAATATAGGAAAAATATCGATAAAATTGAATTTTGAAATTAACTTTTTTATTTTAGAAGCGAATTTGGTTGTTTTTAATTTTAAAACCTTATTATTCTAGCTGAATGCTCTTAGAAGTGTAGATCTTCAACTGACTCCTCTAACATATGCTGTCCTAGAAGAAGATCATAGGGCAATCAGAACTCTATTAACTGTAAATAAAAGAAAATATGCTAATCCCCCTGAAACATTGCTGGAGTATCAGAACAGTGGAAGGTATGTTAAGGTGCCAGTTTCCCAATGTAATTTATTAGAAGCAATTAAAATTAAACATTTATTAAAAAAAAAAAATTTTTTTTGTTCTTTTAATTGTATATTTTATATTTTTAAAAATTGCTCAAAATAAAATTATTTTGTCAAAAATATAGAAGCAAAAAGCAAGTAACATTTTTAGAAGAAAATTGAGTTACATTTTATTAAATATTAACAGTTTAGTCTATTTAAATTTTCCTATTCATTTATATCCTATGTCTACTTAGTAAACTCTACTAAGCTGCTTACGGGAAGTTATGGTTTTTGAACTCTTTCAAAATAGGGATAAGTGAATTTATTTATTTAATTTGAAATATAATTGACTAATGCAATATTTAAATTTTTGCGAGCTAATTAAAAAATGCAAATTAATCGTTAGGGAAATTAAAATATTATAATGCTTTAGTTCAATGTTAGGCATATTTACCATAAGTAAGGCGATACATTAATTATTTGAAATTAAAAAAAACATTATTTAAGTGAAATTAAATGAAAAATTGCTGAAACTGTAATGTTTAAATTTATAATGAAGTAACATAGACCAATCAAACCAAATTAGCGAACCAACTGACTTTAATAGTGATAGGTTGCTGGTCTGAAGGAACTGATAATTATTTCATGGTAGAAATTCTTACCAACCCATCTTAATTTTGAAACCTGTTAAAATTGTAAACAAAGTCTTCAAATATTTAATACAAAAAATAAAATAAATAAAAATTTACATTTTTATATAATAATTAAAAAAGTCAATGTCATGGAGTTCTATGCTTCTAAAAATTCAGGGCCCTGAACAAATGCCTGTTAGCTTCAACTTTATGAGGGCCCTAATAGAAAGCCAAATGTATTTTTGGATGAAAAACATTTCCTCTATAGAATTTCTTCAATGTTTTTTAAATGTAATAAAACTAAACATCACTATATCAATAATTTTACAAATCTCGGTTTCTTATAGCTCTTTTACCCATTAAAAAAGGTTAAATACTTTCATTTTCAAAATTTTAACTGCTTATTATTTTGTTATTATGACTCTGGCAGGAAAACAACCAGTTCATTGTGTTTACAAGATGATAAAATGAAAAAAAAAAAAATTTGTTTATTCAGTATTTATTTTCTCAATTTTTCTTGAAATTTGTTATTGTCACTGAATTTAGTTTTATTAATCCATTTAAATTGCACCATTTTGAAAGACATAATTTAAATAAATCTTTGATTATTAAATCTTAATGTATACCTTTTTATACAGTTTGGTATTTAAATACACCAAGATCTTGTTGCTTTAAACTAAAGATGCAAATTACCAAATCAACTCCCATTTAATTTGAGCAATTTTCTAAAAAGTGTTGGTCCTCAGGCATGTTTCAACAGAGTAAAACTAAACATTCTTAAATCTTTATTCTTAGGTACAATATGACAATGCTTGGCCATGCTGTAAAACCTATAAATACTTGTCGTGGTGGAAGAGAAGGAAATAATGCATTTTTGAAGGCAAGTATTCTGCACTTGTTTTCCTTCTTCAATTGCGAAAATATTTCATTTATATGATTATTGTGTATATGTATGTATATTAGTTTTAAAATTTAATTAGAATGCTGTATCCTAATAGATTTTTTGTTACAAATATTGATAATTGTATATGCACTCAAACCTATTTTTGTGCAGTGGATAAGGGACTGCGTGAAAGAAAACTCATAAAAAAAAATCACACAAAACTTAACAAGTAGTTATAAAAAATAGTTTTCTCAACACAATTAAAAAGTATATATATTTTTTTTTATGCGATGAATAGGGAACGCATGAAAAAAGTCTTGTATAGAAAATGATTCAAAACCTTAAAAAATAACTAGGAATTGCTTTTTTATACGAAATCAAGACAAGAGGCTTGGCGGGTACTTGGAATCTCGCCAAACATTTAGGAATCTGATTTATAACATACACATGCAAAAACTTTTAAATATTTTATTTAGTACACATGTACTTATTTTACATAGACAAAACTTGTAACCATATCCTTCATAGTTGTACAATATACAAATATTTTTGTAGTAAACTGGTTTAAAATTGCTTTTGTCATTTGAAGATACTACCTTGCACTCGTTTAGAGTTAACTTTTTTTTTCAGTTACAATGTAGTCAGTCATCAGTATTTGCGAAGACTGTTGTTTCACTAGCTATTTGCATATCTAAACAGTACCTACTTTATGTTATTAAATTTTTAAAAAACTTATACGTGTTATTGCAATATTTTACAGGATTCATTCTTCTGTAATCGAACTTATCCGGAAGTGAATCAGGAACTTCTTAAAGAGGCTCTTAGGGCAGGTGTTTCCATTGATACTTTTAATCTGTTATTTGCAGAGAATAAAGAAGACTGTTATGATTATTCTTGGAAGGTAATTTCTGTTTGTATAATATACTTATAAATTTATAATATAATGTGTTATAAACAAAGAGATTATTCCTTTCTTTTTAATGGTTGTTTGAAATAGATATATTTTAACTATAGAAAAAAAAGTTTATATCTTTTTTTTTTTGTTTAAATAATTAAAAATTTATTTAATAAAATGACATTTGTTATCCTATTGTTAAAATTATTTAACCAATTGTAATAACCAAATTGATTTACGAAATCGATGTGAAAAAAAATATATATATATTTCTCTTACACAGCGACAGAAAAAAGCCTCATTACAACTCCCTGAATGGCAACGCTAGAAAATCGATCAATGATTGCCGCTAAAAATGTCACATGCCAAATCCAGCTGAGGTGGCTCAACATATAGCTCTTTTAAAAACGGAAACTGAAATAACCAGAGAGAGCATTCTCACCAAATGTGATCTCTTCCGAAATTCACCTATAGCCAAAATTTTAACATTTTTAAAGAGATATCAGTTTTAGAAATTTTACCTTAAGATTTTATACTATAGCACATTTTTAATAGGTTTAACGAATTACATGTCATTTATTTGAATTCAAATTTATTTTAATGGTTTAGTATTTACTAAAAAGATGTAATTAAAAAAAAAAAAAAAGTTGTTACATGGATTTGAATGATGGTTTTGAATTCTTAGAATTTTTTGCATTTGCAATGTACCTAAGTTAGTAGCGAGCGAAGCGAGCTTGGTTTACGAAGCAAACCATATAAGATTGCATAGCAATTTTTGGGGGTTGGCGAGCAGGGGGCGCAGCCCACTAGTATTATTAAAATCTCAATTTCATTTCAACTATAAATGAAAGTCGAAATATTAAGTTAAGCACGGTAGATGTCTAAAAATATTATAAATCGGGTTTAGTTTTGCATGTCTTTATGTACCTTGCTGTCCAATTGAAAATGGATGTTATAATGCTAGTTTAGTTGTACAAAAATAATATTAAATATTGACTTACAATTTAAAATACTAAATATATATATATATATATTGACAAATATGTTATAAAATGAGTTTTTAAAATCATAATTAGTAAATTGATGATATATTTAATATGTTATGATAATACTATATTTCATGAAAGTACAAAGAAGATTTATATCTGTACAGTCCCGTGATAGCTCAATATATAAAATGGACTGTAGATAACAACCAACAAATATTTATTCAACAATAGTAGAAATTTAGTTTTGTATTAACAAAAACAAGACGTCATTGTGGCTTACTTAGCCTAAACAAGAATGCGAATGAACAGTTCAAAGGGCCACACCAACAGGAAAGATGGCTGGCGCCAAACAATCCCGCCAAGCGGCAATTCAACACCAAACATAACCGCCGGGGTTGAAATATTAATTTCAATAAATAATAATCAAATAGAAACAAATAAAATTACATGTAACGTTAATACAATTTAAATTAATACAATGCACAAATAATTATAAAAATACACCAAATAAACAAAGTTTCAGTTTTCTAAATACTAATTTATTATTCTTTCCTGACGCCATCAAACTAGTGAGAGGTGGAGCAAGGGATTGTTCGAATTCGTAGGACGAAGAATTATTTTTCAAGGTTACTTCTCTTTCTTTCAAAAAAGTTTCACTTTCGTTTTTATGCAATAGTGAATGGTGGGAATCTTTTTTACATACAAAACAAACTAATCTGTTAGCTTTACACTGAGCTACTAAGTGCGTTTGGGAAAGGCATTTAATGCAGAGTTTGTTTTCTTTTACAAAATTAAATCTCTCCAAAACTGGTAAGCCTTTGAATTTTGGGCAATGATAAATAGGATGTGTTTCGTTACACAAAATACAGTTTCGATAAGTATTGGTTTTGGTGAAGAAAGTTTTTGAATTTTTAAGACGATTAAATTGATTTGATGGATTAACAACATAGTTCTGTTTTGGGAAACTATTTTTATTTATTTCTTCAAGAACTCGAATTCTTTCTTCCAAAAAGTTTAAAAAATCATCTAATTTCGGGATTTCATTAGATTTTACACTTAGTTCAAAAGCTTTTCTTGATTCTTTATCTAATTTATGTAATAAAAGATTTAAAATTAAAACATCTGACAAATTATTACGATCGAATTCTAGTACTATTAATGATCGTAAGCATCTTTTTACATTGTCAACTAATGCCCGTAAGTGTGATGGTGAATCATTTATTTTTTCAAAATTTAGTAAGCTATTGATAAATGCATCCACAACTGCTCTTTTATTCTCATACCTGCTATTAAGTGCAGAAAACAGAGATTCTAATGTGTCTTGACAAGATTCCAACAATTTTGCTTCTCTTTTAAGAGATGCTTTGAGATAAAATAGTTTTTGTGTATCATTCAATTCTTTATTGTTGCCGATAATTGACATAAATTGCATTTTAAAGTTTTTAAAATCTTCATATTTTCCATAAAATTGTGGTAAGGGTAAATCTGGCAATTTATAACAACAATTTTTGCTTCTTTAATTTTATCTTTATCATTAATTTTGCATTCAGAAAGAGAAATTCGAAATCTTACTTCTAAATCTTCTATTTCCTCATCTAGTTCTTCAGTTAAACTAAGATTATCCTTCAAATCAATATCTTCTGGAAGTTGAGTGTAATCAAGTATCAATTGCTTTGCACTATTTTTTAGTTCCAGTAACGAATTTAGTTTTGTGTTTACTATAACTTCACGATTCAGTTCCCTTTCATCAGCTTTCAATTCATTAAGAAAATTTAACAACTTTCCTAATTTTGTTTTAATTACGCCTCTTTGGCGGTTCAACGATATCAAAGAAGCCATATTCTTCGGTTACATAGGACCACCTGTACGGTCCCGTGATAGCTCAATATATAAAATGGACTGTAGATAACAACCAACAAATATTTATTCAACAATAGTAGAAATTTAGTTTTGTATGAATTTCCATTTGAGAGCGCCCATACGTTCTCTACAATTCAATTAACAAAAACAGGAAGTCATTGTGGCTTACTTAGCCTAAACAAGAATGCGAATGAACAGTTCAAAGGGCCACACCAACAGGAAAGATGGCTGGCGCCAAACAATCCCGCCAAGCGGCAATTCAACACCAAACAATATTGTATCGTAAAAAAATCTTTTTCAGTACTCACCCTCTAAAATTTTTAATCAAGTTACTTTGTAATTTATAGTTCTAATTTGCTTTAACCATTAAAGTTTTTTAAAAAATCAATGTGTTTTAACTCTACTTAAAAGTTTGAATGCTTACTTATGTGAATGTATTGTTTGCTATTTATTTATATATTTTTTGAAGACAAAAGCATAAAATTTTCAAGTTAAATCATCAAGAACGAAAGCATGATATATAATTTGTGGATATTGGAATTTCAATTGCTAGGAAATAATTTTAATTTCAGTAGAGCTGTAGGATACAATATTTTACAATCTCAGTGTTCATTGTTTCACACTCATCTATTTCATTCCTAACTAAAGATGTTTTAAACTTATTGTGTGGTAACATTGAACTAAATATCATGAAATTATTCTTTCTCAAACCTTAGCTTTAAAATAACTCATTTCTTAATGGGTAATACTATGAAGAAAGTGTTTAACATCTGATTTTGAGCAGATTTCTGTAATTTAGGTGAAACGTCAATTTAGCACTCTTTTAGAATAATGGTTTTGTTTAGTTATGTGTAAAAATATTTTAAACTCATTAAAAAGAAAAAGGGATTTTCTATATTTACCGTTATAAAAGAAGAAAAAAAATTTAAACAGTATTTTAAGTAGGGAATTTCTTGAATTTGGGCTGCCCTTTTACTTAATTCTATGTTACCAAACTAAGCTCACTTTGAATGTTGTTACTGATATGGATTATGTATGTGACATGATTTTTTACTACTTTTTTTTTTTTTTAAATGCAGTAAGTTAGAAGGATAGATTTTGTTTAAGTGTAAACTTACATGCAAACTCATCAACATATTGAGATATTTTGATTAATTACTATCATGATCATGGTGCTTCTTCAGTATTTTCATTTCCATTTATTAAAATATTTTAGAAAGATGAAGTCTTAAAACAAATACACATTGCTATCCGAAATGGTCATCACAAACTTGCTGGACAATTGATGAATGAAGCTCTTTTAAAAGGTGGATACAATATTGGAAATCTTCATAAAGAAGTAAGAAAAAGTTATCAATATCTCATATTGTTAGTATTTGTTTTATTTTGTATAAAAGATAATTAAATTATCATCATGATTTTAGGTTTTGCTGAATGACAGACAACCCTTAACTCCTTTTAAATCAGTGTCAGTGTTGAAAAAAGCTTATGGAAATGCAAGGGTAAATATTTCTTCATTTAGATATTTTACTTAATTTAGATGTAAAATGATGCTTAGATAATCCTCTAAGCATACCTCTGGATTTTTTCTAATCTTAAGTTAACCACTTTTGTTGAACAAAAATGCCGTCTACGTTATTAAATGGTAGGAAAGTTATTGTTGTTACAAATTTCACCCAAGTCATAACTCTAGAAAGAATAAAAGCTTTCGTGAAAAATGAAATTTGAATAACTTTACTTCATAACTGAAGAATTTTTTTTTTTTCTTGTATAATTATTTATATTAAGAATTGTAAAAGAGAAACCGGATAACTACTGATGAAGTAATTGAAAAATTTATAAAAATATCCAAATATCTGTAAAAAGTATATAATTTGTGTTTTATGTACTTTTGTCATTATTCCTTTCTGGAGAAGATTTCTTTCTCTAAAAATGTTCACCTATATGTTTGCAAAGATCAATATTTGCAAAAGTATTGTGTATTCTGAAGCTAAAAATTTTATTTTTCAGCTTAGACATTTAAGTTTGTTTAAAGCTTTTATTTCATGTTACTGGAAGATTTTTAGTTTATAAATATTTACCAGTTGTTAATGGAATACATAAAGCAACTGAATAAATGTATTTTTATATTATTGGATGGAAAAGCTTTTCCTTTCCAATATTTTTTTTCACAAATTTGTATTCGTGATTACTATTTCCTTTTTGTCAATTTAAAATGCTATATATGAATTTATATTTATTTATACATTAAAATTTTAGATTACACCCTTACATTGTGCAGCCATTAATCCAAACCCTCAATACTTTACTGCTCTACTTACATCGGTGCCAGAGTATAATGTTACAGATGATAATGGTTGGAGACCTATACATTATGCTGCTGTATGCAAAAGTACTGGTCCTTTAGAACTACTTATTGCTAGGTATTGTACTGTTTTGTTTATTATCTTTTATTCTTGTTAACACTCATTAAATAAATCATGTAACTGAACAAAATGCATATTACTTTACTTAAATCTATTATTACTGTTAATTTAAAAGTTGAAATTTATTCTATTATTACTACTGGTTTAATATCATATGATTATAAAAAGGTGATTTTTCTTTATACATTTTTTGAATATTTTTGCTGATAAATTTTCTATATATATGTCCCAATTATTTGCTATGTAGTATATTTTTTGCAATATTGCATTGTGATTCAAACTTAATTTTTTTTAATTTTATTAAGATCATTATTAACAAAGTTATACCGATAGCGAATTGTAACAAAGAAGAAAATTATGGAAAAAAAATTAAACATATAATAATGACAACTGAAGCTGACGTCAGAGGGTACCAGCCTCGGAAGTAATAAAAATAAAAACCTTTTCTAACGAGAGAGCACGACAAATGTCTAAAATTGGCTCTCTCTGTACCCCAAAGGCTTTGCAAAAAGTCCAGAGAAAGAAAATACAAAAGTATAATGCATTTTACTTTCTTTTAATAGGGCTAGATTGAAACTTAACTGAGTTGCCCAGTAAAGCTTTTCTACTAACAGATGGCAACAACTTTCTAATTCTCCTTTTTTTCTTCTTTCTGTGCATTAAGTAGGGGCGTGATGTTTATTTGTGAATTTCAGTTTGATTTGGGGTTTTCTGAATGTGGTGTGCTTTTGTTTTAGCAAAGGAATCTGTTTTTAAGTAGATTTTTTGAAAACTATTTTTCCTTTTGTAATTAGTTTATGTATTTTACTTTTGTATTTTACTTTTGTATTTTGTTTTTGTATTGTCTTTTCCTGGACTTGCAAAGCCTTAGGGTTACAGAGAGAGAAAATTTTAGACATTTGTTGTGCTCTCTCAATAGAAAAGGTTTTGTATTTTTATGACTTCCAGAGTTGTCATTGTTTTCATTTCTTCTTTTTTTTACAATTTGCTATTAATTTAAATTTTTTTTTTTTGTGAAATTTCTGCTGCAATATGCAATTTTCCTCAAAAATTAAACTTTCAGCTGTTTTTTTACAGAACTTTTTATTTCTCCTTTTATTATTAAAGTTATACCAAAGCAGAATTCTGAGAAATTATTTGTTTTCTAAATTATGTTTTTGTTTGCATTTTCAAGTCAAATAAAATGTTAAAAATATTTTTTTTTCTTATGTTAAATATTATTTAGATTTCTTTTATCAGTCTTCTTATTTACGGAGTTAAGTTTTATAAGAATAATTTTTAGAGCTTGTTATTTCAATTCAGTCTTAACTTTTTTAATTTCAAGTGGAATAAGTTGACTAGCAGTTTTCTGATATTATTAAAAAAATTCTCATCAAATGAAGCTTTTATAATTCATTATAGACTTATTTATAAGAAACTTATTTTGTATTTCTGTTATAGAGGTGTTTCTTTGGATGAAGCTGAATCGGATGGTAACACTCCACTTCTTCTAGCTGCACGTACTGGACGAGCACATAATGTTGATTTAATTTTGAAACACTTAATATTCTCAGGTATTCTAGTTTTTCCTAATATAATATTGATATAGCCAGTTTGGCTAATGTGCACTAATTTGTGAATAAATGCTGTCATTTAAAAAAGTCTTGGCTTATGAGATGTTTAAAATTTTGATAAAAATTCTTTAATTGTTGATCATATTAAACTTTCATTTTTTTTTAGAGCACAACAAGAAAGAAACTGCAATAACTGTATCATTACAAGATAAACAGTGTGTAAATGCTGTTGATAAGGGAAATAAAAAATCATACACTGCCTTGCACATAGCTTGTGAATATGGGCGAATTGTGAGTGCTCATTTTAAAATTATTTCTATTGATCTTTCTACACTCTATGTTCTTTTTTAATATTTATTTCTATTGTGCTAGATGTTCATATGAATGTTTCTTATGAAATATTATGCTTTAAATGTTTATTCAGGGTGCATAGTGTTTTTAAAATGTACTTAAAAGTGCTTATTTTCGTTTTTTAAAAACCCTTAAAGTTGATTTTTTTATTGTATGTTTTTAAAAAGCCCTTAATTTTCCTTATTACTTTTAAGATTTTCAGTGCTCTTGACACTTTTATCGCAGCAATGATGCACTTAAGTTCCACCCTCTGCGCTTAGTTCCCCTACAGCACTGAAATTGAAACGAAATGCAAATTCCTTTAGACTTAATTTAAGAACTAATAATCAATTGCACGCTTGAGGCTAAACACTGAGGGTTCTGCGTTCGGCTGACCACCTAACCAGAACATCCACTCTTGCACCCCAGAGCCCAAGGTCAAGTAAACTGAGATGGGCACAGTGGGTCTTGGCCCTCTATGGGCTGCCGCGCCGCTGAGTTTAGTTTTTAGTGCTACTCATAAAACATCAGTGTAGCTATTTTATATGATATTTCATATTGACTTATATCAACTGTGAATATTCAAGTATATTTTTTATAACATTGCTGTCTTGAATTATAAGTTATTACATCATAATTTTTCTAGCAACATTATTTTATTGAGACAATTCTGCTGTACGTTTATTAGTACTACTGTTTTTTTTTCTGTTTTGTGATATTCTTTGCTTTATTCATAATTTGTGACTGAAAAAGAATGGTAGAAATTTGAATGTAACAATTATTAAACTTTAATTATTTTAAACTATTGCATTTTAGCAAGATGTTAAAGGAAAAGCATATAATTCCAAACTTAAATAATCCTTTCTTTCAATAGTGTTTAGCATGCTAAAGATAGTCTACCCATTACATATGGTTATTTTGTTTAAGACTAGTCTGCCATAAACATAAAGGTTAATAGAGCTGTATAATCTATATTCAAGTCAATGGTAAAAATGAAATCCTTATCAAAGAAAGTTGCAAATTGATTTGGATGTAACATCAAAATTATGAAGTGAAATTTTCAAAATTTAAGTCAGTATTTAAATATCATATTTAATGTGATACTCAAATTTTTGAGTTATCAATATTTGAATTTTACTAAGTATGTCGTGTTGAAAGGGTAATAAAATCATCTTGTGTGTACTGAAAATTCATTAATGGGGATAATATTTCAGTATAAATGTATTATTTAGTTTTCCTGAAGTTAAAGATCAAAATGATGAATGTTGATGAAAGATTTCATGGTTAAAAATGCTATCCGGGACCAGAATAATAGACTTCAATATGCTAATTGCCAAATTCAAAAGGTTATTGCAGTAGGCTTTTTCTTTGATTACTTTTTAATGTCTGACTAATAAACTAAATACAGGACAATAATTCTGTTTAAACTGACAGATACAATTTTAATAATTTATGTATCTATTCTTTTACATTATTTTTTTGGTATATAAGTAGTCAGCATACTGACTAGTAATTTTGTATTTTCAGTTTCATGTATTTTTGTCTTCCCCATTTCTGTCAAATTAAAGAATTTGAGGCTTTAAATTTTTCTCTCTCAATTAAAATACGTTTAAAAAAATTTTATAAATATGAATTGTAACATGTGAGTTTTCTATTTATTGCTTGTGTAAATAAACATGTAAAATATTTATTGTGAAACCTAATTTCTCCAATAATCTTTGATTTTTAATGAAATGATTTCTTTCTTTTAGGATGTTGTGCGTGTATTAATACGACATAAATCAAATGTTGATAAAATGACTAATGCTCAACATGATAAGTTGACACCACTTATGCTTGCCTCTCAGAAAGGACATTTGGATATAGTAAGCTTATTAATTGAATATTCAGCTCAAGTGGAAATGAAAGGTACAAATAAAAACTGCTTTTTTTATATATATATTAAAACTTTTTTCATTTTTAAAATTTTTTAACATATTTTGCTCTTCCAGATAAAAAACAAAGAACTGCTTTGACCCATGCAATCATAAATGGACATGCTCATGTAACATCCTATTTGTTACGCCTTGGTGCTAATCCTAATTCTACAGATTCATCTGGAAACACACTCGTTCATTATGCTGCTGCTTATGGTTGGTACTTTTGCATGAAACTCCTGATTGAAGCTGGCGCCAGTTTAAATCTTCCAAACGATTGGAAAGTAAGGCTCATATTGATTATTCTATATCAATGATTAGATAAATTTTTATCTGCACTTTCTTTTAGATTTATCTAGTTGTTTTCAATCCTCTGTATCCTAAATCATTATCTATGTATTTCTTACATGGAAAATTTTTTGTTAATGTATCCTCTCTTCAAAGGCTACAATTTGACTAATCTACTGTTTATGTATTTAATGATATTGTTGTGTTAATTTTTAAGCATTGTTGTGTCACAATTTTTCAGACAAACATTTTCTGAATTGTGAGTAGAACTCTCGAAGGAATCTTTGCTTGTTTGTTTACTATAATTGTGTGACAATGTCAATGGTGTACCATAATAGTATCTGGGCTGGCACTAGTTTGAGTTGAGGTGCAAAAGTTGCTTGTGCAATGCAGTAAAAAAATTTTTAACTTTTCTGGAAAAAAATATTAGGTGTAGGATAAAATAATAAAAAAATTTAAATTTTTTTTTTTAAACTTTTACAAATCTGTTGAATCTATCAGTTTTCTATCAAAACAATGCTATTGGCTGAAAAAATGGATGTTTAATTACTTTAACACTACCTCTGCTGTGGCTAAAGGCTTGTTTTCCTTTTTCACCTAAATATTAATCTGCTACTCCTAATTTAATTATTACCATTTTATAAAATTGTTAGCATTTATTAAGTTGTAATTGACAATACACTTAGTGCATTTTTATCTAATTTTTTCCTCAGATGATTAAAAGAAATGGTTTGAAATACTAATATTTTCCTCACAGCTTTCAAGGAAAATTAGAGAACTCACTTTTTGAAACCACTTAAAGATTTTAAAAAGGGCAAAATTTTTTATTTAGTCAAGGGCACAATCTAGGCTCGTTGCCCCACTGACCAATGCAAGAGTAAAGTACACAATTAAGTTTATGGACCGTGAAGACGTTTAACGATTTCTTCTTCCAGAGCAGGAATTTTTGTTGTCTTATTCTTGCAAGTTCAGGCAATAAACATTTGACTTAGAAAAAATCTTAAGTTGATATGTGCTATTAAATCATGAAACCAATGTAATTTTTTAAGGCTGAGTTTTTTTATTTATTTAACTAACTGGAAGTTGTATTTAATGGTAGAAAATTTATAAAATTAATTAAATGTGTTAATGCATTGTTTTAAATTATTGTATTCAAAATACATATGTTTAGTTATTATTCTTGTGCTGAAATTTTTTATTAAAAAAATGATCTGAGATATCAACCTTGTTTTAATTTTAATCTAAGTAAAGCCTCTATACCAATGAGATCTAGCAATAAATATCATTGATGCATTTTTTTTTTTTTTTTTTTGCTGTCTTGTCTATTTCAGTGTTAAATATTTCCAAAAATTGGGAGGATAAATTTTGCATGAGGACTTAATTGTCCTTGTAAATGTTCAACTCCTCTGAGACAATTGCATTCATCTTCTATGAATAATGTTTTATTTATAGTGAACATTGATATATTAAATGTATCCAATAAAAGTATTTAAATGCAATTCATTCTTTAAACTTTCTATTCAGTTAAAGATAAAATAAATTATTTTTTATTAAATTTTGCATATTTTATTATGTTTGAAATGCTATTTTATAGTCAATAAAGATGCTTTAAAATATTGTGTATAAACATATAATTTTTCTTACATAGATTACTCCTCTTAGTTTGGCTTTTATGAAAGGTCATATGGGACTAGTGGATTTCCTAGTGGAGCAACCTGGCATTGATATTAATGTTGATGTTAATAATGAAAGCGGTAAATTTTTAAACTATTTTTATTGAAATTTATTCAAAAAAGTGTTTCCTTATAATTTTATTTTGAAACTGTATGACTATAATCAAGCTATTTTCTCCTCCATAAAATCCAATTACTTTTTTATATGTTTTATCTAGATAATTGTTTTCTTGTTATCAATAAAGCTAATCTTTTTTTTTCTCCCCCCGTCCAGGAATGACATTAGTCATGCAAGCTTTGAGATCGAAAATAAATCACTCAATGTTGGAAAGGATACATTTCCTAGTTGTTAAACAGAAATCAGATTGTACTAAATTAGATTTTATGGGCAATAATGCTGTAAGTATTGTTTATATTTTTAAAAAAAAAAAATCTGCCATGAGAATAAATATTGCCGGTATTTCACTTAAATATAAGGATACAACTGATAATAAAAAAATTTAGAAAAACCAATTTTTACCTGTTTTGCCAAAGCATATGTGTTCTTATTGATGAGCATTAAAAAACTTTTATCTTTTATGTAAATAAATTTTTTACCTGGAAAATAGCTTGGAAAAAGCTTTAATTTCTGTTACAATTTTGAAATTGTTCTATGTTGAATTCCAACTTAACAAATACAAAATTTCAAACTTAATTTAACTAAATAAAATTTTTATGTGAAAAAAGTTTAAAGTAAGTTTAGAATTTTGGTTCCTAAAAATATGTATGAATTACAACTGATCCAGCTTTATGATTAAAAAAAAGAGTCCTATGTCCCTTAGAAACTTAAGAAATATAATTTACAATGCCATTTGATAGGATTTAAAGTATTGCTCCATCATGTATTTTTAAAATTTAAATAACATAAAACTATTTACCTTAAATATTCTTAAGTATATGTTTCGAATGAAAAAATTGGCTTTGTAAACCGAAACAATTTCATCTTTAGATTTTAATATTCATTTTTAAAAATTTCTGATTTTAAATACCTATTTTTCACTTTATCAATGTGTATTTTATTAACCAGATTTACTAGCTTCTTGATGCTAGTAAAATTAGAATTGTATTTTTCTTATCATTTGTCTATGTGGACAATAATTTTGTCCCTACTTGCACTTTTAATTTCAATATTTTAAATATTAAGATTAAATTCAAATTATGCTGGAAAAAAAACTAAATTTTAACAATTCATTATTTTAAAATTTTATTTCTGGTTATTTAGTTTCATCACCTGGTTCTTGCGGAGGTTGCAGAGGTGATCATTGAAACAAAGGTTTGTACATAATAAATTAATTAGCTAGTAAATGCTCTGCTGTGGCTGTATGTGCATATCATCTAGGTTCATCCTGTATTTATTTCATGTATAAATAAGCATTGTAAGGTTCAGTAATTGGCCATTTGGCTCAGTATAACTTTGAAAACTTTGTTTCTATTTTTATAAATGAAGTCATTTTTTAAGCAGCAGAGCTTTTTGAAATGTTTGAAAAGTAATTCTGAACTTAAATTAAATATTAGATTTCTATTGCTTCATGTGTATGCCACCTATGTTGTCATTCCAATATGTTGGTATGTGAACTAATTTTTTCTATTTAAAACCTGAACCATTTGAGAGCTAATAGTCTCACATACTATTTTTCAGATCGGGAAAAGCTGATAATTCAATTATTTCATTCATAAAATTAATAATGAAATTTATTATTATCAGAAACACAATATTTGAATTCTCTATAGTTTATTAATAATATCAATATTTATATTTTGATCTCATTAAAAAATTTTAAACTAAAGTGGTTGCCAATAGAAAATTTATTAAACAAAAATGCCTCAGGCAAAAACCATAGTATGTTAAATTTCGATTCAAGAAACTTATAGAAATGCAATTGTAATTTCATCCTTTACATAAATAATGTTTAATAATATTTGCATACTCATCTTAAAATTCTAGCATATTAGATTGCTTTTTATTATTATTATTAAACACCTGGCAAAAAAGTTTGCTTGGTTTGCCAAAAGAAGTGTAACAAGCTATCCTTTAAAAGAAAGTAATGCTATCATATTAATTAAAAACAATTCTTTCTGAATCCAAATTGACACTGAAAGAAAAATTACAAACAATTATAAAAAAATAATCATTCTATGATTTTCTAAAATGATATAAATATTTAAATGTCTCTATCACAAAGATATAGGCTTAAGACTGTGAACATTTTAAATGAAAATTCAAGATCTGTGAATTGCAATATTGGAGACTGGTTTTTGTTGTAGTAGGCAAATTTTTTCTGTTCTTGAGTAATATGCTAAATATTTTTTCATGCAGACACAAATTTTTCATTCACAAAATATGTGCACTGAGGTGACAAAAGCCATGAGATAGCAAATGCTAGTATACAGATAGCAGTAGCGTCAAGTACTTATGTTCAAGTTATTCATCTGAGAATGTTTCTAATGTAATTATAACAGTAAGACTAGTATTAATAGACTTTAAACATGGAATGGTAGATAGAGTCAGATGAATGGGACATTCTTAATGAAAATAAGGAGAAAATTAAATATTCATAGGTCTACAAATTAAAAAATGACATAATAACGGTAATAAATGAAATAAATGGTTGGAAAATTAAATAATAACAATTCCAGCAAGAGATCAGAAGCATAAATGGTAAAAAGAGAAACGCTTTTACCTCTTTTCTAACGAAATCCAACTTTCGCGTGGGAATACATATCAAATTACCAATCGGGTTAAAGAATTTTGGTGGCGTGATCAGATGTTCAAAATAATCTCCCTGAAATATCTTCCGGAAACCTAGTTTGGGGAGATTTTAAAAAATTGCTTCAGGGTGGGCTACTCTAGGATCCACCTATTGATGTTAACATACTAGTAACATTGCAGGAAATAACCTCAAGCATTAATGCAGGACATATCCGTTAGGACTGTAATTTATGGCAACAGAAGACCAACTAGAATGCCTTTACTAACAGCACAACATCACATCCAGCATGCCTCCTGTGTTCATTATCTTGGTTGGATATTATACAACTGGAAAGCTGTATCTGGGTCAGTTTCCTAGTTCCACTCAAACTCTCCCATCAACTGGTTGTAACTGATGAAAGAGTTCTAGTATGGCTCTGACCCCACGAAATCATGGATCCAAGTCTTCAACAAGACACTGTAATATGGTGGTTGCTCCATAATGGTGTCGGCGTCTTTTTGAAGTCATGGACTGGATCCTATAGTCTGATTGCACTGATCATTTACTAATAATGATTATGTTCAGCTACTTGGAGACCACTTGCAGCAATTCATGTACCCAAACAGCAATGGGATTTTCGTGGGTGACAATGCGCCATGCTACTAGGCCTCAATTATTCGTGACTAGTTTGGGGAACAGTCTGGACATTTCCAGCAAATCATTTTGCCACCTTGATTGCTCAGCATAGATCCCATGGGACAATTACAGAATATAACTGAGAAGTTAGTTAGTGCGCAGAATCCAGCACCCACAACACTCGAGTAATTATAGGCATCTATTGATGCTGAATATTCTTGTAAGAGACTTCCAACAACTTGTTAAATCCATGCCGTATCAAGTTACTACATTTTGTAGAGCTAGAGGGGGTCCAACACAATATTGATCAGGTATCCCATGATTTTTGTCACAGCAGTTCATATCACATAAGAATAAATTTCTTATGTTAAAGATAGGAAAGTTTTATTTTCAGGCCATCTGCAACGAATGTTTTCAGTTTTTACAGAAGAATATCTCATTTCAAATTATTTTAACCATCCTTTATTTTCTGATACATTCATTTATTTATAGTAATGCTGTGTTAATTTCTTTGATTTTGGAAGCAAACCCTTATTTATTGCGTAGAGATACACTTATTTATTTGTAAAGTTATTAATTCTGAAGGAAAATATTATAAAGTTTTTATAATGTTTTTTTTTTTTTTTTTTTTTTTTTTTTTTTAAATCTTTTCAGTATTATTATAATTCTAATAAATAATATCAGTTAAATGTTTAATTTTCTCTTAAATTCCATTATGAAAATTATGCTAAATTTTCTTGGTTTCTTCAGAAAAGCGGTGCTACAGGTTTGCATAATTTTATTGGTGTAGATTCAGTATTAATTTGTATTTGTTTCTATTCAATGGGAGTTTTTTATTTTTATGCCTCTTTGCCCCTTAAATTTTTACCTGATGTTTTGAAAACTGTAGTATTTAAAATATTCACTTAAGTATTCTTTTAAAAATATAATTAAATTTGAAAGGCTTTTTCTGTTATGATTTTCAATGTTTGGCATCATACTTGCTACTATTTTTGTAAAATACTGCAGTTAATTTGATACCCCAGTGTTCTTGTTGGCTTCTGATTCACTTTCAACTTTTTTAGTTCAATGAGGATTTTTTTTTAATGTTTATCTGTCAGGCATGTGTTATTTCATCATTTTTATTGATTTTAGTAATTTTTGTTGATTTTAGTAATTTTTTATTAAACAAAACTTTTCATAAAACATATGCGACATAGAGGTAAAAACTTTACTCAAATTTATTATAATTTTTTTTAATAATTTAATGTTAAATTTGCGTCAGTATTTTTTTTTTCTATTTATTTATTTATTTTTGAATTTCTAATTAGGTTCATTTGGCTTCAAAATTTGAACTAAAATTAAATATCTGTGCCTAGAATTTTAAATTAAAGTAATTGTAAGCTGAGTCGCTTTTTAATACCTGATGAAGAGGTTTTGTTGATGATCTATTGAAAATGAATTATGCTCCCAATTTTTGATATGTTTTAGTTTTATTTCTGTCAATTAATCTGTATATTATTCAAATAAATATAAATTTTTTTTCTTTTTTTACTATTAGAATTTTTTGTTCTTTATGCATTAGTTTATTAATATAAAGAAACCTATTATATTAAAATAAATTTATAAAATCTATTACTAGTTTCATGTGAAATTTGTTTTTATAGCTTTTATTTCTATTATGAACAAATTACAAGTTATTTTATAGGAACTTATTACAAAACCGCTGATGTGCTAATGTTTGTAATGAAATTAATTTGATTGTTTTCTTATAAGAAATTTTTTATGTAGTCTTCATAATTATAGTATAAATTTTGTATTTTTTTTCCTTTCTAATTTTAAGAATTATAATACCATGTGTTTATGGTCTTTCTTGAACTGCCTCTTTATATTTTTAAATAATTAAGAAAATTTAACTAGTTATTTTTTTCCCTCTCTGTAGTGTAAGATTTTCTCAATAAGAAGCCTGTGTTTGTCTTATGTTTTTATAATAGTGTTTCATATTATACTTTTTGTGATTTTTTTTTATTATTTTTTTTTTATGTCTACTTTCTCAAACCTTTAATTAAATTTCATACTTGGTGTAAGCTATTATTATGTTCTTTAAATAGGAAGTATGACATATAAATTAATGTTTTCATGTCATTTGTGTTCCATTTGGTTTAATTTTACTGAACCTTCCAATTCATTATCATTGAAATCATAATCATCGCACACTCATCTAAATACATTTTCCCCACCTACCTCTTTGCATTGCACTGCCTTCATCCAATATACCCTGCATATCTCACTTGCCTCACAAAGATGGAGTTAAATGGAGACAGAAGTGATGATGATTCAAGTGAAGATCTTGAGAATGAGTCAAAGATAACTGCGAAGATAGAAGAAAAACAGTTATTTAAGGAAGAAGTAGGTGTTCATTTTTAAATCGTTGTGAATCCTCCTCATTTCATTATCATTATTTGTAGATGTCTGTTTCTGGTGAATGTCCTTTGCTTCTGGCTTGCTTGCACTGTACCTGCCTTCTCATATTTTTTTTTTTTTTTTTTTTTTGTTTAATTAACATTTTAGATTACCACATGAATTATTTTCTTGCATGTGTTACATGTGTTTTGGAAACTACTTTAAGCATGTCTGAAACTGTTTCTAGAGTTGAATGTTACCTATCATTGCATTAGTAAAAAGAGAAACAAAATACTGCTTTGTAAAAAAAAAAAAAAAAAAAAAAAAAATTTACTTTGAATTTTAGATCTGAGTATAATTAAAAGTATCCGAAGAATACTCTATATAATGGGATAATTCATGACATTTCTAGAACAGTCAGGAAACATTTATTACATATAGTGATAGTTTATTATATTTATTTCAAACATTAACATATAGTGAATAAAAGTTGCTATGTAGCATAGTTATAAATATTTTGTTCTTTAATAAAAATTTATGTTTAAATCAAATTGAAATAAAACAATACTGACTCAATTACAATGTAAGATAATAAAATAATAATTTCTGAAAATTATACTTTAGCTGAAAAAGTTATGTTTTTTATCTTGTGCAACATTGCTTATGTGAGCTCGTTCAATCTGTCAGGTATAATTTATTTTCAATACATGCATGCGTTTTGTTGGCCCTTGTGTAAAAGCACATCAATGCTTATGTTCAGTACATTATACTCATTGTGAGATTTATCATGAGGCTGTTTCTAATTCTGTTCTATTTAAACACTCTTGGAAAATATTTTCTGAGATAATAATAGTCAAAGTTTAAACAAAGTTTTATTTAATAGTAAAAAAAAAATTATTTAGTGTTACACATACATACACTATATGCAGATATTTTCATTTGTTTTTAGTTAGGCTATTTTGCATTCAGTTTGGAATCTACTATATTTAATGCTCACTCTGAAGAAGTCTAAAAAAAGTCCTCATGTTGGCTAGCAGCAATTGTGTTTAATTTTTATAAATAAATGTAGGAAAACAAAAAACTTAATAGTTCCCTTGTGAGTGATTTTTAAGGAAACTTTTGAAAAAAAGACAGGTGGTATACAATACTGTATTCAGATCTTAACAGAGAGAAATCCTCGTATTTTTCATACTTTTCTGTAGTCCAGTATGTTCATATAAAACTCTTTAATAGTTATTAACTGGGTTTTTTTATTTCTAATTGTGCAACCTATAAGTACTTATCAATTTCTGTATTTTCGAATAGAAATTAAATTTTATTTAAATAAGATAATTTTTCAAAAATCAGAGTAATGCATGTATGATTTAAATTTTGCTATTTAGAACATTATTTAGTTTTATTTATTCTTTTGTTTATGTTTGAACAACAGGTGTCCCAGAATAGCAGGATTTGGCCTACTGTGTGCCATATCCAAAACGTTAATTTTTTGCAACATATGTTTTTGGAGTTTTACACTGTTATATAAGTGTTTCCTTTTAATATGGATTATTCATATTCTACCATGTTGCATGATTAAGAACTTCCTTTTCTCACCAATTTTGTTGTTGCATAGGTATCAAGTTGTAGTACTTAAACCTGGAAGTGGGTCACTTTTAATTCCTGTTCTTTTCTTATCATTTAATCATATTTTTTATTAATAAAATATTATGAATTTTTTATATCATTGTTATTAAACATTTTAACTCATAAATAATTAATGCACGTATTAATTCAGAAAAAAAGTTGTTAAACTGACATTTTTAAACATTACCTAACTTCTCAATTAAACACATTAGACTGGCAAGTACAAAGTATTTAAATAATTTATCAAATCTAAGATTTTTAAGTTCAATGAGCCGTACAAAATATATAAATTACTTAGCCAATATAAATTAGTGGCATTTGAGTGTATTTACTAATCTAGTTTGTTGTATAAAATTCAAAATTTCTATTGGGTTAAAGTGCATGCCTATATTGTTCAAAATCTGCAAATGTTCGTAAGATGTGTATTTATAATGTTTTGCATGCACTGTAACTATATTCACCTAAATCATGTTATATAATATAAGCAATGCACATGTGTTAATCCCTAAATATCTTTTTGCAAATCTTTTCTGCACAAAATTTATAGATGAATTTTTAATCATACAATCTTACTGTGGCGTCGCTTTTATGATAAAGATTTTATGTATGTGTGTTATATAGTGATTGCAAACTAAAAATTCAATTTTTTAATAAGACAGATTAATTTTTGATAGTTTTGCCCATTGCTAGAAAAAGCAAGAAAGTATTCTTTGTCGTGTGTTACTTATATTAAGGTGTAATCAAAATACCTCTTGCTTATGCTAGTTATCAAGTTCTGATTTGCCCAAATCTTAGACATGAGTTAATTTTTTTTAAGTTACTTAACCAAATTTATTGCTTAAAGACATTTATTTAAAAAAAAAAAATGCATATTAGTTTTGTTAGAAACATAGTGTGTTTTTATTTATTGTTTTGGTTTCAGTTTAATTTTTACTAGTTGAATAACATTTATTAAATTCAAATGTCACTTTATAAATAATAATGATATTAATCATACTAAACTTTCATATCAAAAATAAAATAAAAAATTTTAAACATTTTTCTTTTGTTTTCGTAAAAATAAATAATTAAAAAATTACAAATTTATAATCTTCAGTTTTAAAGACTAGTGTCGCTCTTACATTGTTAACTTAAACTGACATAAATCTCTTCAAAAACGTATTTATATTTTTCTCATAGTATAAATTTTATTATAGTAAATTTGCTTTAATAATTACTGCCTTTATTAAAATAAATTTTATAAAAAAAAGGTATGTAACACACATTGAAATTTTTACTAAAAAAATCATTCAATTGTGTTGAAATTTTCTTTCCTTTTTATTTTTTTCAAAGTTGTAAGCAAATTTGAAATTTGCGATGAGAAAACAGTTCTTATTAAAAAAAAGTTTCATGAGATCCCAAACATAAGATCCCAAAGGCAAAAATGGTGCATAAAGAAACTATGCATTGAGTTCTATATTTCAACACTGATCCTCGCACGAAACCAGGGGTTCTGATTCAATTGGCTCTTTGTACATCAACATCACGAAGATAACATTGTCTTCGTAGCTAGGCGCAATCAACATCTTCCTTGCTACCCAAATCAAAATAGTCTTCGTCATCGCAGCAACAGCGTTACTGTATGCACGGATCCTCGCATGTTAAACCGCGAGCGTCATCTTATACTGGTGGCTTAAATCAGATTTCTAATGCATCATATAAAGCGAACCGTTGAATTGATATTTCCCAATACATCAATTTATTGCCCAGTCCTAATTGGAACTTTGAATAATCTGTAAAGCTTCTGGTTCCAATTAGTTCAGATTAGGAGGTCTCTATTGTATTTTTGGCATTTTTTTAAGAAGTTAATGACTAATTGAAATTTTGAATCCAAAAGTTTGACACTAATATCTTTGATGGAACAAATCAAAGATATCAGCGCTGAAATAAATATGTTTTGAAATATAGCAATATTTGTATGTATAGTTCTGAAATACACTATAAAGAATACTTAATTTCACTATTTTGTTCATTAAAGTGTTAATTAATAATAAATCCCGTAGCAAAAATTTTCAAGGAATGAAAAAAAGTCTTTGTAATAACAAAAAAAATTTCTTAAGATTTTAAAAATTGGAAGTGCTGCAAAAATAGTTAAAAGTGCTATTTTAAAATCAGAGAACAAATGCTAACACCATTTCATTTATATTAAACAATAAAATTAAATGAACAATTAATTGCTACGGCTTACATATTCAAGGATAAATATATTTTCTGTTACTATCTAACCTTGCTCACCTTTACTCTTGTCTGAAACAGCCAGTATCATCACATATTAATTAACCCTTTAATTGTTCTTGACAAGTTTATTTATAGAATAGTAGCTTTCCCTGCCATTGTTCGTGTAAAATTGACACTCTATTAATAGCTCTGTATAAATGTTTTGAAATTCCTATAAATAACTACTTGTGACATTTCTATTTTTATAATTATAATTTGTGAACTAAAGTTATACAGTATTACATTTACCTCTTTTATAGCCATGCTATAATTTCCTCATAATTCCACAAATTTGTGTGAGATCCTTAAATCAAAATTTTTTATTGGTCAAGACATTCTTCAACATCCAAACATTTTTTCCTTGCATATAAGTTGCTCCAATGTCTGTGTCAACTTTGACTTCAAAATTGAAGGTTTTGTGTATATTTGGGGTGTGAGTAGATAGTTTAACTAACACTTGTTGAAAAAACAAATTATGATTTGTTTCAACGAATTATATTGCAAACACAGTATTTGAAAACAAGATAGTTGATGTATTTTAGATATCAAATTTGTTTAACCAACTCTGACGATGTATATTCTAAAAGATTTTATTTCAGTTATATAAAGTTTTGATTGCATTATAATTTTTTTACTTTTCTTATAGAGGATTGTAGATTAATTTTTTAACCTCAGTCCCATTTAACATTTTGAAAAGGATTAAAAAAAAAACAGGGTGGCCACCCACTTGGAAAACCTGGAATTATCAAAGAATTTTTTCTATACTAGAAAAATCAGGGAAGTTTTAAAGAAAAGCTGGAATTTTTTTGTTTTATTTTTCTTAATTCTACTAATTTATATTATTTACTAATTTTCTTAATTAAAATTATTGTACCATGCGTTATACCCACTTTTAGATGGAAATTTATTGCCAAAAAGTTGAAATCTTCCTTCCAGTCGGTGGGCTAAATCCATTTATTGTTCACATTTGTTCCGATGCTTAGGGGATATTTTTCTTTTCTTTGACAAAATGATTCAAAATATTTTAGTACTTTTTATTTTAATAAAATTCTCCGAAAATTAGTTGGTCATAATTTGACAAGAATAGATTTTATATTGCACTTTTTTTTTCTGAAAGCTTTTGTACTCTCATCCAATGAAATAGATGAATTATTTTTTCTCCGCAAAGCCAGCTAATCACACATTTTCTTACAATCTCTAACAATGTTTGTCGACAAATCATTACAATTATTGCAGTGATGCTAATTTTTTTTATTTCATTTTAAACTTGCTTAACATATCTTAATTTTAAAAAAAGGTTCTTTTAAGAACCAACTATATATTAATATGTAATTTTACTGTTTTGATGATAAATATTTAATTTTTGATTCAAAATTAGAATCGTATAGTAGTCACAATGCCGAGAGTTGGTAAATGTTGCTTGCATTCCAAAAATGATATTTCCGAAACTGTTTCTAATTTTACTCTAAAAAGCTGGAAAAAATTAAGGAGTGTGTGGGAAACATGTTAAATGCTGAATAAACATACAATATATGAAGAAAAAAAATTTCCATATGTTTTAATTAGAAAGAAGAACAAAACTTTTTTTTTTTTTTTGCACTGTACAGGTGCAGATTTCAGATTGCAAAAACAATTAACTGCTAATCTTAACTTTTATAAAAACATGTAGTTAGATTGAAATTCTTTAAATATATTAATTTCATATAAGAAAAAATATATAAATAAAGTTTAAAGAATTTTATTTAGTTTTTTTCTATAGAGTATGCTACAAAAAATTTTACAATTTTCCATTTATGACATTTATTTTTGAATACTGAATATCTCTTTAAAATAATAATGCTAATTCAAAACAAACTAAATTATTTAAACATATGAATTTAGATATTGGTTTAAAGAAAATATGATGAGTGAATTTTATAAAGAACATGGTTTAGATAAAATACAGTTTAAAATGACTACATTAAAATGTAGATAAATATAAAGCATTATTGATGTATAATCACCTGGAATTATTTCCCTCTCAATGAAAATATATTCAATACTTATTCAAGGTTTTTTAGGTCACCCTGTATTTTCACTTTGGTACCATGTGTAAAATCTACTCAAAGTGACACATTGAAAAAATTTTTATTCATTAAAAACACTAAATTCCACAAGCTAAACATATTATTTTCTCCGTCAATCTTAATTTTTTTAAAATTAATATTGTACCAAAACATTAAAAATATAAATAATAAAAAACATGATCTTGCTCTTGCTAAGTTGTTAAAATAAATTTAGTCTAATTATTTTTTCACAATTTTTTTTAGTCTAATTAATTATTTTATAACCATCATTCAACAACCATCCTAATTTTTGAGTTTATGACTACAAATATTCAACTGGGTAGCCTTATAGTATGGAACCCAATCCAGAAGACAGGGAAACTCCTAGATCAAGTATTGGGAAAAATTTTCCTTCATGGAGGACTTTTTTGGCTGAACTAACCTGCATTTGTGTTACATGGAGAGGAAAAAGACGAAAACCTCCCACAGTTACCTTGACAGCAAGGGGGCTGTAATCCATGATCTGTCTTTCACCGATGATGTTTTACGTCAGCAATGCGGTTTGTGTAAGCCGTGTGGGGAATTTGTTTTGACCAGCTATTGTTGGGATTCAAACCGAGGTCACCTCATTGGGTAAGCTAGCTCTCTATCCCCTGAGCTAAGGATGATAAAATAACTGTCATTTTTCTTGTACCCATCCTACACTTTATGAGGAAAAAAGACACGTTAACATGGAAATTTTAAGATTTTTACCTGGAAAAATCAGGGAAATTTAAAACTTTATTTGTGTGGCCACCCTGAAAAAGCACATTTTCCCACCAAAATATAATATTAAAAAATAGAGGAAGAGAAGCTTCCCAAAAGTGTTCTAATCTTATGTATTGATCTCAAACCCTTTTAATATGAAATTTTTCATATTATCCAAATCTACCTCCAAGTTAGAGGATTTGGTCTGTTATTTTTCCAACTTTTTTTTAAAATCATTGAATAGATATTTTAACATGTTTTTTTTTTTTTTTTTTTTTTTTTTTTTCCTTTGCTGATTTTTATATTATTTAAAATGTTCAACTTTGTTATTGCTTAATTCATCTGTTCTTGATATGTCATTTTTATTAGGCCCAACAAGAACATGATGCTCTTATACAAGAAATAACAAAATTGCTTCTTGATCATGGATGTGATCCTATGGTCAAAAACAAGGAAGGTGAATCACCTTTTACTCTTGCAGTTAAAGAGGTAAATCAGATTACTTTTAATATATCATTCCAAAATATGACTTAGAAATTATTTCATCAAAATATTTATCCTATAGGGGTGCTTACTTCTGGTAAAAATGTTCCTTGATGCTGGTTGTGAATTGAGCTTAGATGTCAGTCAAACTGGTGATAATATACTTCATTATTTAGTAACACATGCACGAAATAGAAAAGTGGAGCCAATGTTGCAAGCCATTTTAAATGCTGTAAGTTGTGTTCCCTGAAGTTAAGTTGTGTTACCCTGAAGCTTTTTTTAATAATTATTTAGCATCTAATGTACATTTGTGTGTATTTTATTGTTTATTTTTAGAAATGCAGCAGTCCAGAATCAACTCCTCATCAATTGCTTTGTCAGATGGCAAAAATGTATAATAAGAACAGACATACACCATTACTCCAAGCTCTCCACACTCTAAAGTCTTGTGTAAGTACTGCTGTTAATTATTTTTCTTCCCTCTACTAACTTCTAATTTAATTTGGATTTTGTGTGCAATAGAATTAATTTTTTCTTCTTTTTTACTTAGCATGATGAAGAAAGTCAAACTAGGCTGTTAACATTTGTGAAGGTAAACATTTTTAATTTCATAATTCTATATTTATAAGATTAAAAAATATTTATATAGTGTTTCCTAATAGGTTTAAAATAATTTTTTTAAATCTAGTTTTTGTTGGATGAACTTGGGGCAGATGCATCAGCACCATGTAAAAATGAAGAAGGAAAAGGTAATAAATGATAATAATAATGTTCCTTTGATTTCATTCTTAAAAGTGTATGTACATTTCTATACATATTGCTCATTTTTGCCATTTAGTATCTATATTAAAAAAATCTAAATATTAGTTAATACTGTTTTGGGTATTAAACGTAATGTTGCTTTTTGTTTTGTTGTGCAAAAACTATAAGACTTAGAAACTTCAAATTGCTGAGGTGTGTAGAAAATTATGCAGGAATTATCATGGAATAAAAAAATTAATCATTCTATAATTTGTTGAAAAAATACCATGCGGGTCGCAGAAACTGCAGGATAGAAATTTGGCACGCTGAAGGAGCCACGTTTGTTTTTTAACTTCTTAACACATCAAAATTCCAAATTGTTTAAAAGTTATTTAAATTTTAAGTGCTTTGTTTTTTTGCAAATTTCTTCTCACTTTTTTTTTCTTTCTTTAGATTTAAATTACCAAGGTGTGTAGAATAAAGTATAGGGCGAATGACGAAATTAAAAAAAAAATTCTGACTTGAGGATTATTAACCGTTAAACTTGTAGGTATAAAATTAACATGTTGCTCGATCTACTGCCCGCTGAAATGCAAAGAGTTCAAATTTTCTGAGCTGATAGGTTCATTTTATAATATAATTTTCATAATATAAGTTTCATAATAAGTATTTTTTCTTAATTTTTGTTCAGATTTTTTGCCTTAAATATTGACTGTTTATCCGTTGTTGTAGAAAATAAATTTTTCTCTCATGATCTATTTTTCATTAACTCACTCTTCAGTAGAAGGCAATCAAAAGTTGCAAAAGAAAGAGATTACATGTTGTCAGATATGAATCTTAATATTCATAATGAAATTTTTAAAAATAAAAAGCCTTAATAAATAGCGATAAAAACCATTCCTATTTTAATTCTTGTAAGAAGTCTCTTCAACGAATAAAATTATTTAGCATTTATTTCTTCTTAAGTCATCCAGTCTGTATTCCTTTGGTTATTGTTTTTTTCAAGTACAAATGATAATTTTTTTAAATCTATGTAATCTATTTTGTAATGATTTACGTAATGCTGCTACATAAAGCTGCAATAACTGTATGTGGCAAATGGAGCGAGCAAGTTGGTAACCTTTTAGTGTTTTAAAATGTGTGTTTTCTTCCTTTAAAAAAAGAATTAATATTCTGTTGCTTTGTATCTATGAGGGCTATCAAATATATTTACTGAAACTCCATAATTTCACATTGTGTTTATAAGAAATGCTGACTCAAATATTTAATAGATCGATTAAACAAAATTCAAAAAATATTTGCATATTGCTTTTTATTTTAACTTGCCCATTTTATTTTCGAAAGAAATATGAAATAAAAATTGTAGTCTCTTTTTATAGTACTGCATTGCTCTTTTCTTTCTTTGTAAAATATAAAAAAATGTTCCTGAAATAATAAAACAAGTAAAGTCTGTTAATTGATGGTAAATTAGAAAAAATTAACAAAATATTTTTTATAATCTTGTCAAGGATCAACATTCTGGCTAGCAAAAGAGGAAAATATGATAGGTTGAAAAATTTTATTATTTTTTTGCAATCTAGAATGCTTTTCTTTGTGAAATTTTTTTTAGTTTCATTATTTTTTTATTTTGCGAAATGTTTTAAGTTAACAATTCAATCTGGATCAAGGCAAAGAGAAAAAAATAAACTATGCTTACTTCTATGCATAATCTTTTTAATGGCAACTTCGAATTCTGTTTCTAAATAATAAGTTTATTTCTCGTCTTTTGAATTTTTTTTTTTTCTTTTTTTAGAAATAGCTTATGCTTTGCATCTTGCTACTCGTTCCAAAGGAGGTAGAGTTATTGAAGTGTTGTTATCTCATAAACCTCCTTTAAACTGTTTTGATGAAGAAGGTCAGACTCCATTGATTCTAGCTATAAAAGAAGAAAATACTGAAGCTGTAGAAGCTCTGGTAAGATTAATTTTATGAGTATTAGCTTTATTCTTTTACCTTCTAGCTAACCATGAAATGGTTATGTTTTTTGTTTTTTTTCCCCTCCGTGTGGAGATAAACAAGTGTTAGTTTCACAGAAAAGAATTCTCATGAAAGCTAATTTCATGGTGAGGAGTGAGTCACCTTTCTTATCTTTTGTCTCCTTTTTGCAGACTTTTAATAATAAAACTTTTATTTTTTGACATTTTTTAATGTCGATTATCAGTTTGCAAACATGATTGTTTTAAGATGATAGAAAACAAGTCTCGTTCTAAGGTAAGTAGCTTTGTCTTTTCTTGATTCTCCTAAGAAGATTAATGGAAGGTAACTAATAGTAGTATAAGCAAAGTTCTTTAGATGTAGCTGCATGTTTGTTGAATATTTTATAGCAACAGAGTCCAGCATGTACTATAGCTGAATATGTGTGTATCTTGAAAACTTCTGTTTTAATAGAAAAAGTTTTAACCAGTAAATCTGTGGCATAACTACCACTATAAATATTAAATACTAATTCACTAGTGTATAAGATATGTTAACTTGATTCTATAAAGAAGTACCTTTTGGTAGATGAAGGTTTATATAGTCGATTTATAATTCCCCACAATGGTGACCCGCGGACGTTATATGAACGTGCTAACATAATGGATGGTCCACATTAAACTAATTGTTATTAAGTTGATTTGCTTAATATAAACTGTTCAAGGAAAAAAAAAGATCTGGTGAAGAAAATAAAGTCTCCCGGTAATAAACAATATAGAAAAAAAATTGAGCGAAATGCTATAAACAACAACAAAAAATGAGGAAAAAATATATAGGAGCAAAAATGTTATAAATTACTAAACAACATGAATCAACTAGTGATATTCGTTCATCGAATTCTATCAGATAAAATTCTGGATGGGGAGTAATATGGCGTAACTACCACTATTAATATTAAATACCAATTCACTAGTATATAAGACATGTTAACTTGATTCTATAAAGAGGTTCCTTTTTGGTAGATGAAGGTTGACATAGTCGATTTATAATTCCCCACAAATCTGCTTCTTTTTTAGTCTGTTGTAATTAGTGGAGAGATCCAAGAAAAAATAGCTAAACTATCAAATGCACACAAAAAACTGTTTTTATTTAAAGTTCATGAGCATGATAATGCAATCACTAAACATACTGAAAAAACATACTTGTTAAATTTATTAGTAAAAGCGTTCATCTTTTTAAATTCAAGTGAGGCAAAAACAAAGAGGTTGTAGAGGTTTAGTTACAGTTGCTAACTCTTTGCCTTTTAATGTTTCTGAAGATATTTTACTTGATGAATGGAAATTTATTCAATTGGGAAAAAATGACCTTGGTGAAAATGTAAAGATTGATACCTATTGTCATTACTATATTTCCAAGAAAGACACTTCTGGGAATTACAATTTTTCATATGTTGGGGAAATTGTTAAAGCAGCTCTCATCTGTTGCATGGATATAGATTTTATTCTAAATGTGCTTTAAATGAATATAAAATTGCATTAACAACGATATTTGAATGCAGTTTTACCATTAAAGATGCTTTAAAAGAGTCATTTTAACTCTCCTCATCTTAGGCCAATGACTAATAAAATAACTGATAAAATATGGATTACAAGCTCATCAAAAATATGCAGTCTACTTAGAAGAATGCAGAAATAAGATAATGAACGAGAATAGAAAAGAGGCAGAGCAGCAAAAAAAGATCTGGAAGAGAAATTACAAAAAATAAAGAAATAAAAAAGTTTTAAAAAAAAATAAAGAATTGAAGGAACAGAAACAGATTTACAATGAAATTAAAGAAGCAGCTGAAACTTAAGAAAAAGTGTGAAATAATGAAAATTATTGTTTTGCAACATCAATTTAAACTTGTACTTGAATTGCAATCAAATTGCAATAATGCATATAGGGAAAAGCTGCCCATTTTCTCTCTCTCTCTCTCTCTCTCTCTTTTTTTTTTTTTTTTTTTATGCATCAAATTTTTTTTATTATTATCACCTTTCTCCCCTTTTCTGAAGTTTTAATGTGCTTTTCACCCTGAAATTTGCCATATATTTGTTGCTTGATGTAGGAGTTAAGTCATCTTTCTTGGAGTCCAAAATTACAAGGATGCAGAAATAGAATCAGAACGTTAAGAACAGTAAAACTGCTGTTTACGTCTTCTATTAAAAATAGATAATATGATACTTTTTTCATTTTCTCAAAAGTTTAAGAAATTGTACTTAGGTAAATCTCATTACAAGTAAATTATGTTTATAGCTATTGGATGATTAAAGTATTTTCATTTAATAAACCTTCATTTTATTAAAATCCTTAAAATATCCAACATTTAACTAATGCTACATTAATAAATTCTATTTAAAAAAGTAAATAATTTAAAATCCATTATTAGTAGATGTCTCCACTTCATAGCAAAGTTTTACATCAATCATTTTGTATCCAAAGAGTCATCCCCGATTTTTTTTAGAAAATCTAATGGTGTAGAAAACTAAACGTTTTTATATTGTTTTGCATTAATATTAAAATAACAGGTCAGGTAACAAATTAAATATTTGCCAGGTATCCAGAACCAGCTGTGTAAAAGATGCAATTTTTACCAAGTACCTGGACTCTCCAAAGCTTTAAGACCCAGTACTTCTCTTTTTTTTTCCTTTTTTTTAAATTTAAAAAAAGTTATTTTTTTAGATTTTAATTAGACTTTTGTAGTTTGTTTGTTACTTAAATTCAAGATATCCCAAAGTATTTCATGTGAATGATACTGGATATTTTTTTTTTTTCTTTAGGTTAAAGCTGGAGCCAATGTGAACTTGAAATCAACTGGAAAAGAAAGAATATCACCTCTTATTTTAGCATCAAAGTAACTTTCATGTTTTTTTTTTTTTTTATTGTTAAATGAAATAATATGATAATTTAAACTCAAAGGGATAGAATAGACGATAAAAATAAGTAATCTTAAATAGTATTTTGTTATTAATATTTTATATCATGTTACACTTACATACCTCATTTGTTTGAAATTTTATAGAGAGTTAATTATCCGCATGAAATTAATTAAAAAATATTGGAGAAACACTGGTATACACCATATGTAGTTTTAATATAAATCACATTACATTGCTGTTCAAATGTGCACTAACTCAATTAATAAATAGTCTATTTCCTTTCTTTACATTAAACATTATTTACTTTCCTTTTCAAACATTTTTCAGTGTTAATGTCTTAGAAAAGTTCGGTTATTATAAACATTTGTCAATTCTTATTTTTTAAATGCCATACTTTTTATATTTTAATGGTTTAATCAAAAACTTTGAACTAAATAGAATTTTGTTAGAGGCATAAAAATGCTGACTAACAATATTTTTTGAAAAAAATGCAAACCAGCTTAGAATTTTATTCTGGAATCATTCAACCAATTTCATTTATTTAAAATTACATTAGGTGAAGGAGTTTAATTTAAAAGTTGAATGTGTTTAACCATTTTGGCATCGATTTTACTTACTTGATATTTTATCAATGAACCTTAATAAATACACAATATAACTTGACCTACTGTCTAGTCTATTTAATGTTTTTTTTCTTCTTTTGATAATTTAAACCCAACTTGGATAAACTAAGGATAAAATGTCAATTAAGTTACTTGTTATCAGTAACTACTATGAAAAAATTAACACAATTATCAGATTTTTTACGGTCATTGTGCATGGCAATGTAAAAATAATTTTTTGAAGTTTCTGATATGAATGAATCACTTTCTATACATGTTTTATCACATTGATTTTAGTATATCTTCATTATTTTGTTTTATTTTCACTTAGAAATCCTAAACTTGGTAAAATTGTGATACTCCTGGTTCATAATAAGGCAGATGTAAATGATGTAGACCCAAAAAACAAAAGTACTGCCTTACACTATGTTGTCACAGCTCGAGCTCAAAGTAAGTTAATTTTATCAATTATATTTATTTCTCAACAATGATACATTCTTTTTATTGTATTTATTGTTGAGGGAAAGGGAAGTTACAGGTGCTTTCTTCTTGCTTTATAAATCAGCATTTAAACTATTTTAGTATTAAGATTTACCATTATTAAACATTATTTAGCAAGCAATAAATGTAATTTTTTATTATAAACTGCATGACAATTTGTATTTTAAAAATTTTATCCCATGAAAAAAATCAACTTTCCTTTTGAATCTGTTTGTGTAATTGAAAATAATCTTTATTCAATGGGTGCTTGTTGCATTTTGCTAAGGTGTATAAATCTCTTTTTTATCTGAATGATTTATTCTGGGAATATGGAGCGAAAGAACAAAAAGGCAACTCCTACATACCATGTTTTTACAAGATTCTTATATATTATTAAAATTATCTGTGGAGAGTTAATAAAATTAAACCTAGAGGAAGACTAGTTTAACCCACTGGCGGTTAAGGAAAGGGGCGAAATTGGGAGAATGTTTCTCCCCTACACACAGTTCCCCTATCCATTAACATGGGAAAACCGGTTTTGCTATGCAGTGAAGACTGCAGGTTAAAATACGACTTTTTACGTGCAGAACCGTCAGTGGGTTAATATTCAGATTTAAGTTTTTTAAAAATTAACATTTTCCAGAGTTTTTGTATTTTTTCTGAGTTATATATACATCATATATATTATATATACATCACTATTTAATTTTAAGTATAGTTAATGAATTGTAACAAATCAACATTTACAATTAAACTATTAGGTATTTCAGGGTTCTTTGATATTTTATCTAATTATATACATTTCCTGTAACCTAAAATTTGATCTAACATATTAAAAAAAATTGTATTTATATTTTAATGACCTACAAACACACAAACTTTATCAATTATTTATTATGCTTGTTTAATGTAATAATAAAAATGCATTATTCATTTATTCAGTTTCATTAATTCTTATTCACTTCATAAAATTTTTCATGAAGAGTTTCACTGAAGCTAGTAAGTGATTTGAAACAGCAATGTAACTATCAACCAATTGTATTATTAACTGATAAATTTAATAAATATTTTTTTTCTCAAATAAGCATTGTGCTAAATATACAATTTCTGCTTCTACGTAATTGTAAAATTTGGTTGACATGTACTTTGGCATATAACTGTAATACCAAATAGGTCCTTGAAAATTTTGATTTTTGGTCCTTGAAAGTCATTGAAAAGTCCTTGAATTTTTTTTAAAAATTGCTAAATATTTGCATAAATATTAGCCTCCAAATTTTACTGTAAGCTATTTAAATTGATGTAGATGTAACTCAATAATGCATTATTTCAATTTGCCAATCTGCCTTAAAGTTTTTTGTGATGAACTGTGAATTGATCCATTAAGTTTTCCTCAATTTATGCATAGTTTAATAGTTACTAACTCAACTTTGATAAGAAAACTCTTTAATTTAAGTGTCAAGAACAACAGTCAAGTAAAGTGTCTAGTCTTCTGACGAGGACTTTTTCTTGAAACTTTCTCACATGGGGAGAAAGAAGGCCATTTTTGTTAACACGAAAATGATGGAATTCTAATCCTAAAGCTGCATTCCATTGTTTAAAGTAACTATTTGTGTCTTGTAAGAGTATATGGTTATGACAAAAATTCTATCCCTTGTTCCCAAATTTCTATTATAACAAATCTTAACCAACACTTTATCTGTATTATATTAAAAAGTAATAAAAAGAAAAAGCCCCAATATTCATAAATCTAAGGATTTACATACTTAAGATAATATTGCATTGTCAATTCTTAAGTTATTTAAAATTAGAAGTCTGTAACCTGATTTTTTTCTTGCCTATCTGTTTATCTCACTCCCTTATTGTTAAAAGATGTCTAATGAACTCTTATTTTCTTTCAGATGTCTTGGAAACTGGCAAAAGTCTTTTAACAGCAGGAGCTGATGTGAATGCTGTAAATGACAAACAAAGAACGCCACTTCATTTATCCGTGAATGCATCTTTCAGTGATAGTGATTCTTCTTATGCAATAGAAGAATGTTTGCTTGGATTTGGAGCTAGGCTTGATGCTCTGGACTGTCGACATAGAATTCCTCTGCATTATGCATTTGTTAAAATTAAAAGGTATAATAAATATCTGTTATGCTGTCATGTTCTTGGAAAAATTGCTCGTATTAATTTTATTAATGGTTATGTTTTCCAGACATTCAGACGCTACTCAGATAGATCCTATGGAATTAGTAGTGCTCTTAACTGGTTCAATGGAAAAAGAAACAATGCTTGTTCCTGATCAGTTTGGGCGTACAGTACTACACTCTGCAGCTTACAGGGGAGCTACAATATCAGTCATGCACTTGTCTAAAGTAAAAATATATTGTTTTTCACATATTTATTATTGGTGTGTAAAATTTCAAAATACATATTTCTTTATGAAGGTCAATCGCCTTGTTCCACATCTGTTAATAATTTATCTATTGTAAGGATTTAATGTGTGGGATTTAGTTGATGAGCATAAAATAATAATTTTTTACTCATTTTGTTGAAATATGATTTTTTATATAATTAGCTGGTAAAAAAAATATCCCAATTAAATTAAACTTATTTTAAATTAACTTCCTTTTTTCCACCATGTGTTATTAAAAGTTCTGTAATATATTCTAGAAGAATGTTATCATTTTTAGTGTGTCAGGCTTAATCTAAATTTAACATAATGAGGCTTGAAATGAATTGAATGTATATAATAGTTTCAATTTATACAAAGATTACAAGTTAACTTTAACCCTTGTGTGTGTTGTGCTTCTCTTAGTAAAATACTTAAACTAAAATCCTTTACCAGGAATTTTAAATTTGTTCTGCAAAAATATTTTTAATTGCAATTTATGTGCCATTATTGTTAATATATATTTTTTTTAAGGGTTAGAATTAGCACAATACTGCTTTCTAAAAGTTGACAAAATGAATTTTGAACATAATGAAAGTCTATGTCACAAAAATTGCAATTAAAAATATTTTAATTGTAATTTTTGTGCCATTATTTTAAAAAAAGGAATTAGCACAATATTGCCTTAAAGTAACCATTAAAAAAATTGAGTGTATGAAATTCCAATTTAATAGTAACATGAATAGCATTTATCATATATTGTTCCAATCAATAATTAGTTGCAAATCTTTTAGGAATTATGTTGAGATTTTTGTCTAAATTCCTCTAGTGCTTCTTAGCAGATCGGTTTGAAATGATTTATTAATTTTAAATACTTAATGTTTCTTTATTAAAAAAAATGGTATTACTATATTAATGAGTGTTTTTACTATTTCAGAGCTTTACTAATTTAGATACCAAAGATAAAGATGGTAACACAGCTTTAGGTCTGGCAGTAAGAAATGGTCATGAAAGGTAACGCTGTTATTTCACTCAAAAAATTTTATTACATGTTCATATATTTATCTTAATTAAATATGTATTCATACTCAAGATATTATGTTTGTATATTAGTTATAAATAGTATTTAAAATAGCTTTTGGTGCAACTTAACAGCTATTGGATAACTTAAAACTCGAAGATTTTTAACACAGTCCCTTTTAATTTTTATTGGGACTAGTTTGTTTTAAACCAGCTTTTTAGGAATTTTAAATTTATCATAGACAGTATCAGGGATGGCAGGGAAGCTGTCCCTGTAGAAATAGCGTTCTTCCAACCAAAAGTTCTTCCAAGTAAACAAATCTACTCTTAAATAATAAGATATATAAATTTTTAAAATTCTGCATTAAACTTAAAAAAGTACAATTATTATTAATTGTACTGTATTAAGTTTTTGTGACTATATTAAATTTAATTTGTTTAATTTTAATCTATTCACATTTTGACTTATTGTGAAACTATTGGACATTTTCAGTTTCTTTCATCTAATTTCTTCCTGTATCCTGGAAAAAATTGATTTTTCTCTGACAATATGCTAACCCTGTACTTGATGTAACAAAATGAACGGTTGAAACTATTAGACTTGACCGAACCAGAGCTGTGGCGTTGGAGAAAATTCGCATGAATCAATGTTAGAAAAAATTTTTAGTTAAAAGAAGAAGTAAAAGAAATAATTTGAAATTAAAAAAAGTTTAGCAATAATATTAATATGTACTTTTCCTGGGGATTCGCTGAAAATTTTAAATGAGTCAAAGTCTGAGTAGAACGTATCAACCATCCACAATGTCATTAGTCCTAGATGAAACTTGCCAAAATAAACAATATTTATCCTTTACAGTTGTAACCATTATTTTTGTTCATAATATATTTTATATCTAAATATTTATTTACAGTATATACTTACCGAAAATTTCATGTACAATTAAAGATTTATATTCTACAAAATATTTATTTTGAAGTTTCAATTAAGGAAAAACATTTATTTGCTTAAAGTAAAAAGGTACGATTGTTTTATATTGTTACATTGACCTACTGTTACAGTTGTGCACTAATGCTGCTTCAAAGAGGTGCTTGTTGCACAGCCGATGTTGTTACTCCTGCATCTCCTGTGAAAAAAAATGAGAACAAATGTTGGACATGGAATGAGGTTAAGAAGCAACCTTCAGTTCCTGAAAAACATACCATTTTGCAGGTAGGTTTACTCTTTAAAGCTGTTAAAGACTTAAAAAGAAAACATTATTGACCCTTTAAAAATTTAATCAGAATTAGAAACAAGGAAAATAATTTATCAAGTACTATTGTTTAATTAAAGTTTCAGAAATACTGTTTAATAATTTGCTGAATAAAAACTTGAAAGTTCTCAAATCAAAAGCTAATTGTGCTAAATTAATAATTTAAAAGGTAATTATAGCAGCTTTTATATATTTGACACTGTTCTAATAATATGAAAACGAGATTTTGTTATTATAAAAAGTTATCTCTGGGTAATATTAAAACAGAAAAAACTGCGTCACCCGGGACTGTCTTCCTTAATCATTAATTATGGCAAAAACAAAAAACGAACATGATACTTAGCGATAATATTGAATGAGTGAGAAAGATTAAATATATTAATTTACTTAGATTGGGTATTTCTTACATTTTAAACATTGTATTATTTCTAAAAATGTCTTCTGATTTTTTTTTAAGGAAACTCTTTTGAAAGATTGGCAAGGAATATTGTATTTGATGCTAGATCAACTTGATAGCTCAGGAAAAACAATAAATATTGCTGTTGAAGTAAGTCTATGTGTAAATTGCTATCCGTTTTTTATTTGTGGTTTTAATCTTAGAAAAATTAAGCCAAAGTAGAGTAGATAATTGAGACAAAGAAAATTTTCCACTAAGAAAAATAACATACTAACTGAGAAGTGTAATGTAGTAAACTTGTTTAACTAAATTACTATATAATTCTCTTACTTAATATATATAATTCTCTTACGTGGCTCCCAAATTTTGGCTGTATTTCTTTTCCGCCGGTGGCAACGTTTGCTTTGTTTTGTTTATACTTTGAAAACACCAAAGCATTCTGCCTTTCAATGATGCGTTTCTGATCTAATATATATAATTCTTAACGTGGCTCCTAAATTTTGGCTGAAGTTCTTTGTACAACTAAATAAGATTCTTTTCACAACACTTAAATATTTACTTTATTTTCTTCATTTATAGAGAAAACAGTCGGCAAAGAATTCTGTTAGGTTTAAAAAAAATTCGCTAAAAAAAGAACGAATTCTAAACGAAATAAAAATAAACAACTTAAAAAATAAAAATGCTGTTGCCAACCATAGAATTTTTGAAAGTTAACTTCGCAACATAAATCAAAATGACATAGAAGCTCAACTAGATCAAACTTAAGATACCTGAGCGCTTGACGTTACAAATCCTTCAATTCTATAAGTGTTGTATCGCCAAATGCCCAAATTAAAATTCTGTTTTTAAAGAAATTCTCTCTCTCTACTATTCAGACAACTATTTCATATTGTTTTACAACACATGGCTGGTGGGAAAGACTTTAAAACAAAACTTACAACAGTTACTTTTCTCAACAACTGAAATTTAGAGTAGTGTGATTAAGAAAAATATGTGAACTGTTTGCAATTTCAAATTATTATTGAAATGTACAGGTTTAGAATTTTCTACAGTGAAAAGTTTTCAGAACTTCGGTATTCAAAAAAGTATACAAAAGCTAGACGTTAAGAACGTATCCAATGAGCGAGCATTGGATTGCGAAGCAATCCGAAATGAACTGCGAAAGCAGTTCCGAGGGTTGGCGAGCAGGGGGCGAAGCCTCCTAGTTAATTCATAATTAAAGAAATAAGAAATTTCATTAATATTTATTTAAACTAAATAAATTCAGTAAGATTAAAATTCAAAGAAAAAAATTTAAATTTATGTATCATGTAACATACTACGTTTTACATTGATCCATAAGGGAAAAAGATCAAATCTGCTTAAAATGGTTTCATCACAACAGATCTTCATGATGCATTCATTCAACATTTTTACTCTTAATTTCATCATTTTTGTAGGGATAAATGTGTTTTTTTTTTTTTTTTTTTTTTTTTTTTTTTTTCTGTTTTTTTTTTTTTTGTTTAATGACATAATATAAATCATGTCTTATCAATCAATCTTGTTTGAACTATAGTTAGAAGTCAATGAATTATTGATGAATGTTTTTTTCAATTCATAGTTGGAATTACCTCCTTGAAGTATTATACAAAGATTGTGGCATTATCTGCTTGTGCAGACACATGGCTCCATTAAACTCTTGTAAAAAGATGTTGAAAGCTTAATAAAGAACTTACAATAATGCCATCAATCATGAATCGAAAGACGTACATAAATGCTAGTTTTACAATTTCTTTTTCCCCATCCCCATTTGAAAAATCTGCCCTCTGTTTGCTGCATTGTTCGTAAAAAACTTTCATGCTTATGTAAAATTTCTGTTTAAACAAAACAAATTATAGAACTTAAAAATATTAGTCTTGGGATCTAAAAGAACTTTTTTAATTGTCTACTGTAAAGGAATATTCATAGAGGGAAGTTTCACTGTAGCAGTTTAATTTTTGCATGATTACTATATCTTAGATTGCTGAGCTTAGAATTGGGTGTTAATTTCTAATATGACAATATAAAACTGTCATAAAGTTTTTACAATTATGTTATTTCACATTTTAATTTTTTTTCTTTTTTTTTCAATTTTGTTTAGGCTTCTTTGAGGACAGCAAAGTACAATGTAGCTTTAAAACTTATTGGACGTATAAAACATGGCTGGACATTATATAGTGAAAAACAGAGCATGCTTCATGTACTTTCTAGAGAAGCTCCTCCTGATTATTTACCAGAACTCCAAATCAAAGTAAATAAAATATTTATTTTCCAAATTGTGCTACTGTTCTGTCTAAAATATACAATTTGTTCTGTATAAAATATACATTTGTGCAAAAATTTGAAAATACAAAATAATAACATTTATTTAAACTTATTTAAATAATTATCTTTAAAATGTCTCTTTCCATTCATGTAAAAATGTTTTTCAGTCGTTTATGAAATAAGCATGAAATCCTCTTTTAAATCTGCCAATTTTCATTCTTTTATTATTTTCCTTGTTTCTTATTTCTTTCTCCTTTTTTTGCATTTTTTGATTTCTTGTTGTATTTTCTAATGTGCTCAAACTTCTACTCCTTGTCAAATAAATAAAAATTCATGCAAATTTCACAATGTAAGTTGTAGGTTTTGATAGCTAAACTAAGATATTTATGGTCAGTTTTGTTTTTTTTATATTTAAATTAATGGTTTTATTTTTATGATCAATCAGGGTTCCCACGGGTCAGGGAGAACAGGGAAAACCTGGAATTGTCAGGGAATTTTATTTCAACTCCAAAAATCAGGGAATAGTCAGGGAAAGTTGCAATTTTCTCACTAAAACCTGGAAAATTCCTTCATTATTCCTGGAAAAAACCAGTCTTAAAATTTTCAGTAACAATACTCAGTTATTGAGGTTCGAGTTAAATAATTCTAACATCTATTACAATTATTTATTGTAAAAATTTTACATTTTAGACATACTGAAATGCTTCCTTCCTCATATAATGATATTTATTTTACACAAAAAATCTAATACTTGGCATAACAAATAATAGAATCCAAATTTTCTGATGAAAAATTTCGTAGTATTGATAAAATATGGTATGGATTTTCATTGAAATTTACCTGGAAAAGTCAGGGAATTTTATTTCTGAAATTGAGTGGGAACCCTGTCAATTATGTAGTCTTATTTAATTAAATCTTTGTTACCAACATTATATTTTATGCTATGCAGTGGTGCAAGTGCCGCGCCGATCTGGATTGTGGAAATCTGCGCCCTCTGAACATTTTTTGAAATTTTATTTTCTGATTCATTAGTAATGTGATATATCAATCCTCTTGTTAAAAAATTAAATAAAATTGCTATAAATTATTATAATTTGATACATGCCTCATGCAGTTACAATTAAGCAAAATTATCGTTGGATAATGAATTTACTGCTCAGTATTGTTTTTTAAACTAATTCAGTCTATCTAAACTATCTTATACTACTGCTATATTAATTTAAATCGAATGCTTTTTTATGTTATAGGTTGCTCAATTTTTGATTGAAAAGGGTGTCCCTCCCATGTCAAAAGATGAGCATGGATGTTCTGTATTAATTTATGCTGCTATGTTTTGGAATCATACATTGTGCTCATTTTTTACTAGTAAGTAGCATTTAATCTCATACTTGATTATATTTATGGGCTTAGCTTTTTAAATCTATCTTAATGTCTTTGTCATAATTTTTTTTATAGCTAAGGTAAGCATTGCTGTTGCTGCACAAGTGGATGCTGATAAATCTTTGCGGACACCTTTCTCTGCTCTGTTTTGGCAACTGAATTCAGAGGATTTACCTGAAGATATAAAGTATATTAAGTTCTAGCTTATATTCATTGAAATTCTTATTAAAAAATTTTTACTTAACTTCAGAATGATTAAAATTTTAAAAAATTCGTTTTTAGTCCCAATTTTTATAAAAATTTTCTAAGAATTTACATAAGTTTTTTAAAAGAGAATTACAATAGTATATTTATTACAGCTTTTCAGAAAAACAGTTATAATTCTGTACAGTTAAATCTACTTGTAATGGTCCTGTATTTAACGAGAAAAATTAAGTCTTTTTGTTATAAACGTATTAAAAGTTTACACTTTTAGTGATATTTTTCTCTTTGTCTCAGATTTAAAAAGAGAAATAGGTTTTAAAGCATGAAATAATATTAAAATTGATTTAATTCAAAAATTCAAGTCACTGTAGTGATTGGAAAGATGACATTTTACTTAACATGTTGCTTTTAATTTCCCGATCGTTCTCACAAACACATTTTTTTTTCCAAATTATTTATGACTACCAAATAAAATTAAGCTCCAGTCATTTCTTTTGAAGGGGAAATTAGCACATTGTGTTGCTGTTTTTCCATGAAAACTCTTGGTGGCTGTAATCATCATTTGCTTTTTTTTTCCCCGATGTATTGCTGAAAAAATATGTGCATTATTATGAATATAAACTAAGTGCACTTATTATTATGAATATAAACAAACTATATTACAAAGTGCACTTAGTATAGTACCAATGACAAGTCTTTTTTTTTTATTAATTAAAATATGCAGGGTCAGGTTGGCAATGTGTCATGAAAATTTTCATGGCCTTTTAATTACAAATTGATGATTTTCAAAGAGTTTTACCTAACTAATCTTTTAGTTACAATTTCTCCAACAAATCTGATATTGAGGAATAGGAATTAGTTTTCTTAAATAAAAATCTTAATTTGTTGATCTATTGCCAGATATTTTTGATTGAGACAAGACACTTTGAAGATGCATCATTTGCCTACATGTCGCCAATAATCGGATAGCTATAGCCTTCATTTTCTTCAATGTGTTAAATATAGTCTTGTACTTATGTTATAGAGTCATAAAAAAAAAATTTAACATTTTATGTAAGTATAAAAAATAAAGATGATTACTGAAAATTTAATGAAAAGAATTTAAAATAAAGAAATCAGCACTATAAATATACTTCAACTTCTCACTATAGATCAGTGATTACCAACTGGCGGCCCTTACTTATACTTTTATTTTGTACAACTTGATAAAAATCTGACTGTAACATTTAATGTTCCTTCAAGCATAAGAGTCCTATATAAAATTTTGATTAAGTTGCGGCCCGCCATTTGACTGGTGTTTTTAATTGCGGACCCCCGGCCTCATCTAAGTTGGAAACCCCTGCTATAGATTATATTAAAGCAATTCATGTAAATTGTTTTATTTAATTATTTTATTTATTTATTTAATTTATTTTTGCATTAATTGTTTTGCTGTGATCTTGAATTCAGATTAGCAAGTGATTTAGCAAGCATTTTTTAGTTTCTCGAGCTCCTGTTAAATACAAGCCCTTCTATATTATCAATGATTCTTCCTATGACTTATAATATAGTCTCAAGTTTGATAACTATTTGTTCTTCTCAGTTGTCACATCTGTTCTATTTTTGTCCACCATTTAACTTTTTATTTTCATTGTTGATATCTTCAAGTAATTAATGTTGTTAGCATTACAAAACAATAACTGTTAAATAAATGTAAAGCCCTCCCGAAAAAACCTGGAATCGACAGGGAATTTTATGTGGGTAAAAAGAAAGTTGTAGGTAATTTGTGAATATTGCATTTTTAAGCCAAAATCTGAAGGAAAAAAAATTTCAGCTATAAACATAGAAAAAATCAATCTAGAAATCTATGATAAGTAAGGATCCAGTATTCAATAACTAGCCAGCAGGGTTCAAGAAAGAATCTTTTGGCTTATAAAATGATTTGATAGGTTAAAAATATTTTTATAAGTGATATAAATTTCAAATAATTTTTTAAATTACTCATTTTTTTTTATTTCTTTCAGAAATTGGTGTTGTAGTTTACTTAAAGCTGGAGCAAACCCAAATGTTTTAACACGTTATCCTATTCTCATGAGTCCTTATCCTGGTGTTAGATGTACTGTTCTAAAATCTTTATATATTGAAGATGCTAATGCTCCTAAATATAGTCCTCTAATAATGGCTATTTATAAAGAAAACTATCCTGTTGTAAAACTTCTACTTACTAAAGGAGCAGATGTGAATTTTCCCGATGATCAATTGAGAACACCATTGATGCATGCTGTTAGATTGGTATGATGATACTTATATTAATTGTTTTTTTTTTTTTTTTTTTTTTTTTTTTTAATTTACAATGCCGTTTCTGATTTTTTTTTTTTTTTTTTTTTTTTCTTCTTATTCATGGATTGTAAATTATCAGGTAATTTTGTTCTGGCAAACAGGGTTGATTGTTCTTTGGGAAATGGAACCATTATGTGAATTTTTGCAATAAGACATTGTTTATTGTTACTTCTTGAATGAAAACACTTAAAAGTATTTCCAGTATGTAAAAGTATTCCACATTTTTTGGTACATGTGATAAAATATGCACAATAGTCACATTATTAACAATTGCCAGTAAATTTTGGTCAATGTGAACTTAACGATCAATTGAAACCTACGTATTTACTATTACTCTAATTCTTCTGTGTCTGTGTTGTGATGATACATCTGTCATTGCAAAAAATAAGGAACTATGTGATATAAGGATTTTTACTTATGTTTTAATTTTAAAAAATACCTTTAAAAGTAATTTTTTATCATATTTATATTATCATGCAGGGTGTGTAGTGTTTTTAAAAGGTGCTGATTTTCGATTTTCGTTTTTTTAAAGCCCTTTAAGGTGCTTTTTTCATTGGGTGTTTTTAAAAAGTGCTTAATTTTCCTTTTTCCAATTTGAGATTTTCCCTTTACCATGTTGATTTTTGCTTCAAATTATGCAGAAAGACAGTTCACATTGTCAACGTTTCATTGTTCACATTCAACGGTTAAAACAAGATAAAACCGTCAATTGTCAAAAAACTTTCCAACCCTGCCTAATTATATATATATATATATATATATTTTTAAGTGCTTAAAAGGTGCTTATTTTTTGTTGAATAATTTGACTACCACACCATTAGTTTGTTGATAAATGATAATTTTTGAAAAATCTTGAGTTCATAATGATTTTTAATATCATTACAAAAGATTAATAAAAATATTAGATTATGCAATACAGCTATTATTAATAATGAATGTTAATTATTTTTTATAATCTGGTTAATCAAGGGAAGTGAGTGCCATTGCCCGATTTACCCTACACTGATGTTTTTTCTCGTCAAGTACCACCCCGGTGTACCTTATGTAGATTTTACCTAGGTCAAATACCCCTGCCCAGTATAATCTACTGCAGTGTTTTTTGTTATGTTTTTTATTAATTTTTTTTTTTTTTTTTTTTTGTAAGCTAAGTGCTTTTGCTCAGTACACCCCTATACTGATACATGGATTAAGTACCCCTGCCTGGTATAAATTTGCTGAGTGTATAAATCTCCACTGATGGTTTTTTCCGGTTAACTGCCTTAAAATATAAAAAGAATCGAAATCATCTAGCATGAGTTATTCGTGCAACAAATGAACGATTAACACAAAAAGCAGCTGTGTAAAATAAAAAAACAACTGAGATTGTCAAGCTGTTTATGCTGGAAAACATGCATATTAGAAACCTCTAGCCAAATGCACTGAAAATTATTACATTGCCTTCAAACTTCATTAGTAATTGTTAATAATAATCGGTAAATAAGGTAAATTTTAATCACTTTCACCCTCTTATTTTGTTGTTACTAATACTAATGGATTAAATAATTGACTGTAACATATGCACAATACTTTTTTTTATTTATTAATTAAGTGCATAAGGATGTTCTTAAAGTTGTGTATGTGATTATGACATAATCCAACTAAGCTTAAGGGAAATTATAACTTTTTCAACAAATTTCTTTATTATGTTCCTAAAAAACTCAAACAGTTTTCTTGCTGCTTTTGATATTCTTTTCTGAACTTACATAAGCAGATAAATATGCATAAATAATACAATGTGTTCAAAGCATTATTAATGGGGGGGAAGAAAAAACTTTTTTGAACTGCTTACTTTAATCAACTTCAAAAACATGAACTTTATTTATTGAAAATGTAAAAGAGTAAAGATTATCTTGGAAGTAAGGGACAATGATTAAGTGTTACTAGTAAGAAAAAATAACGTCCTTTGGTTTGCATGTGTAAACATTCTATAAACCTAAATTGTGCAAAAACTTTTAAAATCTGAAACTAAAATATAATCTTCAACCATGTAAGATACTTAAAAAGTTAATGATAGTTCTAGGAGTGAACAATCCAGCATTTACTATTAATATGCATTGCATTGAACATGTGAATTAAAAATCATAATACTTACCTAATTCATTTTAATGATGTAGTTTTCAGCATACATCATATTAGGAAATGGGTATTTTAACCAGGTTGCTGTATCAAAATATTAAAAACCAAGCTGTTCCCTCCTATTTTATTGTCTTACATGCAGGGTATCCGCGCACTTGGAAAGTCATGAATTTCGGTATTGAACAAAATTTGTCATGAATTTCATGATTTTAACTATATATATATATATATTAAATCATGAAAAGTCATAGATTTAGGTCCTCGAAAAATCTAATTTTTTAAAATGGAATTCCCCCTTCCCAATTTGGTGTTGTTCCGAATATAATTTGTAACAAAATCCCTTATCAGTCATATTTTATTGAAATTATTTTATCAATTTGAAACTCTAGCTGAAACAAGCCAGTCATTGGTAAATTTTTTTTACTTCAAAATGAGAACAGGAAAATCAAGTGTATTTCTTCCTTTTTGATGAACAAGAAAATTAGCTTTAGAGTATAATTCTGCAGGGTAAAAAAAAGAAATTATTTGCTTTTATAATAAACCACTCTAGCTCAGTTCGTTATTTTAATATTTTAATTACGATAAAACAACACAAACGTATGTCAAACATCACTTTTTCTACGTCCACTCAAATTAAACGTTCAAGAGAAAGTGCGGAGAGGATCAGGGCGCCACTATAATAAGCCACTCTAGCTCAGTTCGTTATTATAACATTTTAATTACGATAAAACAATACAAACACAACACAAACATACATTTAACATCACTTTTTCTACGTCCACTCAAATTAAACATTCGAGAGAAATTGCAGAGAGGATCATGGGTGAAGTTTACAACTAGCGCAGTATTGCAGGCAAACCAGGCATTACACTTTGGTATTTTTGTTCACGTATTTTATTGCTTCAACTCTTTCTTTACTCAGTTTTTAAAATTTTAAGCCTATGAAGATGCAGAGTATAACAGTTTTGATTATGCCTATCATTTCAATTAATGTTATTATAATGCTCTTTTAAATTTGTTGTGCTTTTGTTGGGGAAAATAGTAACTTCTTTAAGCCATAAAAAATTCTTGGAATTAGTCATGGATTTGAAAATCTAAAATGTAGCAGATATCCTGTATATATTCTTAATTGCCAAATTAATTTTACTGATTTCATCATAAATAATTGTTTTTATATTTAATTCTAGAATGACATCAAAATGGTGAAGTTGCTATTAAATTACAATTATGACCCCACAAAAGACAAAAATCCCTATGGTGGTGAGTAAAAAAAAGACTAATAATAAATTAAACTTTTGTAACCAACAAGCTTAATTAATTGTTCTTAATGTAGATGCAGAACCTGGAAGTTTCCAGAAAACCAGCAACGTTAACCTTGCAGCCCAAGACTCAAAGGGTTGGACTGTGATACATCATTTAGTTGATCCTTTACCTGACTACTGTTATGCTAACTGTGTTATGTTGAATTTTTTGGCTGAAATGGGTGCTTCCTTAGATACTGTTAATGCAGCTGGAGAGTCTCCTTTGCAAATGGCCTCTAGGCTAAAGCGTGATATACTAGTAACTGCTTTGGAAAGATTACTCAAAACGCCCGAAAACCAAAAAGTATGTTTATTTTGATTTGTGAAAGATTTAAATATCAGTATGTTTTTCTAGAAATTATTTCATTATTTTAATTATATTAAATACAGATTTTTTTTTTATAAATCATAGAATTTCTTAACCTTATTTAGAGAGAAATTTAATAAAAGTTATAGTGTTATAATTGAGTTGGTTGACATATTGTCTTTAATGCACGATTTGAACAGGCACCGAACTGTTAAAAAAAAAAAGAATTACTCCTCAAATATTGCACCAAGCTGCACTAAACTTTTTTTAATATAATCATTGAACAAAAGTGCTATTTTACACCAGTTAGGCACAGAATTTAGGCCAACAAATCAGTTTTATTGCTTCGAGAGATAATTGTGCTCCGGAAAAAATCCGGGTTTCCACATTTTTCGCTAACCGCAATCCTCTTAAATAAAATATCTTGGTATATTTTATTTAAAAATATTAGAACTAGAATTTATACTTGGCATCTCTTTCATTAGTCAATATTTTTTCTGGTAGAATAATAAATGTGATTAGAGATAAAAGTAAACTAAATACATAATTATTAATTTAAATTATGCTGCATATAATATATGTAGACTTTCACGTTGTGAAAATATCAATGATTTAAATTTATAAAGATATTAATTTTTTGAAATGCGTAATTAATGATTTTACTCAGGAAATTTTCAGGATTTTTTAATTGGGCTCACAATCACCCCTGTGCTTTTAAATAGCAAGCAATTTTCATCATCTTTTTTTTTTCTTCCCCTAACTGTAGATCAATGTACTTATCTAGCAAACAAGCTAGGCTATTTTTCCTCCATCCCCGATTAAATTGATTGCATCAAAAACTTATAACTAAAATAGAAAATTCACTTGTCATAATAGCGTATTAATTGGTATATCTAAATTGGAAAAACGATGTGAAAAGTGCCACAAATTAATCATGTCAAAAAGTAAATCTTAAAATTCAAAATGTATGTGTTGTAATAAATAACATCATTGTAAAAATATCGAGTGAAAGTGCCTAAAAGAACCATCCAATAACAATGAAATAAAAAAGTAATTTCAAATAAATCATTCAGTTGTTACTTAAATATAAAATCCCTCTGTCATAGTAACATCTTATTAATTTCAAGTATCAAAATTTAAAAAGCTGTGGAGAAAACAAAATTAAAAAACAATTTTAACGACTTAGATATAAAAGGTAACAAATCAGAATTCTGAAACTGTTAGTATTTTTATATTGTAAAAATTATATTGTGAAAACAAGTTGTTAATTGCAGAAATATATCCAAAAACACAAAAATTACATTATGGAGCTTAATTTTCAGCTACTCTAGCAACTATCTCCCTACCTCACTTTTTTTAATCAATCAAATTATTTTTGTTTTTAATAATTATGAAGTTTTTTTTATTAAAAGAAGTAACGTTTTGTTTCAGATAAAATTAGAGCTTAACCTGCCAGTACCTCTATCATCTGATGATATCAAATGGGACCAACCAATATCATCTTATGTTGAAGATAGTAAATCATATTTAGAAAAAATAGCTAGTGAAAAAATGGATCTTGAAATTGCAGCTACATGTCTACAGCCTGATCCTTTATCTGGTTTTGACAATAACGGGTAAAATAATTAGTGTGGCATATATATTTATTTTTCATAAATTTAAACAAAAAAAATTATACTGAAGTTATTCATATGTAGTTCAGTCATATATTTTTCCAGTTGGATTATGGAAACTTAAAGAATCTAAAAATATAAATTTCACTTACAATTAAATTTTCATAAGCTAATTATTTTTCTTAAAAAAATTTTTGACTCCTTGAGCTGTAAAATCGTTTTAAAAAAATCATGATTTAAAGATATTTAAATTTTTAGAAGTGAACTTTATTTATATATCTTTTCCAGTATAGTTTAGAAATCTTGTAAATATGAAAACTATTCATTAGTTTAACTATTATGATTGTACCATAATTATTATGATTTTGCACTTAAGGTGACCTAAGTGTTACTTCTTTATACAAGGTGCGTAGCCTTTTTAAAAAGTGCTTAAATGTGCTTATTTTTTATTTACGTATTTTAAAAGCCCTTAAATGTGCTTTTTTTTATTCGGGGTTTGTAAAAGGTGCTTAATTTTCTAACTTTTAAAAAGGGATTTTTTCTTTGCCGCATCGATTGTTGTTCTAAATTACAAAAAACACAATTTTCTCTGCAATATTTTTCAGAAATTAGTTTTTTTATCATTATTATGTGAAGTGTTTAAAGATGTTTTTGAATTTTATTGATTTTATGTTTATAAAATTAAGAACTTTAAATGATAGAGAAAAAAAATTTTATTACTGCAACTAACCCTCATTAAGATTTTATTTTCAAAAGTTATTTAAAATATTTTTTGAGTGCTTAAAGAGTACTTAACCCACTGACAGCTCTGTATGTAAAAAGTCGTATTTTAACCTGCAGTCTTCTCCGCACAGCAAAACCGGTTTTCCCACGTTATTAGATAGAAAAATGGTGCATTGGGGAGAAACATTTTCCCAATTTCGCCCATTTACTAAACCACCAGTGGGTTAAGTAAAGGTGCTTATTTTTTGTTGAAAAATCTGACTACGCACCCTGTTATATAATAGTTAAGTTAATGCTATTAATAATAAACATATATTAAGTAGTTAAAACAATTTAAAATCATGCTTAAATAAATTTAAAATTATGGTAAGCAAATTCATAACAATTGGATAGAAAACAATTAAAAAAAACTTTATATATATACAAACACTCAAATATTAATTTAAGGATGCTAGTTTCCTTATGTGACTGGAATTGTAAAATAGTAAAGTGTTTTTCAAATGTGTTATCCCCCTTGCAAAGCTTTTTCTGTTATAGCTTGTTAAACATCTATGTGATTTTAATGAAAATTCTTTTAATATTTTATCTATTTGTTTATTCTATTTTTTTTTTTTTTTAAATAGAGAAATTGTGACTGATACAGAAAAAGATGTTCCTTATGATGTAGTTATGACTGTTGTAGATTTAAATTATGGAGCCTATGGAATTTATAATTTTTATAAAATGCAGGTAAATATTCTCCACAAATTTTTAAAATTGTGTATTGTATCATTGTTTTAAGAAATGTTGTGTTAAGTCTTTACTTAAACACTATACTCTTTCAAATGTATATGTAAACATCTAACATAACTTTAACATACAGTAATAAAAATATATAACTTCAATTTATATCAAACCAAAGGGAAATTTTATCTTTATAAAGATTGGAAAAGAGCATTTGAGCTTTTAAAAAATAAAGGAAAAGAAATTTGAAATATTATAAGTATTTTTTTTTTTAAAAAGTAATAAATATAATACTAAAAATGATTGATTTTAAGTTGTAGTGGCTTTTACAAGGCTATTTTATTGCCTGATAGGGGAAAATATTTTTTAGAAACTATACATAGAAAAAATACTTTACCTCAAAAAAATATTTATTTGGAAACTGTATTATAAATAGTTAGTCATTATTTTGTTGATAAAAAAATATATGCATTGTAATATGTTGATTATAATTGAATTCAAAATTAAATATTGCAAAATTTTTCATTAAATTTTAAGCTGTATTTATTTATTTATTTATTTTTATAATTTGAATATGAAATATCTGCTTTTTGTTCTCTTTTTGTAGCTTATAAAACACAAAGGAAAAGACCTATTTATACTTTTTACTTGTTGGGGACGTGTTGGTGACACCGGACAATACCAGAAAACTCCTTATAGCACATTAGCTGATGCTGTTAAGGAATACACCCGCATATTCCGTGCCAAAAGTGGTAATAGCTGGGATGACATTAAAAAGTAAATATTTCATTTAAATTTTTTTTCTGATCAAAACATTTAGTCTCCTATTTGTTATTAAATATTAAAAGAATTAAATTTCTTATACAGAATAAAGGAAAATTATATTTCAAATTTTTGATGTACCATAAATACATGGAAAAAAAAATTAAGATGATCTGCTACTTAATCTCTGTGTTCAACTGTGACTTTTTCTTAAATTGTAAGAAAAGCTGTCTTACAGCATCTGTCTTGTTAACTTACAGCAGTAAAGCACTCAAGTATATTAAAGTTCTATTTTTTATTTAAAATATGTATAATTTTTTTTTTATCTCTTTCAAAATGTTATTTTTAAATATGGAAACCACTTGAAGTATGTCCAATATCTTTTCTTTTTTTTTTTTTTTTTTCGGTAGAAAATTTAAAAATGTGAAATGGTAAGGAAGACTTTTTGTGCTTCATCTTAACAAGCTGCATGACTTAATTTTTTTTAAAAATTCTTTGCTGACTGTTTCTTTTCCATTGACATAAAACATCAATTTTAGCATGAAAAGCAACCTGTACCTTCTGTTACAAATTTCTGCCTGACCAGAAGAGGGCGTTGTAATCACTCACTCACTATAATTCTGTAATCACTTATGTGGCAGGCAATGGATTGGATTGGATGGCTCATTGGAGAGCCCCATTTCGTATCATATATATTTTATTGTTTTTTATATTAAATTGTTGTTTGTTATTAAATATGGTTTCTTTATTAATGCACCCATTCACCACTGAATCACTCTGCAACACCTTCCTCCATTAAAATGCGTCAAGCGCACTTGCATTTAACATAAATTGTTTTACTGCATTCTGGTGCTACATTTAAAATTCTGATTTATGTTGTTGATATTTTCTTGAGCTTATCTATTTTTAATATATTAAGTTAAAATAAAAAACAAAAGCTCAATGGAAAAAAAAAGCTTATAAATATTAAAAATTTATATATTTAAATTATGAATAATAGAAAAAATACAGGTTGAATTATTATTTTTTTTTTTTTAAATATATTTTTGTAGTTTGTTACAAAATTATGTAGCCATTATATGTTTTTATTTCATTTTGACTTCATATTTAAATATTTACTCAATAATGTCTTTTTCTCCTAGTTTTCAGCCTCAACCTAAGAAATATCGCTTAGTTCAGCTTGAAAGAAAGAAATTTCTTCCTCAACACAATGTAAAGCTTAATTTGACTTCAACTGTTCCATCAAAATTAGGTTCTCCATTACAAAATCTAGTGAAAAGCTTAGTAAGTCATTTAATTAAATTTTTTGTTTCACAAACAAATTTTCTCTCACTTGAATATTACACTGTAATATACACTAATTGTCACAATATATGAGATGTTTAATCACTTAGTTCATGGGCTTGTAAATGAAAATAACTTGGCAAGTCCAAAAATGTTACTAGATTGTTTTCTATATTTATTTCTTGTATAGTGTGCAAAATTGTTAAATATGCCTTCCTCCAGGAAATATATTTAATGATTATTTATTTAATATTTTTAAAAAAATTTAAATTATAAACTAAAAAATTTTGAAACGCATTAAAACATGTAACTATTTGGTTTTAAGGAGGAATAATTTTTTAAATAGTTGTATGTCTTTTTTAATGTGGATCTTCAATAAATTAGTTTTGCTTACAATTTCCATGAATACAATTTATAAATCCATTTAAAGAACAAAGTTCATCATATCCTTCCATTTACTTTTAGAGATGTAATAGAAAATGCAAAATAGTAAAAAATAGAATTAAGGAACCATATATAACCAGATTTTTGCTTCCCTATATTTTAAAGACTAATAATCTGTACCTTTTCATACAGATGCACGTATTCAGATAAAAGAAATTTTTTTGTTTAAGTTTACAACTTTAATTATTGCATGTATTAGTTAATTAGCAAATATAATGCATACTTCTCAAATCCACAATTGTTTTGTTTTAGTATGCAAAAATTTTCCCCTTTAATCTTAAGGTATTCACAGTGTCAACATTCTTTTTTTTTTTTCTTTGTGCTGTTCATATCATGATTTAAATGTCTCACAAAACAAGGATTTATGTGCTGTTTAGATTAAAAGGGAAAAGTATCAATTTCTTTGAAAAATTATAAGGAAATTTGGGCTAGTAACCTTAAAGCTCGATTCCTTGTGAAACTGAAATTCCATATTTCTTAATTTGATTTTTCAAAATGCTCTTTTAACATCCTTAGTATTGTATATTGCCTGTATGCATACCCTTTATATTGTAGTGGCATTTGGAAAAATGATGTTTTTCTAGAAATAGGTATAAAATTAATTATTAAAAAATTTCCGTTTAGATTGATGTGCATACAATTGAAGATACTTTGAAAGAATTAGGAGTAACAACAAAATTTGAAGTTTTACCTTTTGGTTGTCTTTCTGTTGATGTCCTTACAGCAGCTGAGAATATTCTGAAAGAAATAGGGTAAGCAACCTCATTTTTTTTTTTTTTTTAAATATTATAAAAACCTTATTTGTGATCAACCAAATTTAATTGCGAAATCAAAATAGTGACTTTTTGCGATGGTCTAGCAAAGAATTTTTTTTTTTTTTTTTTTTTTTTTTTTTTTTTTTTTTTTTTGTGAGTCTAGGAGTAGTTTATAGCCAGAAAGTTGTAGAAAAAACTTAGTTAAAATCAAGAGAAGGTTTCCAAAAAAAAAAAAAAAAAAAATAGTGCAAAGCTATTTTAGACAAAATTTAAATTTCTTTGGAAAAAAATTCTTCATGTTGTCTTTTGGAAAAACACGGAATGGTTAGTTAAAATATTTTAGAATTAGATAATTTTTTAAAAAAAATATTTTAATACTTTTTGTTCCTGAGTTTTTGGTTTATGCAAATGGAGTCTGAAAAATAAAATTTTGTTTAGAAATAAATATGTGATAAAAAAAACATGTTCATATGATATAAAACGTTTAATCATTATTATTTTTAGAATAAATTTAAATTGTAAATGATTAACTACTGCAGCTAATTTTATAATTAATTGAAGTTATTTATGAAACTTTTGTTTTTGGCAAAATTGAGTGTTCTGTAGATGACCAGCTTTGCAACTGACTGGAATATAGAGTTTATTCTTTAATGGCTTTTTTTGTAAATTTTGAATATTTTTGAGCTTAGCTAATATATTTTATTAGATTTTATGAACAATTTTCCGTTTTGATGCTAGATTTGAAAAGATAGAAAATAAGTTTTATGTCTATTGTATATAGAAGTTTTTAGTATTCCATAGCAAAGTTAACAAAACTAATTGTTTCTAGAGGCTTAATTGAAAGGGAGAAAACATAAGAAAAACGACAATAGTACAGAGAATTATAAAATTCTTGTTACGTTAAAAAAATTAATATCTTAAGAAAATGTGTTCAGAGAAATACCAATAAATTCAAAGATTCAAAATGTCTAAATTAAATACTTTTTTTTCATGTTTACTCTACGAACAACGCAAAATAAAGTACTAATTCAAAATTTGCGAAACAAGGATAAGCTTTCTGTTACGATCCTTTCTTCCATTTATAATTTACTTGATTTTGCTATAATAAAAAAAATTTAAAAGGAGCTCAAATATGTAGGACGTTCATTATTATTTATTAATTATAATAAGCAGTTATTACATTACATTTTATTAACCTATACTGATGTATAAAATGTTGATAAAATTGAGTGCCAATTTTTTTTAATTGAATGACTAATTCAAACTTTGAGGGGAAGTAAAATTTATTTATTAAAAACATGGGAAACAAAATCCCTGCTCCAAAACTTGCTAAGAGTTAAAAAATTTTTGTAGTTTGGAATATCTTTTATTAATAGCCATCAGACAGTTTAAATATTATCACTGACTTAAAATACTGTATATCCCATTGTATTAGTGAACCCTCTATTTTTCTATTACTGGAAGGCAAATATCTGGTTCTTCAGGTGTATGAGTCGACCGATGAAAAAAACCAAATATGAAAATTTCTAAAATTTAAAAACACAAAATGTAATGAATGGTTGATGAAAGGAGAAAAATCTCTTGCAAAACAGGAAATATCTACACTGCTCTTATAAACGTCATGTGTCAAATGACACTAAAGGCCTGAAAAAATGTGGATTCAAATGTTATTGAAAAATCTTTTACAAAAGTATAGAATTTTGAATTATTTTTAAGACTAAGAAGATGAAGTAAAATCTGTAACAGAATAGGATCCGTATGACGACCTAGCTAATACAGTCGGACCTCTATTTATAGAAGTTGCTAAATCCCGATTAAAAGTTTGTTGTATGGAAAATTCGTTAAATAGAAATTCACCTTTTGAAATACTTGACACATTACAGGTTTTAAATTCATTAACACTAGACATAATTAAAATAGCAATTGATACACCGTTATCTTGTTAAAAAAATCTTGGAAAAATTAGAGAATTAAAAAATTTAAGCCAAAACCTGGAAGACTCAGGTAGTTTGATTTGGTGACTGCTTAACTTGCGACCTTTGCGTTTACTGTTGCGCATCTTTTCTACGGATGGGTTTCGGGTAATTGTTGAAAATTAGAGCAATTTTGCGATGCTCTGCAATAAGTTTCTCCAAATTTCGAATCCTTTTTTCACAAATTTCTGACATCATCCATGAATTTTTTTTGAAGTCATAATAGATCAATCAGGAAGTCATGTTTCTAAAAAGATTCTTATATGTAAAGAAAATGCAAGATTAGTTGCGTGTAAGATATTAAAAATAGTTTTTGAAAGGTGTAAATAGATACAGAGTTATTCACATCGATCTCGTTGTTTCGAATGCATCAATATTTTGAATGATTGACTTTATTACTGGTGTGAAAGTCTGCTTATACACTAGAATATAAGGTACCCAATTCTACACATTGTTTACATATGTAATTTTGGGAAATTTCTTTAATAATAATTGTATATCGACAAAAATATTTCTGTTACTTATTTTTTTTTTTTTTTCTTTTTTTTTTTTTTGTACAGAAATGTGATAACTGAAAAAGACAACCTGAATCAGAATGTAAAATCTCAAGAAAAGTTTGCTGAATTAATGCATACAGTAAGAAAACTCTTTACCTCTTTTATATTCTGAGTTTTTGTTATCTTTCAATTTTGTTAATCAAATATTTTATGTATTTTAAATATTTCTTTCAGATTGTGAAACTAAGTGAAGAGTTTTACCAGCTACTTCCAGTATATGGTTTTCAATACGAAAAGTTATGTCCTTTGTTTAGTGCAACAGATGTTCATTCAAAACTTGTTCTTATTCATAATTTACTTCACATAGGATTATCATCAGAGTTGCTTCTAGGATCCAGTTTGAAATGTGCAGGTACAAATTCATACTTTTACTCAATAGCTACAAAGGAAATATAGTTAAAACTTTGAAGGAAAAAAAATGCTAACTGACGATTTATTTAGTTTTTCAGTTCTTATTTTAGAGTTTCATGATTTTTAAAACCTTTTTTTCATTTATCCCTTATCATGATCCATTCTCTTTTTAAATAAATGTTTAACAAGTCAGTTTTAGAATTCTTATAAAAGACAATTACATTCAACAGTTTCAAAATTGAACGTATTGATATGGTGTGAAAGATATTGCTAGCTGAATATTTACCCACACTTGTGATCTTTCCATCAAAAACATGTTAGCTGGATTGAACTATGCATTGTTTTGTTTTTACTAGTTTAGGGATATGAAGCTATATTAAAATTGTGTAAATTATTGATATAGCTCTTAAAATTAAAAAATATAACTTTATTTTTGCTTAATTTTCAAACATTTCTAATTTTGAGATACTACTGAATAAATATATCTTTTTAAGAATATACCTTGTTAAGTTTACAAGGAAATAATAGTTTTTTATCTTCTCATTAGATTGTTACTGTCAACTGATCACAGAATTATAGCATCTATATGTTATAATTCTTTAAACTACACTAGTGGGCAAAATTTAGGGAACATTCTGATTTTGACGATTATCTCAAAAGCCATACATTCGATTTCAGTGGTCTTGAGTGTCCTATATTCCTGAATTTTTTTTATGCATTCTAAACATAAATTTTCCATGAACACAAATGCAGAATGTAGGATAATTGATTGAAAGATTTTGATTTTCATTATACATCTTTTCATTTGAACTAATAATGCTAGTAAAAATCTCAATTCATTAGTGCATTTATTATCAAAAGAATTTACATTGCTAAATTTCTTCAAATTTAGTGATTAGTTTAGAGCTTGTACACTATAATATTTTCTATAAATACAATAACTAATCTTTTAGGGTGGTTTTTTAAGTTTATTGATTGATTTTAAAAATGATCTAGTCTAATCCCAATCTAGTATACAATATTAATAGAATTTTTAAATAGTGAATTAAGGAATCATTCGGTAAATTATTTTTTTACAAAATTGTTAAGTAGCATATTTATTATATGTTTGCTTTGCGATTATTGAAACCATACATCAAAATAATTTACTGATTAATTGCTCAGTGTTCCATTTATAAAATTATACTAGAAATTTTAAAACACTCTGAACAAAGGATTTTTCACTTAAATTATTATTGAAGACTAGTACTAAGTATGTACTGCTTCAGGCTATACTCCATTTGATTTATTTTCTTTTAATTACAGATATTCACCCTTATGATTATGTATATAGATCTCTAAAATGCAATTTAAAGCTTCTCAACCAAGATTCTCAGGAAGCTCAAATGATTTTGCAGTACATAAACAGTACATGTAAGTTCTGTTATAGCTGCTACATTAAATACGTTTATTACTTAAAATAATAGTTACCAGATGTATTACTTCTTTATTTCAGCCCTTAGCAAGTCTGTGAAAGTGCAGTCAATCTATGCTGTGTACATACCTGAACAGATTGAACAATTCAAGACCCAGAGTCTCTCCAACCGCATGCTGTTATGGCATGGAACACGTCTTTCAAATATGCTAGCTATTTTGGCTCGAGGTTTAAAAGTTGCTCCTCTTGGAGTGCAAATAAACGGCAACTTATTTGGAAAAGTAAGGCTTTATGATATTTTTTTAATTCATCCTTTTCTCATAACATGAAAATAGCAGTATTTAATTTTAATGTTTATTCATATCATGATACAATAGTTGGCACACCATAGCTACTTTCTCAGCTTTGATTCCTAATCTGGATAGTTAATTGTGGTCTTCCACTTAGCTATTGATTCAATTTGGTCAATTAAATGAAAGTTTGCTTACTAGAATGGCTCAGAGATCCTCTTATGATCTAACTATGGTGTAATGTATGAAAAATATATGCATTTTTAGATTATATTTTCGATTAATGAACGCTTTTTAACATTCTATTCTTATTTTACCTATTTAGTTTGTTTATATGGTATAAGAGCTTCGTAAAATATGAAAGCAAGAAATATAGATAGTTCCTGTTTGATAGAAAATTCATTTACTGTTTTACCATTTAATTTTTTCTCATTCGAAATTTTTTTTTTTTTTTTAACTTTATTTTCAAAATGAATCCTTGGTTTGGAAAGCTAACCTAGCTGTTAATTTGGGATTAAGATCATAAAAGTTTTCCACATTTTTCTGTTCTTTCAATTTTTTAATTCTCATAAATATTGATTTTTTTTAATATTCAAGTCAATTTTATTTGCAGGGAATATATTTTGCTGACATGTTTACAAAGAGCCAGAAATATTGCTTGCAGGGTCATTCATCTAAAACAAAAAGCATACTTCTCTGTGAGGTAAAAAAAAATTAATTTTAATAACTGAACAAAAATTCCAGTTTAATTTAATGTACTACCCAAAGATTTTTTCATATTCTAAATTGATTGTTATTGTTCATTGATGGTTATTTTATTTTCAGGTTGCATTAGGTGATATTAAAGAAGTAGATTATAATGTAGTGGTTGATCCATCAGAGAAATATGACAGTGTCAAAGCTGTGGGACACAGGCATCCTAATCCAGCCCAAAGTATATTTTGGAAAGGTATATTAAAAATTTTAATTTCATTCATTTATGTTGCAGTTCATTACAATTTATATCAATTATCATCCCCGCTTTGTTAGTCGCATTCAAAAGTTGCATCAGTGCTGGTATTTTTAAAAAATGATTTTTATTTTTATTTAACGCTTTACATCTGTGAGGATTTAACAAATGTAAATTAGTTATATTTGTGGGTATTTCTAGAAACAGTGTCATTTCGAAAGGAAATGATGCTGGAAATCATATCAGAAATCATATCAGCACTAGAGCTGTGCTATGGGTTGTTTAGTGGCGGCCTGAGGAACATAATAGAGAACAACCTATCACAATTTTGATTCTCTGCAGGGGACATAGCTCCCTCACTTTGATAACTCAATATGTTTTCCAAGTCGAGCACTTTACAATAGAACAGTCTAACGAGGACCAATATCGTCTACCCTCAGTCCCTTTGCTGGCTAATTAAAATGGTCACCCCCCCCCCCCCTGCTCACTCATGCAGTCAGTGATGCTAGACTTGCACGATCTATTGGGTAGAGTACATTAACGGTTAGTCCTCTGGGGGACGACTACTAGCCATTTTTAAATGATGAAAGAAAATATTATAGAGTTAGCAAGAACAAATTTAAATTTTTTATTTCAAGTTTGTTACAAAATATATATTTTACGTATTATAATAAGTTTGATACAAAATTGCAAGTAAATAAAAAATTTATGAAAAATAATTAAGTGAAAAATATTAAAGCAATAGACGATAATTTTAATTCTGAAATCAGAAAACTATATTTTACAAGCTAAATATATTATTTTCTGTATACCGTATATTCCGGCGCATAACGCGCCCCGGCGTATAACGCGCACCCGTAATTTCTAATACTTCTTTTAAATTTTAAGATATACTCTTCGTATAACGCTCACGAAAATTAGGATTGTACATGTGCAATATTTCGTCTTTCAAGATCGTAAATAAAAAGTTTTTTTCCCTATCTTTTGCAAAAATAAAAGAACTGAATTGGACATGTATGTGAGGGTAGAGTTGAAAGAGTAATAATGTGATTCTGAGAAAAGAGATGTAGTCGTATTCAGCAGTGCAGGTGTGTGGAAGAATGTTGTTCCCCACATTCTAGAAGTAAGGGGGGGAGGGGTATCTGGAATGCTGTCTATTGTGTATGTCTCAAAAGCATACCACGAATCAGGAGACAAAACGTAATTCCTCTTCGGCCAATCGCACCATTTGATGTCCTGCCTTTGAAAAGTAAACATTGTAAACTTCAAGAATTCAGCGTAGTTTTTAGTAGTAGACATGGCTCCTATCAAACGAAGCAAACACAGCGCTGGATTTAAATGCAAAGTAATTCAGTTTGCGAAAGAAAGTGGAAATCGGGCTGCGGCGAGACATTTTGGTATTGGGGAAAGCTCGGTGCGTGAATGGAAGAAAAATGAACAAAAAATAATGGATATGCCTAAGGATAAGTGTGCATTGCGTACAGGACTAGCAAAATGGCCGGTGTTAGAGGAAAATGTAGAAAACTGGATTTTGGAAAATCGGCAGAATGGCTTGATTGTAACAAGAAACTGTGTTCGCTTGTTTGCTCTAAAATGGGCAAAGATTAATCCACACGAGAGTGAAAACTTCAAGGCTACTGTGAGTTGGTGTAGCCGATTTATGGCTCGAAAAAATTTAGTTCTACGTGAAAAAAACCAAAGTATCACAAAAACTACCAAAAGACTTGGATAGTAAATTGTTAAGTTTTCAAAAATATATTATAGAACTGCGAAAAAAAAGGAATATTTACTTTCGCAAATAGGAAATATGGATGAGACCCCAGTCATGTTTGACATGATCGGTAATAAAACAATTGATTTAAAGGGAGTAAAATCTGTCAACGTAACAACAACGGGACATGAGAAATCTCATTTCACCGTAGCCCTTTCTTGCTTAGCGGATGGAACGAAACTAAAACCAATGGTTATTTTTAAGAGAAAAACTTTTCCCAAATGTAATTTTCCAAACGGTATTTTTGTTCATGTCCACGAAAAAGGCTGGATGGACGAAAATGGTGTTAAATTGTGGGTAAAAAATGTCTGGCAAATCCGTCCTGGTTGCGTAAGAAAACCAGAAAGCCTTTTAGTGTGGGACATGTTTAGGTCCCACCTTACAGATAATACAAAAAAATTGTTGAAAGAATGTAACACCGATATGGCAGTTATTCCGGGTGGATTGACACCATTAGTTCAGCCATTAGACGTCTGCTTAAACAAACCATTTAAAGCCAATTTAAAAAAACAGTGGAACACTTGGATGTTGGAGGGCGAGAAAACCTTTACGAAAGGAGGACATATGCGTCATGCAAGTTTGGAAACAGTGTGCGAATGGATATTAAAAGCATGGGATGAAATTAAGCCTGAGATTGTTAGAAAATCATTCAAAAAATACAGCATTTCAAATAATCTGGACGGATCAGAAGATGACTGTTTATTTATGGATGAGGGTAACACAGATGATGAAGACGAAACAGATTGTGATGACGTGCCTGAAGAAATAACGGAAGACGAATATAATGAACTATTTATGTAATAACGAAAATTAATAAAGTATAAAGGTATGTTATTTCTTTAAAATAAAGTTTTTTTCTATATTAAATTTTTTTTAATCAATAATTTTTTATATTCGGTGTATACCGCGCACCCGTAAATTCCAATATTATTTTTTGTATTAAAAGTGCGCGTTATACGCCGGAATATACGGTATGTTTAAATTTTTTAAAAATTAATGTTTTACCAAAACATTAAAAAGAAAAAACAAGCTCTTGCCAAATTGTTAAAATAAATTTAGTCTACTTATTTTTTTCAAGATGATATGTTAAAAAAATAATATTTTAAATATTGACACTTTTCTTGTACTCATCTTACATTTTATGAGAAGGAAAAAACGCACGCTAACCTGGAAATTTCAAGATTGTTACCTGGAAAAATCAGAGAAATTTGAAACATTATTAGAGTGGCCACCCTGTTATACTAAAATAATTTTTTTTAAAAAAAATTAATAAATAGCATTGCTGTTAGCATTTTAAAATGACTTTGCACTAGCATTGACTGTTTTGTATACTCACAAAATTTAATTTAATAAAAAAATGTCATTTTCCTGGCATGTCCCAAACAATGTTTCCAATAATAACTAGCTTCAAAACTTCCTATAAATTTTTCAATATCTAAATTTTTTTATCTCAACCGGTGTAAGCATTTCTAGAATATACGCAGAGGGTATTATTTAAAAAAAACTTTGTTTCAATAAATTTTTTCTGTCAGTAATTTTTTTGTCCCAAGAAAATCTGTCATTTTCCTGGCTACTTTTATTTAGTAGTTTATAGCCAAAATAGATTGAGCCAGCAATCAATATCTTATGTTAATATAGATTGATTAGATATCCTCCTGTATGAACATGCCTTGTTGCATGAATAAAGAAACAATTTTCTGGTTCAAAATTTTTAACTGCTAATACTGTAAGGAGGGAAAGCAAATATTAACCTAATACCAAGTTTATGTATGATTGTAATATGCTTGGATCTAATCAAAGTTATTTATTTATTTAATGATTGATTATTATACACAATTTTATTCTGTACATATCAGCAACAACAAAAAAATTGATTCTTTCTACAGTGGATAAAAAGAATTAATTTAAGCAATTTATGGTCCATCTACTAACATAAAGGCTTAAGTTGAGTTACTTACTATTAACTTAAAATGCTTGTTTTTTAAACTTCTAAGCTATTATGCCATTTTCCTGGCATTTAAGATTTGGTGAATTTCTTATTTTATTATTTTTTTTCTCGAGCAAATGTCAATAAACTACACTGCTGTCTGTAAGATATTAATAAGTGTAACTAAAGAAGTATACAAAAAAAATTTTAGATTATTTTGAAGGATTTAAATTTGAAGAAATTTTTTGGTCCGAATTGTCATGCTTAAAAAGAATCACCCATATATATATATTTAGAAAATAAGCTAAACAGTTTTAAAAAAATTTGCAAACTGTTTTTTTTTTTTTTTTTCCCCATTGCATTAAGTTTTCAAATAAAACAGATTGCACATAAAAATTTATATGGTGCAACTTTTAACCATTTTAAAAACATTTTACTTATATTACTCAAAATGTATGCCACAGCTGTTAGAAAAATTGCTTTTACCAAATAATAACTGTTACGGTAAAAAACAATTTTTAATTATTCTATTATAATCCTTCTTGTAATGATGACTCTCTTCTATTATTAGGTATGACTGTTCCTTTGGGTACACCTGTGAATGCCTTGGAATTGGAGACATCATTGTCACATCATTATCTGAACTTCAACGAATATGTGGTTTATAATTCATCCCAAGTGTGCATTCGTTACTTGATACAGTTTATTGATTAAGAAAACAAAAAAAAATATTTTTTAAATTCTCAGCTCACTTTCTAAAAGTGTATAGAAAAAAAAAACATTTCACCTTCCCATTTTGACAACTGTGACAAACGCCAGCAGACTATAGGGGTTATAACCTCTAATTTACAGACTAACAGTGCAAAACATCATTTTTTGCATCCTCTTGTCAGCCCAAGCGGGGGGAAAAAATGTGTTACAAAAATCACCCTCTTTCATTATTTGAAAAAGAAATTATTTCATCATATTACATTGTTGGTATTTCTTGAATGTTTTCCAGTGAGCAAGCCAGTTGTTTTATTTTTTAGGTATTTGTAAACTGGAATGACAACCTGAGGCACAAAAATAAAAGTGTTTTTTTGTTTATTTTCTTTTGAAATTCCATCACTGATTATTTTTTACTTGAATGAATTTTTGAGCGAAAGCTTCAGATCTTAAGACTGTTTTTAATATATCATATTTAAAATATATATATATATATATGAATTTATATTTGAATCATTATATTCTTCCTTGTTTTATTTTTCTTACTTTTATGCAGAGTTGAAAAGTGTTGGGATTTTAAAAGAAAATATCACTTTCTGGCATGTCATGAATAAGGAAAGTGATTTTTAAAATATCTGATTTTAGATTCCTTGTACCTAATAAGGAAACAGGTGCAATGTAGATATTTCGTGAAATTGACCATGTCAACGGCCTTTTAATTGCAACCAACTATTTTAATCTAAGATCGAATGAAAAACTGATTTGTTTTGATCATTGTTTTATTATATTAGGTTTTATGAAGTTATTAATTTCTATATTTAAATTAATGACATCAATCAAAACAAAGGCACTTTTAATCATTCGCATTTGTGTTGCACTGATATTTACATTTAAAATCTCTATAGTTTAATTTACGATTCAGAAAGTTATAAAATATTGCATGTAAATTAAATCATCTTTTTAATAATGTAATGAATTATGTTTTACATTAACGGTGAGAAAATTTGGTGATTTAAATTTGAGTTCAGCATGAATTTAATTTAATGTTTACATTACATTTCTTTGTTGTATAAATGAATCATGAGTAGTGTTGAGTTTTATGGCTGGATCACTCATCTGCAATAATTGCAGCCATCTGTAACAAACGTGTTGCCTGAAATAAAATATTGCAATTCACTATTCCCCGTTTCTTTTGCTTTTTTTGTCTTTGTCTTCTAATTTGTTTATTTTAGATAAAATTGTCATTCAAATAAATTTTTTAAGGCATAAAATTATTTGATTTATATTTTTTGCTGGCCAAGTGGTCAGCGTGTCTGGCTACGAAGCCAATGATTGCTGGTTCAAATCCCCCTGAGCACATTGACGTCACTCTCTCTGGGTTATGTGTGAATGAGGCCCACTTTATGAACGGGTCTGTGCCAGTGCATGGTTCCCACTGTCCTTATAAGTCTTAAAAAAGTACTTAATTTTGGTATAAGGTTTTTAAAAGTCCATAAATTTTCAGATCTGAACAAAATGAAAAACCAAAAAAAAAATTTTTTTTTTTGAAAAAGAAAAAACATGAACTTTAAGCTTTTGACGTACCCATTCTCAATCAATGTAGTTCTTCGATCGCTTATTTTCGAAGGTTAACGCTAGGGATTCACGCATAGTTTTGAAAATCCCAATATTTTTAATACGTCATTATTACGATTTCGAATTTTAGTTATCACTTTTGACGTTCTTCGTGTGTGTCAATTTCATCGTGAATCCAATGACTTTTCGGTAGTTATTGGTACCCATTTTCAGGCAGTTTCTGAAATCGCGATTTTTGAAAGTTATGAAATTCTTTATTTGCGCAAACTTAATAGCAAATGTAATTGACGTTTGATCCTTTGTTCGGCAATTATTGCTACGCAGTTACGCGTTGTTTTTAAAATTTCGATATTATTACGAATCGCTATTTTAGATGACCTTTTTTTTTATGTAGTTCATTTGTGCCGATTTTATCGCGAATTAAATTATTCTTCACTCATTATTTTGACAATTATTCCTACACATTTCTACAAGGTCCTGATATTTTTTATACGCTGTTGCGATTCTTTAATTTCGAATCCAGCATATAAATACATCACTTTTTGACGAACTTTATTTACGATTTCCTCGTACACATAAAAGTGTTTTGCTAATTATTACTACGCTGTGATTTAAAAAAATTCTGATATTTTTAATACGATAGTTTGACAGCACGCGAGTATTGAATCGTGCATTAAAATAATTACTCTTTACGTGCTCTATTTGTGCCAATTTTAACTTAAATATAAGAGGGTTTTTTTTTTTTATATTTGCTGTTATTGCTGTATTTTTACTTGTGATATCCTGATATTTTAATACAATATTACAACCCGTGAAATTCAATACAATATTACTACCCGCAAATGGAATATTAAAAAAACGAGATGTGTAAAGATGAATTTATATTAAACGCAGTCCCTTTTGCGAAAAAAATAATCAAAACACGTGCATATTTCTTTAGTCCCATGAACACATGCAAGTTTAACAACACACAACCAATCTATTCTTTTTGTTGTCATGTGATTTAAAAATCACTTATCGCGATATTTATTTATTCGTTTTAAAAATCATACGTTTTGATTCTTCTCGCAATTTAATAGTCACGCATCGTAAGTCATATTTACGCGATCTTAAAATTGCAGATCACATTTCGTATTAACATTAACAAGATTTAAAAAGCATCCATCGCGATTCGTGTTCTTCTCACAATTCAAAAATCATACACCCTGATTCATATTCACGCGATTTAAAACAACATATCATGATTCATATTCACGCATTTTAAAAATCATACGTTGAGAGTCTTCTCGCAATTTAAAAACCACGGATCTCGATTCGTATTCACTCGCTTTGAAAACCACGCATAGCTTTTTTTATTTAAGCAATTTAAAAATCACACATTGCTATTTGTATTCACGCGATTTAAAAATCAGGAAAAGAAGAACGCCATCTGGGACTGATTCCAAAACTAATTAAGTTATAAGTTTAAAAAAATTACTACACTGCAACAAAAACTATCAGCATCTCAAAATATTTGAAATACTTAAGAATAAGTATTTTTACAATTATAAAATATTTCAGATTCTGGGCTTTAAGTTGTGTCTAACTTTCAGAATAAGATTGAAAATGTTTGATATCGTGGTTCTGAACTCCTTTACTTAAACAATATTTCTTTAAAACAACATTATAGAATAAAAACTAAGTTAAAAATAAGATGGAAAAAATTTTAAAAATGAAATTTATAGTTCTTAATTTAAATAGAAAGTTGCATATTTTTTATGCCTTTTAAATTGGCACAAATATTTTTAAACAAATTATAGTATTTTATTTTATTTGGTATTGTAGCAAGCATTTTAATGTCGTGCATTAAAATGCTGCATGCAGTTATATCTGACTTGAAGATTTTTAAAAGTAAATAATAAGCACAAATATGAAAAACACATTTATTTTCATATTAAAAACAACTGCAAAACATTTTCATTATCAACGGTATAAAGTAAAAACAATGAATTTCACATATAATAAAATTTTTTAAATATTTGTTATAAATGCTAAGTATATTAAATTTGTTCTACTGTTGTCAGCTGTTGCAAGTGGGTGGGTTGAAATTCCCCAATACATTTCCTTCAAACATTGAAGCTGTGACCAGGAAACAAGCATATATCACAAAAGCTGCTACGCCGTACCGCCAATTCAGTTTCCATTTGCACAATAGAAGCGATAAGTAGAAAAACACAACAACTACTAACATTAAAAGGGATGTATATGTAAGAGCCGAACTATTGATCACCAGGGATTTTGTATCACTATTCATGAGGGTCTTTATGAGCCAGGGTACGCCAAGACAGAACAAGATGTCGAAAATGTTACTTCCTAACAAGTTACAGAGAGCCATGTTTCCTAGACCTGAAAATAAGTTCAATTTGTTAAAATAGCACTGATTTTAAAAAAAGAAAATTAAAGTGGGCTTATTATAATAAACAAATATAATGTACTACCCTGTGCGAGTTAATTGAACCAATTTAGTTTTTTCAAACTAGAGCATACCTAACAAAGTATTAAAAATCTTTTGAAATGGAGTTATACGTTTTTTTCCTTTAAAATAATGAAGTTAAATAAATATGCATGAATTTTATGACGTTAGGTTATTTTATAAGTGTGTACACTTGATGGAACATATCAACGCGACATGGCTCCTTGTCATGATTGAAAAATCGTCAAAAGATTCATGTATGGCAAATCAAAAAAATAATATTGACTAACCTAAATCCATTTAAAAAAAATTTTTAAAGTTCTTTAGTTAAGATTGACTATAGGATAACAAAAATAAAATAAATAAATGCTTATGTCTTGTAATTTAATTATAATAATGTAAATTAAATCAAAAATATGTGCATTAATCTATGCAGTCAATGCCAAAACATTTAATTCAAATGAAAGAATACATGTTGCATTTATTAATGTATACAAAGGCATAATTTGAAATAAAAGCGTAATTGTTTGAAAAAGGACATTTTTTCACCTTTGCCTCAACTGATTTGCATAATAAAGGATAAGAAAAAATTACCAGTTCAATTTAAGAAATATTGCAATAAAGTTATGGCAGCTTTCTTAGATTATTTTAGAAATTATGATTTATACATGCTTAAATTTATGTAAGATTTGTGGCACAAAGAACAAAGAGAAAACTTCAATGTCTGCATCAAGTGATTTAGTTAGATTACATAAATTGTACTTGATAAATCTCATTAACCATTTATTAAATAATATTAAAAAAATATCTCACTAAGTTAATTTTATTTAATAACCGTCGTTTAACAGCCGACCCAATTTTTGGGGGCTACGACTACTAATGTTCAACGCCGTAGCCTTGTAATTTTGAACCCAATCCAGAAAACAAGGGAACTCCCGGATCAAGTATTGGGAGAAATTTGCCTTCGTGGAGGACTTTTGGATGGAACTAACCCGCATTTGCGTTACATGGAGAGGAAGACCACAAGAACCTCCCACAGTTAGCCTGACGGCAAAGGGAATCTAACTCATTATCCATCTACCACTGAGGATATTTCACGTTAACACTGTGGTCTTTGCAAGCCGGGTGCGGATTCGTTTCGACCAGCCATCGATGGGGATTCGAACCCGGTTCACCTCAATGGAACGCTTCATCCCCTGAGCCAACGCGGCTCTGCCCTTTCACTAAGTTCATTAGCAACTTTATATTTTGAATTATTTTATTGCTACTAGACATGTCGTAATTTTTTGTATTTTAACATCAAAATAAATTTAGAACTCGCTATCGTGTATTAATAGGAGTATTTAAATAATTTTGTCATTAAATAATTTACATACTGATTTAGTGTTCGTCTATTAAATAACAAAATTTCTATATTCTCTTAAAAAGGCATTAAAAACTCTGTAGCTGTAATCAAATATTTTTTATTTTTATAAATATATTAATATTTAAAATTTTATCAAAAAAGAGCAATTTAAAATAGCTTTTTCCCCCACCTATTTTAATTCACTGAAATTGTTCTTTGAAAAGAATTAAAAATAAACTTCATGAAGTTACAGATGTGAACTAACAAAAACATTTTTTTTTTTTTTTTTTTTTTTTTTTTTTTTTGACAGAAAAGATGATTTGCATATAATCCTCTTTTTCCCAAACCAAATGAAATCGTGATTTTGACCTACTAAAAAATATCTTGAAGCAAAAGGTTTAGTTTGAATCAATAATGCAAATATTGAACTTTGCCTTAGAAATATTCAGAAAAATGTTCTAAAGCCCTTCTACTGATGCGACTTCTAAACAAACAGTATGTATTGATTTTAGATTTTCTCTCTTTAAATCAAATATATCTCATTAATTTAAGAAAGTTTCTGTTCACTGGAGTCAGTATATATTTTTCCTAGAAAGTACTCAATTGCCACACATTTTTGTGTTTGATTGTCGAACTTACCATTTCTAACAACAATTACACTGGATACGAGTTCTGGTACACAAGTGCCTGCTGCTAAAATTGTCAGACCAGAAATGGTATCTGGTATGCCCAGAGTGTAACCTAGAAATATAAAGCTTAATAAATTAATTGATCTCGAAATAGTTCTAAAAATATTAATGATACTGAATATCTTATCAAAAAGAATTGTGTTTACAAAATGTAAACGAAATCTTACCTATAATAGCTACCATCCAGAAGATCAAGTAGGAAAGGACACCCAACCAAACAATGGATCCAAGAAATGTCAATGGAAACCATTTTATTCTATCAATTGTACTGCAGTTTGGAATGGTAATGGAAAAAACTAAATTCGGTATCCACATTATGAAGAAGAAGAACTTGCTGAAACATCCGCCTTTTGGCACCTCCATCAAGTTAAATGCCATTGATTCTTCAAAATCATTATTTACTGCAAAAGGAAGAAATGAGAATGTCAAAAAATTGAAGCAGTAATAAGAAATTATATTTTTGTTTAATATTAGATCTAATTATATTCTAGTTTTAGAATTTTTATTCACATTTTTTGTTGAATAATTGCGAGGCTTAAAGTTATATGTATACCCAGTGGCCGCCTTGAAGCCCTCCCAGCTTCGGATCGATGGGTTTACCAGTTTGTCTAAGAAGTAAATGCGGCTTCTGTGCAGTGCTGACCACATTGCCACTATCATGCCGCTGGTCACGAAATTGTGGTGCCTTAACCTCCATGAGGAACCTGGCCCACAACTGGTAATTGCGGTAAATTTACCTTATAAATTTGTATGCTGCCTCGTTTTATTTCATTTTTAAACCACTAATAAACATTCACTATTATACCCCTGAACATTTTAATTAAAAGTACATCGTAAATGATGCACACAAAAAATCAATTGCTCATATTCATACTTGTTACAATACTGAAGAAAAAAAATGGAGATACCGTCAAGTCAATAAATGGAAAAACTCGTTAAAAAAAAGGCGATTTGATCATGCAATGATACGATTTATTTGTGTCCCAAAACGAAATTTAAATAATATTTAAAACCAATTATCTAATTATGGGCGAAAGAAAATTGTAAAATATTATTAATAAATGCCGTTTCAGTTTTTTTTTAAAAAAATAAATTCTTTACATTTTGAAATTAAAAAATAAACGACTTTAAAGCAACCCACAAAATTTCATATTGATTGCAGTAGGAGTTAATAGCTTAGTTTTAGAAGATTGCTTAAGAAAATATTTATCTTGAAAAGTTTTGCTTTCAGTTGGAAAAAAAAAATTCTTATATTTTACTTGAAATATTCTAAAATGGCCCTTTTTGGCTTAGAAGGCAAGGCAAACATAGGAACAAATTCGTTTTTGTAGAGAATTTTTTTTTTATGTAAAACGCATTACACAAAAAATTTTAGTCAGCCTGTAAATTCTTGATGGATAAGGGAATTACAAATTTAGAAAAATAACATTTATATTCTCTTAAAAAAATCTTTTTGTGCAGTTTATGTCAACTATTCGGAGATGGGGTTTTTTTTTTTTAGAAAATTCTCTTAAAATAAAGTGATTCAACATTAAAAAAATATCAAACTTACGTTTCTTCATGGCATCCATTCCATCGTCTTCGTCTAAATCTTTTACAATTATATATTTTTCTGTTATTAGTTGTGGTACTAGTATAGGAGCTTTGAACTGTCCACTTTCCTTACCCAGCGTGTTACTTTCACCACTGGTAGTCATTTCGTCCGAGGCCATGAAAGAAGTACTTGTTGTTGAGGATGGACACGCAGAATCACCACTATGGTAGCGATGGGCCAGTCGATTTGCTACCAATAAGGCTGATCTCTCATCAAACAGTGGTAGAGAATCAAGATTCATTCCTTTTTTGGTTAACCACCATTCTTGAACATTCTTTGCCTAAAATTATAACAAAATAATATTTCTTTACTTACTATAGCAAACGCTTAAATTGAATCAAAATTGTCGGATTTTTAGGGAAAGAAAATATTTTGGATGTATTTTTCATGCTAGAGCATACTAGGATTGTTGAAGACATGATTTAACAACGGCCAACTTAAAAAAAAGAAAACGATGACAGTACGGATGAGGCCAGAATAAAACACGAGGTTTCCATTCAAAGATTGAATGCTTAAAAAGGATTCGGGTCACTGCATTAAAGTCCATAGAAATTAAAAAATACTTCACCTAAAACAACATGATTTTTTATTTATTATTTTATTTATTTTTTATTTATTTATTTTTTTATTTATTTATTTATGTGTGTGGCCGTGAAATTCTCCGGATCTAAATCGCACCGAAATGTGTATCTGCTTTTGTGCGCTCACAAAACCTGATTGTAGACTTAAAAATACTGAGATTTGTTCATTGATTCAAGTCTGAAATTGGTAATGAAATCGTAGGGAGATCATAACAAAAATTAACAGGGCGCCACCAGTATTAACATTCACAATAAACTATTGTTTTCTAAACCATGTGTTTGATTCAGTTAATACACTCGTCACTGTATATTAATTGATCAAAATGATTATTTAATGAGTAAGGTACATAAAAATGCGAGAAAAGTTTTTTCAGTGAATCTATTTTATTTGAAATATACAACCTCAAACAATACAGCTTCATAATAGATCCTAAAGAAATTCTTTATTATCACAGACATTAGTGACCAAAGACTGATTATAATTTATAAATGAACTTTAAGTTAAAAATTTTAAGTTTTAATTCGTGACTTTATATAGCAAATAAGCTTACCTTTTTTGTAGTGACATCTTGAACAATGGTATTGAAGTAGAGTAAAATTAGGTAGGTCATGAACATAATTATAAGTATCAATGCTTCAACCCTAAAAATACAATTTCATATAATATTTTTTTTAAAAAACAAAAATATATTTTAAAGTTTGCAATGTATAGGATGTTCCGTAATCACCGACCTTAATCCTTAATATACAAGCATCATTTTAGAATTCTTGTCAAAAAATAAAGCCAAATTAGTTGCATTGAGGGTCGTAACTTAATATGTCAGCAATAAAAAACAAAAAACCCTGTTAAAATCTGACAAACCATAATGAAGAAAGTGGTATTAACAATTCAAAGCCTGACGAATTGCTGTAGGAAACTTGAAGACGTATGTAATCCCTGCCTACATTTTTTTTTTCTTTTTTTTCGTGCAATTCCTCATTTTTGATTCGTCAAATTTCGATAGCGTTTTTTTTTCTTTCTTTTTGACAGGTATTCTAAAACTATACATTAAGGGAGGCGGTTATAGAACGCTGGATACTCCTTGCGGACGGATCGGGATAAAGCAGTTATATATATATATATATATATATATATATATATATATATATATATATATATATATATATATATATATATATATATATATATATATATATATATATATATATATATATATATGAATGGATGGGGCTTTCAATATGTATGTAAACAACAGCAATCTCGATCTCTTGACCTGCTATACGGTTAGAAAGTATACATCTTCTTACTAGAGCTTATTCTGCGAGGCAATATTTTCAAACAGATAATTTTGTTTTTAATAAAAGAAGTAAATTATGAAATATCTGAGCTCAAATCTGCTGTATTTCATAAGATAGTAATGATATTAAGTAATTCTGGTGAGTTTGAAGTGAAAATTTTAGTTATTTCGTGATACATTGTTAAAAATGTGACATGGTTGCTAGATTTAGAAAGAACTCACTTTTTTGGCAGTTCTAATTAGGCCTTTTTTTAAAAAAAACTCGTTTATTACTGTTTGTTCTTGGTGCAAGCTTTGATAAATCAGTTAACAAATACAAATATACAAGGAATACTACTCAAGAGAATCTCAAAACACAGTGGTCAATTTTGACCCAAATAACTTCAAAATACACCAAAAACACTACTTCGGGAGTATAAGCAGTCAAGAGCTTGTTGCTTTTCCTAGTGCGGAAAACACCATCCATATACACACTACCCTACAATAATGGAAGAGACACTTTCAGTTTTAGACATTTTTTTTAAAAAATTTCTCAAGAAATACTTAATAGATTATTTCGTAACTTTTGAGGTGTTTATAGTTCATGCAATTTTTCATACTTAGCAATAAGATTTAAAGCTTTCAGAGGTTTTGGAGACCTGCAATAAATAACGAAAGAAAGCAGTATTTTTGAATACCCTAAGCCAGAAAATCAAGCAATAAGCTTGTAACTTGTATCAATTATTTAAAAGTTGTTATTTTTAATAACTGCATAAAATTTCGTAAACCTAACGTAAAAAAAAATGTCCAAAACTGAAAGTGACTCTTCCATTATAGTAGTGTAGTGAATATTAACACAGAGAAAATATGCATAGAATTATATTACTTTTAGATGCTAGAAGTTTAAAAAATGCAGTTAATAATCAGAAGGAGCTTTCTTTACCACAAAGCTGAAGGACGAAAAAGTTGGATGTGGATTGAAAAAGAAGTATAGATGATACTAAAATTATTGGAAAATAAAATGCCCTTGTGCCTTATTTAAAATATTATACAATTACAAAATTTCCCACATTTACTAAAAAAAAAAATTATGCTTCGAAACTTTATTTAATTTTGGCCGAAAACTTTCATTCTTTAAATAAAAGAAATTTAGTTATTTTTAATTGAAATCTTTATATAATGAAAATTATAAGGAACCAAACTTTATTACCATATAATTTGTTTAGTGTTTAGAACTTGTAGAGTAAAACAAAGGCAAATGGTGAACAGCAAATTTTTTAATTACAGTACCCTGTGAATGTGTAATTAGAAAAAAGCCAAGTTCAAAAGTCTTTTTTTTTTTTTTTCCTAACCTTTTTATTTGCTTTATGTGTGCGATTGAAAAATTATTTATAACATTTATTTGAAAACTATTAGACTTAAATTCATTTATTTGAAAAATTTCGATTATTTACCGTATACAACTTTATCACATTATAGCTATTTGGCAAAAAATAAGCGTTATTTAATCTCCTCTAGTAATTAGCATATAACTCACCAAGTAACTAAATTGTCATGAATGATGACTACTAAAGCGCTAATGGTAAATATATACATGGTGGTATCTCGAGATATGGGGAACCAGTCAAGTTCAACACCCTACAATAAAATATTGAGGCATATTAGTAAATAGTTTAAACATTACAAATGAAGTGATTTTTTTTATCAAATACAGAGTGACATGAAAAACATTTTTGTTATCATTTCAAAGTCTAAATAAAAAAAGGAATATCTACCATTTTATGAACAAACAAACAATAAAATAGCGCTTTTTTTTTTAAAAAGAGCGACCGCTTTCTTAAAATTTAAAGATTTCTAAATTTTACAAACCAGAAGAAACATTTATTTTTAAGAGTTGCGGGAACATTAATATGTTTTTCAATTTAAATAATAATAGTACAGAGCTAAAATGGTTGGCGCGTTAATCAAGTTAGGTTCCGATTTACATTAAACATATGACATCAAATCTATGACATCAAATCTATGACAAAAGAATTTTTTTTATTGTTTATTTTGTGAGTAAAATGAATAATTACTCACCGTTTTTCCAACTGTGAATGCAGCTGCTCCAGTGACAGCTAAAATGTTGAAAACGGCTGAACCGACTACTGTCCCTACACCAATGTCACCTTCTGTTACGAAGGCTCCTGTCAACAAGAAAATTTTATATATATATATATATATATATATATATATATATATATATATATATATATATATATATATATATATATATATATATATATATATATATATATATATATATATATATATATATATATATATATATATATATATATATATATATATATATATATATAAATATATATATATATAAAATTTCTAACATTTCTACTTACAACATTTTTTATAGTTTATCTTTTAACTGTGTACTAAGTACCACATAGACGAGTTTGTACAAAATTATTTCTGTTATTCCTTTATTAAATAGGCTGAAATTAATTGTTGGTTAGGTTTTAAAAATATAGGTTGGTTCCTGTTAATAGGCCCGATTTTTACAGCAAGAAATCCCCCATAGAGATGAAATTTAAAATATATATATATATATATATATATATATATATATATATATATATATATATATTAGTTAAGCATTGAGTAGGAATTTAATTTATTTAACATTTTAAAATGATAAAAATACGTTAGCTGAACTTTGAGACAGGAATTTAATTTATTTGACATTTAAAAATGATAATAATATCTTGATTAAACATTGAGATAGGAATTTAATTTACTTGACATTTTGATATGACAAAAATATTTTAGTTAAATTATGAGATAGAAATTTTATTTATTTGACATTTTAAAATTACAGAAATGTCTTGGTTAAACATAGAATGGAAATAGGAATAGATAGGAATTTAATTCCTTGATTTCTTTTTTTATCTTAATTTTTATTCCTTATCGTTTCACTATTTTAATATAACTGTTATAATTTATGCTCGTTTCTAACTACTTATCTGAATGATTTGGACAAAAAAATAACAAAAAGCAATAAATGTGATTTAGCGAATAAACGTGATTTAATTATAAAAAACATGATTTAATTATATGTGTACTTAATTTTATATTTATTTTTAATGAAAAAAATGGCAAGAAAATGTCTAAATACATCAACATTTTGAAATATTAAAAGTATTTTCAGAGTCAGTAGTTTACAAATTTTGTCTCAGCAAATAACAAATATTTGAGTAACATAAATATTTATTGATAAAATACGAATAAAACAACAGTGTTATCAATTTTTTCGCATTTTTTTTTAATCATGCTTTCTTGATAAGATTTCACTTTCTTTGAGAGAAAGAAGAAAAAACACCAGTTATGTCTAGTAAAGGACTGTTATTTTCAGATTTATCTCACACATTAATTTCACGTGAAGTAATATTGTGACCTGTATTTTCAGATAGATACATCTCTGTGATAGTGGAAGTGTAGAAAAAAAAACTATTTTATCACAATTTATAAACAAATCTTTTGTGTTTTAACTGAAATAGGAAGCTGATAATATTACTTATATAAAATGATAACTTTGGATAAATGACATTTTAACTAGATTAAGCTCGATACTACTAGTTTTTACCAAAATTCTGTTTTATGAAATCAACAAGCACTTCCTTTTCAAATAATGCACATTTTTCTTATCTAATAGCAATTAATATTTCTCTTCTAAATTTTGCTACAATACATCTTATATAATTATCAAAAACGTGATGATGTTGCTGATTAAGAAACATTTGTTAAAATCCGGCATACAATTTTGTATACCAAAAATTAATTTTTTCTTCCCAAAACTCTTACCTATGACGGATGAGAAAAGTTCTGGGGAGGATGCACCCACAGCCATGAATGTGGCACCGGCGATGTCCGAAGGGACTTTGAAATCTAAAAAAGAAAATTAAATAAGGCTATTATGAACAAACAGATTCCGAAAACATCCTCTCTCAGCAATTAACTTCTAGCAAAAACTAATTTAACGATAACTATTATCAATAGCTTACAACTAATAAAATTTATTTCGTTAAAGAAACTAATATTATTTAGTTATTATTTTAGAGCTTTCTGAATACATAAATTAAAATAATTTTATTTTTAGTCATTTAGCTTGATAAATCATTTGGTGTGTACAGTTAATTTGGTGAGTGTTTATGATTTATTTCGAAATCCGACAATTTTTTTTAACTATAATTTTTACCTTCTGAAAAAGATAGCTTCTCAAACTAATACTATACAGTTTTGTAAAATTTCATATGTAAAGTTATTTTAGTAACATTTCAGTTCAATCAATTTGGGGAAATGTAATCTTTAGTAATGGATTCTAATTGATAAATAAGGTAACATTCTGTGATTTAGTGCTGCAGTTTAATACTTTCACTTGCGCGCGTCTGAAGCTTTATTGAAATTTCAGGAGATGTAAATAAATCCTTGTGACATTCGTGTACTGTACATTTTTATTTTTACGATTTCAATCGAATGCTTCAATCGAATTATCAAACACTGAAATTCGTTTTTCTCAGAATCAACTTTTATGGACATAAGCCGTCCCCTCCCCCTTCATCTTTTTAATTCTTATAGAAATGGACAGATTAATGCTTGTATGCATTATAGATGATAAAATTCTTATACTTCTTTCAGTAGAGGAATGTGGTCGAATGACGAAATTCACAAACATTTTAGATCAATTTTTACACAATTTTTTAAATAGGGATGCTAAATTAGTTACATTAAAAAAACTTTTTGAAAACTTTTAAAATAATATTGAAAATTTGAAAAAAAAATTTCTTTAAGCAAATGAATCTCAAAATTCAAAACAATTTTAAGGATGCATTCATGTTTTCGGCAAATGAGAGACTACCTCTAACAATTTAAATTCATCTGTCATTCGAGTATTCACAAAGCCTCTCAGTTGATCGCAACCCAATTAACTCAAAATTATAGTAGAAATATACAATAATTTTTAATCAAACTAAAATATGAAAGTTAATTTAACTTTCAATATTTTTTATACATAATTTTTAATGTTTTTTCTTCTAGGAAAAACAGGAGTGTGAAGCTTGTCAATTTAAAATATCATTTGCGAGCATCTTTTTATCTTAACTCCGCGATGCTTAAAAGACATATCTTTACCCCGATTCGTTTAAATTTTATTTGTCTAAACTAAAAAAAAAAACTAATGATTTGAGAAGCCATTTTCTTTTTCTTTTTAAATCATTAAAAAATTGTGCAAGAACATTGATAAGAGCATTGATAACTAATTCATGTACTGAAAAAAAAAAGAAAAAAGAGAACACTTACAGGAAGAAATTACGTTCAGACATGGTACAAAGTATTTGTCGCAAACAATTGCTAGCATAGCACATATGTAAGCGACTATGATTAAGTGAACTATGAGTCCACCCTTTGCCCTCTGTTCCTGAGTGAAGAAATCGTCTGGAAATTCATCCACGGATGGAGGGATGCAATCTGGAACGACCCCCACGCCGCCATTCTCCAGCGGCGTGGAATTATTGATGCTTAGAATGTGACGACCTACAAACAATCACAATAATTTTTGATACAAAATGTAACCAAGTACCATTGTGCAATTTCATCATTTACGATTTGCAAACTTGTGAAATAATTTACATTTTAGTCAAATTAATTAAGCAGGGAGACTGAATGTAAGAATAGTGCATTAAAAATTGTTCGGTCGACTTCTGATCATGAGTCTTTTTTGTCGAAAACGCTTCTCTTATGCATTTTCTTCTTTTTTTTCAATAAATGTAAAATTATTATGAATATTTTGAGAAATGATTCGAAAGAGATGCTTAAATTATTAATATTAACAGTTTTTACACGTTTAAATTTTTTAATTTTTGAAAAATTTGGACACTGTTAAATTAGGCTATAACTGGCTACTGGCAAAGTTACTGAATTGTGCCCAATATATATAACTTAGTTAAAAAAAAAAAAAAAAAAAAAAAAAAAAAAAAAAAAAAACACTCATGCTATTTTGATAATTTCAAAAAAACAATAACTCTGAGTGCCTTTTACATTTTTTAAAATTTTTTATTAATTCCCATAAGTTCTGAAAAAAAGTTAAACTTCAAAAATTGGATATTATGGAATACTGGAGCTATTATGGACGTAATACAATGTGTTACATCCATAAATCCGATTTTTAATTTTTAAAATTATTTTTTTTAATTTCTTAAAGTCAATAAAAATTTTAATAATTTTAAAATAACGAGAGTGGTTTTAAAATAAAATATTTAAACAGCTTGACTATTTTAACGGAGTGATTTCAAAGTCTGCAAATATTACATTCTTGATAATGGAATTGCTCTTTTTCTAAATATTTTAAAAAAATTTACTAAACATAAAATGTAGACATGACTTTTACAAACAAATTATAGATAAATAATTGGGAAAGGATCATAGCAAATAATTAATACCGAGTTTACCTTTTAGAAGAAGCAATATCAGATCTGTGATATTTTTACCACCAAAGAATATTAAAGAATCAAACATTTAGAACTAATTCTGTTGAAATTCTTCGAGATGAAACTTCATCTTAGAACAAAAAGGTATTTTTTCTCAAACACATCATCTATTATTTCACTTAAGCAAGAGATGTTTATTTTTCGAAAAAGTCTAAAAATTCTGTACTGAATGTTCTCGATTTTGGCTTCTTTAAAACAACAGCGACACTTGTTACCGTTTAGGTTTCTGCTTTCAAATTCAAGCAACTCCTTCAACTCAAATATATGGTTACAAGTAAAAGTCTATTGTATTTAAACAATAGAAATTAAGGTTGTAACTTTATAGTTCTTCATTTAAATTTGCTTTACTGAATCGTCGTCTGATTAAACACCGTAGTCGTGTGATTAAAAAAACACAAGTACACTATTATTATTATTATTTTTTTTTTTAATCAGTCATATAGTTTTCTTTGATTTAAATATTCATAATCGAATAGCACTCATAGAATGTTTATAATAAAACAGAATATTAATATGCGGAAAATTTTGTTAAAATATTAATCAACTGGGAAAAATATTTGTTAAAATCGTCTGAGAATCGTTTATATTATATTAAAATCGTTTGAAGTTTACAATGAATTTTTTTGGGGAAAAAAAAACTGGTATTTATGAAAAATTATAAGCTTATAAGCACGAACAAATACAAACACTTAATTTATAATTTTTTTTTTATTATTATTATTATTTTTAACCGGCGTTAAACTGCCGACCCAATTTTGGGTTTTCGACTAGTAACTCCGTAGCCTTGTAATTTTGAACTCAACTCAGAAAACAAGAGAATTCCTGGATCAAACATTGGGGCAAACAAACCTTCATGGAGGATTTTTCGATAGAACTAAGCCGCATTTGCGTTACATAGAAAGGAAAACCGCGAAACCAGCCTGACAGCAAGGGGATTCTAACCCATAATCCTTCTACCACTGATGATATTTTGCGTCAGCACTGTGGTCGGTGCGAGCTGGAAGCAGAATTCGCATCGACCAGCTACCTCTGCAATTCGAACCTGGGCACCTCATTAGGAATCTAACGCCCTTTCCCCTTAGTCACCGCGGCTCCATTTATGAATTTTGTGAATAATTACCAATAACTCATACTTAAACAATATCTAACTGTACGTTTTAATAAATAATTGGTATCTGCAAGCGACGTCTCGCATGGGTTTCGTCGCTTGCAGGTATCCAATTTAATCTGATCCGGAAACTAATTCAGAGGAATAATAAATCAAGCCTAATAGCTGTAACATTAACACACCATCATGTTTATACACAACCAGTTGGTTTCAGAGGTCTTCTTCTTCTCCAGTGGCAGATACCCAATTATACCAATTCAGGAATTTTTAAAAGAAACTTAATATCGTTTGTATTTGAATATCATTTCTGTAAATATGTGTTTTACAAAAAGTTTCCCTGTAACACTAAAATTAATTAAAAATTTATAGCTTTTATTTTCTTACAACTATTTTCTCATGGTAATTTAAAAATTTCTTAAATACAGTATTAGGAGTTTGACCAGTTATTTAAACTTTTTATTTCTTATTTTCCTCGTTTTTTTTTCTCCATTTAGTACAGGCATTAATTTAAAAAAATATATTAGGAAAACGGGAATTTAATCTGCAATAAATCGCATTTTAGATTAGAAAAGTCTTTTCGCTAAAATTGTTGCTTCTTTCCTTCTCATTTTTCTTTATTTTTTTTTTTTTTTTCACTTAAAATGTAAATAACGATGACAATACCAGAGGTGCTAAGTTTATATTGCAATAAATTTATAAATAAAAGTTATTTAAACAAATCATAGGACGAGAAATTTTTAAGGGCTCTTTTATAAATTCCTTAACGACGGACAAATACCGAATTACAAAAATTTCAATTAAAAGAATATAAATAAATACAAGGAATAGCAGGGTCTTTCCATTAGAAATCAAGATCATTTTTCTTTTTGTTATACATTATTAATGCCTTTCTTAAATTAAATGCCTTTCTTTTCTTTCAAGTATTTCAAAATATGTTTTTGATAAATAAAAATATCAAAATAAGAAAAAATGGTTTTAAAATGAAGTTAATAAATTTTATATACTATTCTTTTTTTTTTCTTTCTGTAATTGGGATTTTTTGTTTTAGATACTTAATAATACATATCAGTATAGGAAATGAAATAAAATTATATATAATATATAAAGTATTTTTTATCGAAAAAGTTCAACATACAAAGATAAAATTTTGAAGATAAAATTTTAAAGATAACTTGTATTATAATGTTTTGTACACATATAAAGTCTAAACGTAGCTTGTATTGGTGTGTTTATTGAAATATGTATTTATATTTACATTTTTTATATTTTAGAAATATGTTTAATACCCGTGTTACTAGGAAGGTATTTTAGGTATAATTATGAGATTTCATTACATTTGAATACTTTTATTTTATTTCCGTATGATGTTATAACACAATTAAAATGTGATCAATCATCGAAATATTTAGTGAGGAAATGATAATTTTTCACAATTGGATACCTGCAAGTGACGTCATCGTAGGTGAATCGTGACACTTGTCGATTTCTAATCCAATCAAGTTGGACAAACACGCGTGACGTCGCTTACAGGTATTCAACTAAATGTGATGTAAATCACATGGTTAGACATAATCACTTCAGTTCTTTTCGAGCTGCAAGTACCCAATTGAATGTGAAGTCATGAAACACTTGCATACGCATAATTTTTTTTGATAAGAAAAATATTCCCGTTCGTTATTTTTTTTCTAACTAATGGATTAACTAATATTTTCAACTTTGGAATGAATTAAAAAATGCAACTCTACACGAAAATTATATAATAAGTTGAAGGAATGCATTATTGCGGTTATTAATAGCTTTTTAGTAACTGTACTTAAATTTATCTCAATCAGATAAAACCTAATAAAAACAAACTTATCTAACTATATTTTTATTTTATCAGAGAAAAAAGATTAATCATCATGGCCAGCGATATTTCAGTACACCCTGAAATGTTTGTTCTATATCTCAAATAAAAAGTTAAAGGATGCGACTCGATAGTATATAAAATTATTTATTGATTGATTTCATAAGACCATTGTTTGTTACAGCAATTTTTTTGTATGCAATAAGATAGCAAGGATTTAAATCCTCTAAAAAATAATATTAATAATAGCATATTACTTATATATATAATTTTTTTTTAACTTCAAATTTTTAGAAATTAATTCTATGACAGTACGAAGTGTATATTATGAATTTACAGTTGACGATTATTCTTTAATAGTTAATTAACAAAATTAAGATATATTACTTCAAAAATTAATCAGTTTTTTAGATGAGTATTCTTAAGTTAAATAACCAAGGAAAAAGGCTGGAAAGTAAGTGACGCTCGGCGCTGAGGAAAAAAAAGTATGATCAGAACTACCAGAATATGGTAAAATTTATTGTGTTTCTGGCTCTATGGGAACACCAAAATGCACAGTAATTTTTACCGGAACGCTTTGATAATGATTTTCTTAAATTAACAAAAAAATATAATTTTAAATATGCAATAAAATTTGGTAAATGTGGTAAAATTTAGTAATTTTATAATAATACTTCACATGACGTAAAAACCTTTTAGTCTGTTAAATTTTTCTTTTCACTTTTGTATTTCTTACTAAATGTGTTGTAATAAGAATTATAATTTTGAAAAGCAAAAACCGTAACCATATAAACAGAAAAAATCACTAATCACAGTTTTGGTTTTTATTACCAGAATTGTGATATTTTTAACAGAAATGACATTATCATACAGTACGGTAATTTTACTGGAATTTTTTTTCTCATTGTGGTGTGCCACTTGAGCATTTCCAATCCATTTCAGTTGAGATTATTATGCATTAGTTATATTTTTTTGTCGCAGTCTGCTCTTTTTTTTCTTAATAATTATCTTAATAATTTTATGCATGTTTACCGAAGTAAATTTTATAAAATCATCGCAATTTTATTCAAAGTATTTTTTTTTTTTTAAATCTAAAGACATATAAATTCACGATGATAATAGAAAATATTTTATTTTTATATTTTCATTCCGAATTATCTTTTCAAAATATTAAAAAAATAGCATCATAGTATATTATTCAAATGATTCATCAAAGATAACTTTAAGGTTTTAAAAAAATCATGAATGCATACAGGTATTTTACATGCTTAAAAAAGATCGAAATTAGAAGCAAAAAATTATCGCACTTTAAAGAAAATTTTTACGTAAATTATAAAGCATTCCAATAACATCTAAAATTTTTTATCACAATGAATTTCAGAAGCGTAGAACTACTAACATTAGATTTGTTAGTTTATAAATAGTTTGGATATTTTTTTTTTCTCAACAGAATGATTTCTTATTAGGAAAATAATTTCGCCTCATTATAAACATTTTAATACAATTAAAGTTTTCAGCAAATTATATAAAAACCACTTTTAATGACATAAAATACCATCACAATCTTAAGATATTTCTCTGCTCTCTAAAAGTGATTATTCGTAGGGATTTCGTAAGAAAGCTTCACCTTCATACAGCTTATCTTGGTTCTTCTGCGGGGAGAAATTTTGATTGGGTCTTGCGGGAAAGCAAATAGAATAAGAGACAAATATTTCGTACGGCTGGCAAATTGTTTCCATGAACGGTTAAGAGCAAACATTTCTTTATATTAAAGCAATGTGTTAGTTTTACTATTAGTTAATAATATTGAAATATCTCATTGGTTTCAATAAAATTTGATGACTATTACTGAAGACTTATTAAAAAAATATCCATGTCTGTATCCAGGTAAGCCTTGTATTAGTAGGGAAATCGTTTCTTCACAAACTTAACAAAACTGATAAACCAAATTAAAAAGTTTGCGGACGGTGGTTAGGTTTTTATAAAAATCAAAATAGTGTTTGGTTTTATATGTTTATACTAAATGTTATTTCTTTTTTGTGTCAATTATTTAAGAAGAATTTCAACTCTGTTACAAAAAATATTAATATTTATCGTTTTGATAACTTATGGTTACGAAATACAGCATGGAATATCTTCCAAACACGGCTCACTTACAAACGATAAGTTTTCAAATTTGTACTAATTTGAAGTTATTTAGACCAAAGAGAAACGGTTATTCATCATTGAAATCTCTTTAATTAACAAACTCAATTATTAATAAATTTTTGAATGGGAATGAGTAAAAAAAATTTAAAATTACTTTTTATTTTATTTTATATTTTAGTACTCACAATCTAACAGTTTTTTTTTGTAACTATTAAACTGTTTTTATAATTAAAAAATACCAAAATTTCATCGAAATCATATCATTAAAAAAAATGAACATCGGTGTCCCATCTGCGTGAAAGAGTTAAGGAAGTGGTTCCCAAAAGGTGTTCCACGGAACACTAGGATTCCGTGGAATGTTCACAGGGGTTTCATGAGTTAGGAGCTTTCTCTTTTTTTAACCAGTAATTATTTTTAAAACCTGCTATAAGTTTAAATTCAACCAATAATCATTTTTAAAACCTGCTATAGGTTTAAATTCAACCAATAATCCATTATTTATTTAATAATTAGGCTATAATTATGAAATTAAAGTAAAATGCCAAAAAAAAAAAAAAAAGGAATCACAAATTTTAAAAAATATGTATTTTTTCCAATAACAATATTTTGAATAAATTATTAAAAGGATATGCATTTAAAAAGGATTATAATCAGTATTTCTCACAGAACTTTAAAATTCAAAATAAAGTTACCGAATCCAAGAACTACTAATTATTTTTTCCCCGATAAACATTCTCATATTTAAAAAAAATTCTTCTTCAAAAAACACAATTCAGCTTATTTTATTTAATTTGATTCATGCATACCCCAAAAACTAATAGACTAAAAACCGCAGCAGATTTCAACTGCCTAACATAGAACCTAACTGTAAGGCTGTTATTGATGAACTTTTTTTTTAACATTCAGGGTTCCGCTAAAAAAAATTCGATCATTTACGGTTCCGTAGTTGAAAAAAATTGGAAACCGATGTATTAAGGAATCTGGATGACGTACGTAAAGTTTCAATTTGGCACATTACTACATTGAAAAACATCAACTTAAACCACTTTCCTGCACTAGTGAGGCTAATTTGCTCTTCACGTGATAGACAAAATAAATGAAATAAAATAGAAAATTGAAGGTATTTACCATTCGGTGAGATGTGTTGGGCAGCAGTAATTGGAGTGTTGTCCCCTTTGAAGCTACCATAAAGTGCTGAAAAGAGGTGGAACACTTGAAAGAGCCACAAATGGCGACGACGATAGAGTTTCCACATACGTGTGAGGACCTTTTGTTTATAAAAAAAGTGGGCAAAAGGTGCGAATACACCTTGTGAAGAGGTTTCAGGTGAGAAAGGAAGGATCGAAATCCAACGTAAACTTTTTTAGAGCGCTCTCCTATCTTATAAAGGATCCCGACCGACACCTCTTATCTTTAAGAGCCAATCGCTCTCTGATTCTGATAGACACCAGCCTCCACCAAACATTCGAAAGGTGCGCGCAGGAAAGGTTGACCATGGATTGCGAAAACCGATAATATTGAGTTAATACATTTTTAGAAACGCCTATAGTACTTTGAGTTTAATGATAATAGATGTAAACAAAGAATAAACCCAAAATGTGATTTATTATAATTATTTTTTTTTTTTTTGGAGGAAAATGAGGAACTTTTAAAATTTTAGTTATCTCTTGATTATATAATGCTGTTTTTTTTAGCTTAATATAATCTGTGACTATTGTTTTATTCGTAGGATGTAAATTTTATTTTAATGAAAGCAAATATATGTAAGTAGATGGGTTGAAAAAATAGTTTAATTAAGTTGATTAATAAAACTTTTATTTTCATAAAAATTAAAGTTAGTTAATATTTAAAGATTCATTCTAAGGATGGAAATGTAAATAACTATAAATGAAGAAAAACAAAAAAAAATGAAGGGCCTTAAAGAGACAGTAAAAATTATTTAAAAAAAGAGAGAAATACACATATTGGCATTAAAAAAAATGAAAAAAGAGTATCTATATCTTTTTTTAAGATTGCTATTTCTTGAAAGCTATTAGACCGATTTTTTGCTAGTTTAGAATATTGAAATTAAAATTATGTTTTTTAAAAGTTGAAAATTATGTACCTCACAATTTTTTGATATAGAAGCAAGAACATTTTTGATCGGCTCTGAAGATGTAATAAAATATGCAAAGAAAAGAAAATAACATTTTCAGAGGACTTGACTTTTGTCCGTTCTCCACACTAAATTATTGGAACCGTATTTTTACCATTCGACAGCCTCTATTTTGAGGGTCGAAATTCTGAATATTTTATTTTACAACCGTCATTAAACAGCTGACCCAATTTTAATTTTCATCCACTTGGATCTTTGTTTGAGATAACAGATTTAAAAAGTAATATTTCCTTATCATAAATGGCATGCGTACAATAGTTCATCAGGACCTTTTCCCTATCAATGTAAGATTATGTTACTTCGTCAGAAATCTTCCACATCTATGTAGCTTTAATTGAAGACCATTGGTCAATAAAATGAAACAAACTATATTAAAAAAAAAATTATGTCAACTTGATCCGCTCTTTTTATTTCCTCATGAACTATATTATTAAAATTGTGTGAAGTTAATTTATGTATTATCGATGACCAAGCCATAGTTAAGAGTTGAAAATGGTGTGCATATATCATATCTATCAAAAGTTTATATCTTAATTATTTTTTAAACAATACATTTTTTTAATCTTATAAAAATGAATAGTTTACACTTAAAGGCCACCAAAATTAACGAAAAAAAAAGTTATTTTATATTAACACTACTCAAAATCATATTTTTATTTATTTATATTTTTTAAAAAAATTCAATGTATATGTATGAGCCTTTTCCAAAATCAGTTTTCTCATCATGTCAGTTTTCAAAATCATGTTTTTAGTATTTATGAATAAATCTAAGAAATTTGTGTTTATAGAAATCTAAATAAAAATCATGTATGCGTAATTTTTGCTCTATCGGTTAACAAGTTAACTTCCTTTCGAATATTTTTGTTCCAGTTCGGTTCGAAACATTATTTTCTTATTTAATTACTTATTTATTTCATTATTGCTTATTGCTTACACTATTCATTGTTATTTATTTATTTCCTTATTACTTATTTATTTATTTCATTATTCCTCTTTTTTTCTTTCACAATAAAATTTCATTTTGAATTTTCCAATACACTGTGTTCGTCTTTTATACAAAAATTTTTAGTCCGGTTTTTTAAACATCTTCTAAAAGAACAAAAAATCTCACATATTTCTCCACATTGATAATGTCAGTAAATAATGTGGCAATGAAGTTAAGATAAGTTGAAGTTCTTTAAAAATAAGTAATGATATAATCGCATAGATAATGAAAATTTTTCTGTCAACTTTCGAATACGAAAACTATGTCAAAACCTATACGCATAAAATTAAATTTTATTAGTTGTATAAGATCAGTTGCTATATCATATATATATATATATATATATATATATATATATATATATATATATATATATATATATATATATATATATATATATATATATATATATATATATATATATATATATATATATATATATAGAGAGAGAGAGAGAGAGAGAGAGAGAGAGAGAGAGAGAGAGTGAGCACACTTCATAAGTTTGAAAAATTCTGACAAAAATAGCTTTTTTTAAAATAAAATAATGAAGTGGACTAAAAAAGGGTGTAGTAATATTTAGTAGTTTTTAATAATATGTTTAAAATAATTAAATAATGAAACAATAAATTTTAAAAATAAGTTGACATTAACTTCACGATTATTTATACTGAAGAAGTAACTGTAAGTTATTATTTTTCTTTTTTGCGCATATCAGTGAGTACATTTCAGTTCAGTATATTTGCGCAGAAATCATTGAGTAAAGGTAGAAAATTTGATATTTTTGATTTTCAAGTTTTTCATACTTTCATTTGAACATACTAGAATTTTTTTTTTTTTTTTCATACTACAAACTTACTCGGTTAATCAACTTACTATGGCGATACTGTTGCTATAAAATACAGTGCTAAATAATAATTTTAAATTTTTTCATAAATCACATAAACTTATTATTATATTTTTAAAATATAATCAAACTTGTTTGTAGTCGTCATTCACAAATCAGTTTTAAACTGTTCTGATTTTACAATTTTTGAATGCTTTAGATGCCGTTTGAATCTCAGTGGTTCTTTTAATTATAAATTTGATACGAATTTATTATTTTTCTTAGTTACATAAGACGAATGAAAACATTTTTTAAAGTTTCCCGTGAAAATAAAATTTAAAAGTAATTTAATAATATAAAAAATTAATTATATTTCGAATAAAATTTAACACGAAAGAAATTAAAAATTATTTAATAAGAAGCATGATGTAGTGAATAATTATAATTTTAAACTAGTGATAGAAACAAAATTATTACTTAAAATTTTATATTGTTAATCAGAAACATTCAAAAAGAATTTTTATTCATTATAATTATTTTTTAAAAAAATCCGCCTAATCAGAGCAAGAAAAACAAATGATAAGGCTCTCTTTTATCACGTCAATCAGGTCAAAAACCCATATAGTATATTAAGTTTTGGTTAGGTTAAGTTTATTTATTATTAAGTCATTATTAAGTTATATTAAGTACAACGTTTTATTAAATCATTGTTATTTCAATCATAAGTCAAATTTATCAGTCAAAATTATAAGTTAAAGTCAGTTAATTCTATTAGATTTTAATTATAAAACAATCGTTTGAGGTTTGTCCAAATTTTATTATTTAATTTGCATCAAAAAACAACTTAATAATGAAATAAATGTTTCTTATTACTTTATTTTTCCGTAAACCGAAAAAAAAAAAAAAAAAAAAAAAAAAATGGTACAGACACAGAATTTAAAGGGAAAGATCTTTTGAAATTGTTTAAACAATTAAAAAAATTGATGTCATTTTTGGCGAAGGAAATACATTAAATTGCTTACAAAAAATTAACATATGTAGAAAGCTACTTCAATGGAAAAGTATTTTTAGAAGTGTTATTTAAAATTTCACGCCGGTAAATTAACATTCACGACTCTTTTTATCAATTTAAAAAAAAGTTTTGAGAAAAACGGACTATAAAATGAATAAGGAAAGGGCAAATTATAGGACATTTGTTGTAGAACTTAGGTATGATAAGGCAGTTAAAATTTATTTGTCTCTTTTTCTTTAAATTCACATCTTCAAACTTGAAGTATACATTGGAGCATCTCGCCAAATAGAGCGTACCCGTGAACTGGAAAAACTAAAAATCGAAAACTAATTTTTCTCAAGACTACTGAAACATTAAGTTCCTTTCCATTTATTTTTATAAAATCAATTTTGAAGTTTTCACACTGATGTAATCAAATTTATAATATTTGTGGCAAATATAATCAATATAATACTTTAAAGTCTGTACATTCTCAAATTTTAGCCTTTATTTTATAAAAACTTTTATAGAATCATTGTATGTAATATATATCAGGTTCTGATAAGGTCATAAAACATTTTTAAAAAATCGTATTTAAATGTTTAAAGGGACCTTGCCTTTTTAAAACAATTTACAGTAGCATTCAGTAAATCCTTCTGAGACTCTGCGTATTGGATAATATTTGATAAATTTTTATAGCTTAAAAAATAATATTTTAAAAGTTTTCTCTGTTTGTATGCTTTATTAAAGCGATTGTCTTTGTAAAAATATAATTGAATTTACCTCCGTTGGTTGACTTTTTAATTACAATAAAATATAACAACAATAATTAGAAATTTGATTCAAATAACTTTCTGGAAAGTTTTATGGCATATAAATATCTTATTATTTAAGTTAGATTTTGTTTCATGATCATAATGTGAAAATTACACGGAGAAAAAAATTCTCTTAAAATTATAGTACTGTACAGTTATAGCATTTCTAATAATAATAATAATAAAACATTATTTTAATAATGAAACTAAAATATATGGTATTTATAAACCATTCCTTTAGTAAAGTTTCGCTCATATGGTAACTGTTTATCAGAAATTCCTGATTTCAAAATTATAGTTCTTAAAACTAAATATTTTGTAGAAAATACAAAGCTGGAAAGAAATTCGAACCAAATAAATAGTTTTTATGCCATGGTCTAAGAAATAGTGATTAAACTATCCAATTTTGCCCCTTTTACTAAGTTTTGTCTCATATTAAAACACTATATTTAATGGTTAATTAAACCAAAATCTTTACTGAAGTGCTTTGGTAAAAATTACCAAGTTTTTTGGTGTTCCAATAAAGCCATAAACACAGTAAATTTAACCATATTCTGGCAGTTCTGTCTATACTTTATTTTTTTCAGTACACTATAAAAATATATACAATGTACCAAAAAATGCTAAAAATAAAAATTTATCACTTTTTTTTATTTAATAATTAAAAATAACTAAAAAAGCAAAGTTTAGTTAAAACTAAAGTACACAATAGTTTTTTGAAAGTATTTTATTGCATTTATCAGTTTACTTTCTTCTAAGCTACATATTTTTAAATAAAAACCGAGTTATCTACTAGTATCTAAAGCTCGGGTCTAATGAGGATATTCAAGAGAAAAGAAAGAAAATGATACTTTCAGTAATTTTTTTATGAAACTGAAACTAAATCGTAATCTTAATTAAAAATGAGTTATTGATTTACGTGCAGTTAGTAACAAATTGCAATGAGGCGCGTCCTTTAAAATTTTTCTGTGAAGGACTTCCAATAAAAAATAATAACAAATAGGTATGAATAAATAAAAACACAAATCGTGTCACAGTTCGACAACTTACGTAGTGTTATGCTGCGAAAAAGATAACAAGACTAAATCAAACAGCGGATAATCTGAGTAATGGCTTTGTTCGAGTAAGCGGGAACTATCGCTTTCGCAATATTAGCTCTTTTCATAAAGGCACCGTTTTATCGGTATTCGAAACTCTTTTGGATAAGAAGTCTATCTTAAGAACTCTTAAATTTCGGGGGTGATTTGAAAATCTGAGCAAATATGAAACAGTTTATCAGATAAGAATCGATTTTTCTGGTAGCCGAAAAAGCCGCTTGTTTTGATGGCGTTAAGAACCATGAGAATAACAACAACGGTTTTTTTTCCCCTTCAATTGTCAATAATAAAAACTGATGTGTCTAGAAATATCAATTAATCATTTTTCAAATTTAATTTTTAATTATTTAGGCTTAGAGAGTTAGAATTATTAGATTTTTTATTTTGAAAAGCAAACTTGTGACAGAATTTTTATCAATTTATCTCTGAGGTAGTAGGTTGACAATGAATAGCAAACGTTTATCAACTAGTCCGCCTTAACAATAAACTTGAATCAAGTTAATATCAGTATTTAATCGAGTTAAAATTTAGTGCAAGATAGGAAATCTTTTTTTTTTTTGCAATACAAAATATTTATCAACTAGGATATATAAAAAGGCATCCGAAACTCTAAATAAGTTCAATTCAAGGGCAAGGATAGTAGGTGGGATTAAAACTTTTCATACTTTCTGTTCCTTCAAATCATTAGAGCCCATCGCCCTTTTTTTTAAGAATGGTTCTAAAAATGCATCGTAAGCTCATGGGAGTGAATTTTTTTCTGACATATATTTAAAAAAAAATTATTTTTCGGTAGTCATTTCTGCTGTCAGATACTTATTCATTCAGATCAATAACATCAGTGTGATTGTCACTGAAAAAGGGGAGCATGTTCGGTTGATAATGAAGAAAGAATTTCTCAAAAATTCTTTCTTAATATCAAGAAGATAGTTTTAAAGTTTGTTTTTTATTAACTCCTTATTTAGCGAACATTTTGGCAAATACAGTTTTAAGAGCATTTTTCGTATAATAACATATAATTTTAGATTTTTAAAAAATAATTATTGCATTTTGAATTACGTCTCTTAATTTGACGAATTTTCCATTTGAGACAAAAGATTTCCTTGCACGGTTTTTTGGTAATTTTGCAGACGATTTCTCATTTTATATTTATTTATAAAATGTTACTAAATAATATCCTCTAGGGTAGGAACGGGTCAAAAAATATTTCTGAAACCCTCTGTTTCATAAAAGTCTTTCTAAATATATAATTTTCCAATAACATATAGAAAAATTTATAAATTGAATTATTCCCTGAACTAAGCCTAAATATCTTGACTCCTTGTAGAAGCATCCCATACATTTTTCTCATAAAAATATAATTGCTGTATCATCGTTTAGTGCATTATCATAGGACAGACAAATCACATGGAAGGATCTCAATATACTAAGAAGATATGGATATATATCTGGATAACATAAAATTAATAAAGGTAATAACGGTATTTACCGTTGTATTTTTTTTTATTTTTTTTTATTCTTCATTTAATGGTTATGACAAAAAATATTGATCACCCATTTTTAATATTACTCTATATTTTTATGGATATTTTTTTGATTATTGTTCAAAATTAAAAGCTTAAATATAAAAATGCTGTTCTCTGATTATAAAGCAATTGCTTATTTCCTTATTAAGCAAATTTTGAGATAGAGATAAATAGTTAAAACTATTTCAATATCAGTAAACTTTAAATAAGTTATATTTATGTGTTAATAAGTCATTGTTAATTTTTACAGAGATATATTTACTTTTATAATAAAATTTATATAAAACTGTGTTCGTCAGACAACGTACGCAATTTAATATAATGAATACAAAATAACTATTTATAATTCTAAAGCAATATTACGAAGTAACTTTTCAGCCTACAGCTAATAATATTTTTTTGGTGAGAAATATTTAATGGGTTTTAATAGTAACCAACCATCTGATAAGAGTGTAAAAAATAAGTTTGTAGATGAGGTGCAATGGTAATCGAGCAAAATTATTGGATTAAAATTTTGTCAAAATAAAATCGGAAACTAGAGTCGTGGAACTAAATATGCATTAATACAATGAAAAAAAGGTTAGAATCTTTTAATGTAGGGATTCACAACGTTTCAGAATCCCTAAATTAGAGGGGCCACTTGTACAGCAGGTTGACCATTGACATGTAGACAGGTTGACTGCAATTATGGTAATTTTTTATTTAAACATCATTATTTTAGATACTAAATTCTTTTTATCAGTCTACTTAGTATTATATTTGTAAAAAATTAAATGCAATTCATTCAAAACAGAATAATATCAATCTATTTCTTTAAAATAATAATATTTCCTTCGACTCATAAAGTAGATTTATCGAAAAAAATTTATAAAGATGAGAAAAAAGTGTTTTTTACTTATATATATATTTTTTTAACAAATCACATAAAACAAAGACTTATTTAAAAATAAACCGTCCTGTTCGTTGCATGAAAGTAAAATAAATCAATAAATATTTTATTTGTCAATGTAAATCCAAATTAAATATTTTAATTAAAGAAACTGTATTGTTGTTTAAAATGATAAAAAATAAAACTAACTTATTATAGCTCAAAATAAGTTGGGAACAAATTTTTAACTTTAGGACATTTATATTTAGTGAATTATTAAAGATTTTATGAATATTAAATCTTATACAGTTTTTTAAACTACAAAAAATAATTAAAAAATTAAATTTAAAAAAAATAGTAAATAGTTTTTTTACCCACGTTTAAATCCGTGTGTTGTAATAATATTGTATTAAAAATATCGATACTTTCAAAAAATCATGTGGTAATGAGTAGCAATTACTGACAAAAAAATTTTTCGTACAATAGATGATGATGAAATCGGTACAAATATAGCAAGTATTAAAAGTCAGTATTAAAATACACGATTCTAAACAAGCAAGTTCGTCATATAATACCATGCTAAAAATATCGAGATTTCCACAACCAAGCATAAAGCGTAGAAGAAAAGATTGAAAATAAAATAACTGGAAATAACGAAGAAATCGGCACAAACAATACAAGTGTCGAAAATAATCATTAAAAAACGCGATTAAGAACTCGCAAATCGTATTAATATCGCATTAAAAAATATCGGGATTTTCAATACAATGTGAAAGAACTTAACAACTGTCAAAAAAAGATCGACAAATAACTTGGAAAGGGCGAAATCGGCACACATACAGCACGTCCAAAGTGATTGATAAAATGCGTGATTTGAAACTTGAAAGTCGTAAAAATATTGAATTAAAAATAATGGGATTTACAAAACCACGTGGAAAAACGTAGCATTAACTACCAAAAGAACGATAAAAAAAAAATTAAAAAAAAGCCTTTAGATTTGGGCTAAAATTAGTAAAAAAGCAGTCAAAACGATATATATTCTAACTATCTGTTTATCTCCAAGAAACAAAAAAGATTGCGAAGCAAGCAGATACAGAATTCTTTATATATATTTCTGTCGAGTAAATTCTGTGAAAATGAATTTAGCTGGCATTCTACTAACGATTTTCGAACGAACGACTTTTCTAACGAAAGTTTCTACCGCCAGAGAGACAATTGTATCACGCTTAAAAGAAGAATTTTTTGGCTCCCCCCCCCCGCGCAGTCTAAATAGTATGTTTTTGTTTCTTATATGACTTAATTCACTGCCGCAACTAAATTTACCCTGTAGAACATGTTTCACTTAGTAGTTACTTATTATACAGTGTAACAAACTATATGAGCACATTGATAAGTTCTGATTGTTTATGTTATGAAAACATCTAGTTTATTTATAATGGAAACTGTAGATGTTAAGTGAATAAACAAAGCAACTGAAATGTTTACTTTTGTTAATCTTAAGAGATGTATACAGTGATGTGTGTTGCGTATTAATGTCTCGAAAATGTGAAGGTAAATTAACATGGCAAACAATTAACGATAGAGGCGTGAATAGTGGTGCATTTAAAAATGCCATCAGAGATATCTTTCAAATACTGATATGTATTGACAAAAATAGTATCATTTAGCTCATATTTAATCCGTTCTAAATTTATAAATATTGAAATAATAAAAAAAAACAACATGTTATTATTATTTATTTATTACGTTTTCTCGTTTGTTAGTGTCAAATACTTTATTTATTTATTTTTGTATAATTTTCATTTTATTCTATTATTTTAAATTTCCTTTTTATTAAAAAAATCTACTTTAAATTGAATTTTTTTTTTATTAAACAATAATAAGCAAGCAATTCACAACAATAAAATGTTTCCATCTCATTCAACAATTAATGGCGAAACAATTTCGAAATACTAGTTTCTCTAAAAGAGTTTGTTCATATCCAAATAAGCTTAAAAACCACCAAGATTAATGGTAGTAATCAGAAAAGCTGTGTATCAAAAAAGGTGAATATTAACAGTTTAGTTGAATTTAACGTATTGATTTCTTCGTGTATTTGAGATTTTTTATACTAGTTAAATTCAGATTGGTTTATAATGAATGAGATTATTTCAAGGCCTAGTTTAATACAAAAATACTCCTTTTTCCTGCATATTTCGCCTTACTGATAAAGCTAAAACCGAATCCTAAAACAGTTGGATTTTTAGAAAAATGTGTAAAATATTTTTGTTTGGTTTAATTATGCAAAATAAATAAATAAAATTTAAAAAAAAGTGCTCCCCTAAATGGCAGTTATCGAAGCTAAAAGTTCCATGGAAATTAACATTCCACAGATCGTGATGATGACAACATGGGTATAGGACAAAATTAGGAATTTTCTCTACAGGCTAGTGGCCAGTTGTAACATTTTCAACAGTGACCACTTTAAAAAAGAAAAATTGAAAATTTTACACGATTAAAGTAATTAATTATAAAGTAAGGTTCTTCTTTTAAAGCATTTTTCAGAACATGGTAAGCAGTACAAGGCTCATTTCTTAAATGTAGAAAAGTTTTACGAAACAAAGCGTGAATAATTTTCTCGCAATAATTCCTTATTAAAATTTAAAAATAAATAAATAAAAATAATAATAAACTGCAAATGGGATGAATTTTTGATGTAATTAGTGGAGGCTGGTGGACAATTTTTTTAATCGCCCTTTTATTATATTTAGTCGCCTTTTGGTCGGTGGTGACCGTTAATCTTGCCTTATTATTGTGCATCGGACACCTTTTCTCCCCAGATATATGTTTTTGTTCCTTTACTTCATTAGTCTAAATAATAGAACATTAAAATGGAAGGTATACTAAATTGTACGAAATAAATAGAAACTATTAATGATAATAATATTAAAAAAATACAAGTGGCTAATCGTAAATGCGAAACATTTATTTCTAAATTTTCTCTTTTAATGCGAAATTCAGTTTTATTTTCACCTAAAACAAAAAATGTCAACTTTCATTTTCTTACAAAGATGCTGCTCAAAAAACTGACTCTTGTAGAAAATATACACGGAAGAGCTATTACATTATGACCACCCTCCATCTATAACAATGGGCTCGCCCAGGAGCAGATGGTCATGGGGCACATTAGGACCCATATTCCTCATAGAACAATCCCTGGCGTCTGTAAGCTACTTGAACATAGTTGCAGACCAGGTTCACCCATTCATGGCAACAGTTTTTCCTGCGGGGGATGGTGTTTACCAACAGGATAATGCACCATGTCATAAGGGTCGAATCGTCCTGGATTGGTTCGAGGAACATTCCAGTGACTTTCAAGTCATGTCTTTGCCCCCAAATTCACCTGACCATAATCCAATAGATCATTTGTGGTCCTACTGTCCTACTTGGAAAACCAAATTCGTGCTGCCACGCTACCCCCTCGCAATGTGAGGGAATTGCAGGACCAGTTGGTAAGCGCTTGGTACCAGATACATCGGACTACCTATCAGCACCTCGTGGAATCAATGCCATGGCAGGTGCTAGCAGTTTTGAGCGCTAAAGGTGGTCCTACATGTTATTAGCAGGGTGGTCATAATGTAATAGCTCTTCGGTGTATATGCCTATTTAAATCCATATAGACACACATTGATATCTAAATAGATATAAAGGTTTCACGATATAAATTACGAAAATAGTAATAATATTTATAAAATATTAATAACATATATTATATTAATACATATATTTTTCTTTCATAGTAATTTAACAGTTTTTAAGATTTTTCATTACATAGAGACTTGTAAGCAATTTAAAAAAATAAAACATTCTAAGCAAATGCAATTTTTTTTTCCTGATGAAATATAAACAAATTTTACATTAAATAATTGCAATAATGATTTCTAATCAATGTTTATCTTTCTCAAAAGAAGATAATGAAACAAAAGGATATTCACATCATGCTTTTTCAACTTCTATGTTTTAATCTTTTGAAATACGCTGCCTCATTAATGCTTTCAGTGCAATTTTTTTTTCTTTCTCTTTTACCATCCGTAGAGAAAAAGTTAACTCCTTTTCTACACAATTTATGATAGAAAGACTGGGAATATTGTATATTTATTCGTCCATTACATTTCTTTATTTGTTAAATTAAGAAACAAAATGCAAAAGAATAAAATATTTTAAACACATAAATTTTTCTAAATTAAAAGGAAATGTTTGATTCAAATATCTGGTTCAAAATTTGTACTTACAATACACTTAGTTTTACTGTGCAAAAGCCTCAAGACTTAGAAACTTGAGATTACGAAGGATTGTAGACAAATGAACAGGAAGTACGAAGGAATAAAAAAAAGTAAATATTCGATTATTTGTTCAAGAGTTATTTATAATACTTTTAAACTTGACGTTAAAAATATCGCACGGATCGCTCTGCAGGCTACATGAATTCAACTACAGTTGAAATTTGATTTGATGAAACGGCCTCTTTTGTTTGTGAACTTAACAGCAGCTTTTTTTTTAAAAAAAACTTGAAATTCTAATTTTTTCGAAAGTTACAACAATTTAAAATGCTTTTTCAAATTTACAATTTTCGTAGTAACAAATTTAAGTGCTGTTTCTTCTCAGTAATGTTGCTTTAAATATCGATTATTTATTCATTGTTGTAAAAAAATTGTTTCTTCCTCACGAGAACTTTATTTTATAAGGTAGCATTCGATTAAATGTCAATCAAAAGTAGTAAAAAATGAGAAACTGTGCGTTCAATATAAATCTTAACATTTATATTGAAATTTTCAAAAAAAAAAAAAATAATAATAAATAAATAAATAAAATGAATTGTTATCAGTCTCAAAAACGAGTAAAATTACTTCCCATTTATTTGTTTTTTTCTTTTTGAGACACACTATCTGTATTCCTTAGGTAATTTGTTTTTCCAAGAACAATTTTTTTTTTCATGCAGTTAATTATCCATTTCATTATGATTAATATATTGACAAAAGGTTTTTACACAAAGCCTCTATAAATGTAAATATTGAAAAGAAAATATCGTGTTTTTTTGTAGAAAATAGTAATGTTTAAGGAAGGGGGGAGGGTGAATGCGAAACAATTTCAGGGATTGGTGAGGGGAGCGAGCAGGGCTTGAAGCCAGCCTCCAACTATTAAAATATTTCCTACAGACAGTCATTACAGAAATGTCATTTCAAACTTTCTTTTTCTAAAGCAATCAATAAAGATCAGAATTATTATTTTGTCAGTTAAAAGTAATTCTGGTTTTAATGCCAAATTTTTTTTAACGTGGACCTATGAGCATGTTGAAATTTTAAAATTTGTAAAAATTACAATAGTTAAATTTTAATTAAAAGCCGAGATGAATGGTAAGAATAGCCCCCACATACACACACTATTCCACTTTTCAACGATTTCTGGAACAGAACAGCAGCATAGTGATTATGGAGCAAGTAGTCTTTATATTTAGGGAAGCATATTGCTTGCAAAATAAGATTTTTCAGCACATAACTTAACATTTTTATACCATATTTAACAGATCTTGGAAGAAAAAAAATGTCTTAAACGAAACACAACAAAGAATTTTTTAAATAAACAAAGAATTAATTTTTTGGATTTTTTTAAAGCAAGTTTTTATTATATTCAGATAAATATACATTTTAAATAAAAGAAATATGACATTAACATTTGAAACTAAACAAAATTACTATTAAAAATGAAACTTATTTAATATATATATATCATCAACGCAGAGTTAATTTCAGAAGGGGTTTGCGGTACGCGCAGTCTTGATAGTCGTTTTTCGTTCATTTGCTCGTGGTTTTTCAAATTACGATATCTTTACGATGATATTACAATACGCAAATTTTTAATTTCAAATACCACGTTTTGAACTGCGCCGTTTCCATTGTAAACCCACATCATTTTCAACATATTTTTTTTGTTGCGTGATTTCTCAAGTTTGATAGTTTCAATTGCATTCGACACACGATGTTATTAAGACACTTTGCATTTGAATTGCAACTGTCAACGATTTATTCAAAAATAACTTTTTGATGAGCCCGATTCCTAATAATTTTACGTTTTATGATTATTTTCTTCGGCCACTTCTCAGTTCAACTTGTTCGTTCGTACTTCGATATTTTAGGCACAATATTATTACAACACGCATAATTCGAATTTTAAAGTATTATTCGTTTAATTGTTCTATTTGCACAGTAAATCCTCGTCTTTTAAACTATTATTAAATATAATAAATGTGAGAAAATTTATTTCAAAAATTTTCGAAATATTGTGAAATACGCAATTTGAATGTTCCTGACCATACTATAGGCCATATTTTCTGGGTCAGAAATCTAAACCCGTTGGGGGGGAAAAAAGGCATGTTTATTCAGAGAAAGTATGTTTTTAATGTCTGGTTTCGTAACTTAAAATATCGTCTGCAGTAATGAATTACCATATTTGAGGTCACTCTTGAACCATTGAGTCTTAGAATTATTAGTATAAAAGTTATTTAGGTTAGTCCGCTTATTTTTTTGCGTACTATACATTCATAATTCTCCCCATTGGTAGAAAAACAATTTCAAGAGTTTTTTGCCATTAAGGCTTTTAATTAAGACTGATCTAACGCCTGCATCAAGTAAAAGTAACAATAAAATTTGATACGACAAAAAACAATTAAAAATTTTTTTGTTCATATGTATTTAATGTTAGGTCATAATTTTGCTTACATCATCAACTGGTGCGCTATTTATTCCTTGTTGGAAAATTACGTACCCCAAGGGACGCGCCATAACTTACTTTTTGCGTTCCCTAGTCCAAGATTTCTGGCTTATTTGAAGTACTATAATGCTTAAGCGGAATCACTGATGGACAAGTGCATTTAATTATCTTAGTAACGACTTCTTCACACACCCAATTATACACGTTAATCGACACATTAAGAGAACTGATTCTTGCCCAAAAATTTAGTGACAGAGTTGCGCTTATTGCTCGATGAATTTTGGAGGGGGGGGGATGGTATTTAAATACCATTTTGGAATTACCATCTCCAAATTTGGAGAAAGCTGGAGCAGCAATTTCGTTTTGGAACAATTTGAGCAGCTGTTTCACCCTTGTCAGCCAACATTAATGCATCGAGTAATGACAGGATATATTCAACTTACCTTAAACAGACCCGTGTGTAATATAAAGTAATCTTTTGAAATAACTTCAAAAAGGTGTCAGACCAATTTTTACCACATGTTTCATAGGTGTTTAAAATCAGCGTGATTTATCCAATGCAACTTTGAATTGTTTTTTCCTTTCACACTTCCGCCAGACAAACAGCTATTAATGTTTTTAGTCCTAGCATCCTCAGAAATAATTGGGTTAAATTTTCATAGAGATTTACAATAAATACTTACCCACACACTTAACTTTTAATGCTCCGCCAAGATAGCTATTTGGTTAGGTAAGTAAATTTTCCTCAATGCCATTCCTAAAATGTCCTACCTCTCTAAGAATTGCCACATTAATCATCCATGTTTACTTGCCTTATGAAGTTCCAAATCAGAATTTAATTTCTTTGAACGCGCATTCAATCGTTAATTTTTTTATCTTTTATAATAAAACTAATAACATGCTTTACAAATTTTAATTCAATAAAAGAAAGCAATGAAAAGAACAGCTCCTGCTAAATGGAAATACATTCGTTAGAGCTACACTTACAACAAATTTGGCAACGACAATCCTTTAAAAATCGCGAAATGTCAAACCAAAAATTTCCCAATTTCTCGAAAAATAAAGATTTCTGAGAGGTCACCTCCCATTTTGATGTACTTATTTTCAGTAATTTTCCTGACCAGGCTATAAAAAAAACAAGCAGTGGCGAGTCGCATTACATAAAAAGTGACAAGAGCTTAGATAACTTATCATCAAATAATTTGGTCAGCCGAAAGTTCTCAGTGATCTCACTTTTCAAACAGTATACGGCAAAAAATAGATTTTATTGATATTTTTTCTATTTTTAATTATTTCTTTAAAATGACGAGAGGTCAGACTTTTTTTTTTCAATTCTAGGACACGGAAACGTTAAAGACTGCAACAAAGCTTTTATAATTCAGGGGCGATTGTGAGCCCAAGTCAAAATTCCGGAAAATTTCCTGCGCAAAAAAAGAAATAAATAAGAAAAAATTTTAACAAGGTTTCATTTTCTTTTTCTCAGTCTACTTAAAGTATATTTAGAATTTTACACATACCTATGATGGTAGAGCTCATTCTAGGTAGGGTTAACAGGGTGCAGCACCCTGATGTAATAGACTCCATACACTTTTTGCCCTTTTTTCACCCCCCCCAAACTCTTTAATGGATTTCTTAAGCTTTTGCTATTTACTAGTTTGTTATTGCTGTCAAATCATAAATTTATATGGGAAAGGAAAAATATGTTCATTTGAACAGATTTTAGGTTCAGGCTTATCTAAAAAATGGTGGAAATGAAATGGATCATTTTATTTTAACAATATTCTTACTATAATCAGGACATATAAAAAGCATAAATGGTAGTAAGATGCTTTATTGAATTTTGTATGTCACTTTTCAGTTAATCTTAAATTTTTTTTTTTTTTTTTTTTACAAATTTGTAAGTGAAAAGTTTTTTTATGAAAATATTTTTAATAATTTAAATTCTTATTTCTGCTACTGGCATAAATAGTTTTCAATTTAATATAATCAGAAAAATATAAACTTTTTGATTTTTTAAATTTAGAACTTTATTATAAAATATGTTCATTAAAGCAGATTTTAGGTTCAGGCTGATCTAAAAAATGGTGGAAATAAAAATAGACCATCATTAAATCCAAGTTTTGATAGTTTCTTAAATTGGTTTAATATAATATTGAAGGAGATGTAATGCTTAAGATGCAATGGATTAATGATGTAATGGATCATTGAATCATTAAATTTTGTATGCTATTTTTTAATTAATCTATTAATAACTGAAAAGTTAATTAGACACTTAAAAAAACACACATTTATTATTTTATTAATATATGCATGCATTTTAAATAAATCACTAAGCTAATTAGCTCATTAACTGGATTTATATGTTAATTTATTAATAAAAATTAGTAATTAATATGATTGCTTTGCTACTTTTTGTAAAGTAAAAAGTTTTTTCCCCCACTCTTATTGACAATGTTTTTCACAGAACGTGTAAAGCTCATCGAAAGAAATTATTGCCTTTTTTTTAAACTTTTGCACCTTGCACTTTTTTCTGCCCAGAATGAGCTCTGATGATGGCCTAGAGAAGTAATTGAAATTTACAAATATGTCTTTCTTTCTTGAATTTATGATTATAATAACTATTTACTGATAAAAAATGAATATTAATCTCAAACATAAGCATATAAAGTAGCTCTCTTACAAACAAATAAAATTAACTGTGTTTAAAGTTCCACCTTTGAAAATTTGACTTCCGAAAACTATTATGATCAATGAGTTTTTGAAACATCTGAATCTTCGATCTCCGGAAACTTCTGGATCACGGTTAGCGAAAAACCCGGATTTTCCCGAGCACAATCAGTCCTGATAATTAATAATAATAATAAATAAAAAACAACCTTAATTGTACAGCTTAAACAGAAACCTCTCTCTGTCCTCTGATGTCATCACTGAACAAGACTATTACGTTTTTATTAGCCTTGCACCTTGAATGCCTTACCCTATTGAATTAGTCGTAACTTAACACCTTAATTTCAGATTAAAAATCTGCGCTTTGAGAGCAGAACAACTGCCATTTGCAAACTAAGTCTCTTCTAATAAAAACAAACAATTGTATTGAAGGTAAAAAGCAAGTAAAAAAGGTAGCATAAAAAAATGCAAAGAATCTTCGATTAAAAATTATAAAATCTATGCAAATACTGCCCCCCATACCACAGAGAACACTAAAAAATTAAGTAAATAAAATTTAATTCCTTGTTTCTGAACTTTAAAAAGTATCAACTCTTCTCAAAAATGAAACTAATTCCTTTTTATCCCGCAAAACAGCTTATTAATAATCATATTTCACTAAGTTATTATAGGGGGGAACAAATATTCTAATTTTTCACTATTTTCAGTGCAAATAGTCACTTGCAGCAATACAGTCAGTCACTTTTTAGTCCTATGCACATTAAAAAAAAAAAAAAAAAAACATTTTTTTTTTATATAGAACACCAAATCATTACTAAAAATACAATAGAACCAATTTCCTTTTTTAAGGTAATTTGTATAAATTAAAGACAAAATAGACAGGACACAATTTTATTTCAAAGAACTGTACAAAGATGTTATCCCTTTAAAACTGGATCATTTGTCCCTATAAAAGAAATAAAGTGTATCAGATTAGAAAATAAAAACTATAGGAAAAAGAAAAAAAAGAAAAGAGTTAAAAAAAAAAAAATCATTTTGTTTTAATGTTTTTACCCAAAGCAAATATGTAATTTACTTTGGCTTGGAAAATTAAAATTATTATCCTTTCTTTTTTAAAGCAAGCTGAAACAATTCAACTTGCTCTTTGAAAAAAAAAGGGGAGAGAGAGCATGAACAAATTTTTTTAGAATGTCAGGCATACAGTAAAATTCAAATTAACATTAAGTGCACACCCTAAAACAAGACCTTTTCCTTATGAATTATGGGTTCCCACTGAATTAAAAAAATAATAATAAATAAATAAAAATCCAGGAATCTTTCAGGTATATGAAGTAAATTTAGGTGAAAATGCCTACCAAATCACTATTTTTTTTTACCTAGGGATGTAAAAAATAGTGATATGGCCGAATATTCAGCCAAATACCGAATCATCAGCGGCGGAAAAGCAACATTGAAAAAAAAGTAATATTTTTTTTTTATATAAATAAGTAGTCATTATTGAGAACTTAATTATATTATTAGTATGGAGTAAAAGGGAAAAAGCTTATGTTCAATTTTTTTTTTTATAAATCAGAAATGCTTGAAAAAGTGACTAAGGAATAACATTCATTACATGCACTTTTTAAAAAATGCTGTCATAATTAAAAGCTCGTAAAAAGAAAAGCGTATAAAAAGAATCGCAGAAAAAAAAATTCATAGTTCTGAAATAGAACTAATGTTGAGAATCAGTTTTTTTTTTATCTTGCTGGTTATCTGTTTTACCACACAGTAAAAAAGGGACAATAAAAGAATAGTCTATTAGAAACACTCAGTTAAAATGTTCATAACTCTACATTTTTAAAACATCAATTGCGTTGAAATTAATAAAATTAGCGCTTGCGTAAATATAATCATAGAAAAAAATAAAAAGCTGCATTACAAAACTCATGGTTTACTACAAAGTAACCTAGTTAACTTTTCAATTTGTCTTTCAAATTATAAATTAACAAGTTTTAGAACTGAACAAATTTGAGTAAAAACAATTTCTAATAATGCATAGTAAAAAATGATTTTAGATAATCCTTTAATTAATTTACTCAAATTTCTCCTAAAAAAAAAAAAAAAAAAAACACTTCCCAATTACTGAATATTTGTTACATCCATATATACCATGCAATTTTTCATCAAAAAACTTAAGATTTTTTTAAAAATGTCAAATATTAGATTTTGTGAGCAACATAATAAAATGGAAACATGGGAAAGTTCACTAAAAAGTTGAATTTCACGAAAGAATTGTAACAGATGTTAGAATAGTTTGTATAATCTCAATAACTGATTGATGACAATTCTAAACACTGGCTATTTATTAGGTATTTCCTGCAGTTGTTTATGATGAACACCTACGTGAAATTGCAAACTATTTGATTGACATATATATTTAAATAATGTTTTTCTATTCATTATTTTATCATACTAACTCAGTGGCGCGACAGCCCACTGAATCATATTCATTTATAAATGAAAATATTAAATTTATATCTTTCTTCTTAAAGGAAATTTTTTTTTAAAAAATTTCTTAGGTCACAAAGAGATTAAAGTGAATGAAAAGTAAATTCACAACAGTGAAAAATACTGTCACCCAATTTAAAACTGAAAAATTAAACTTCTTATTTAGTTTATAAGTTAAAATTTGATTGGTTAAACAATTTTTTTTTGGACGAGAAGATGTAAGTGGATTTTTTTTAAATTTCACTAACTGAATAGGCCAAAACAAATTTAAACTGTTATGCTTATTATTAACCACGGAAACGAACAAACATAAAATGCATAAGAGAAAATAGCTCTCCAATATCAGCCCCTGGAAAAACCATTATTGTTACACACATTTATGTAAATATAGCTGTTTTCATTGGTATTTTTTTCTATTACCTGCAGTCATCATTTATCAACAGATGGCCAGACAAATCATAAATGGGAAAATAGCTTTCCCATATTATTAATTCACGTAAATAAGGAAGGTTGACAGTAAACAAAATAAGAATAAAATTAACAAGATGATAATGCAATTTTTAAGGAACACGTATATAACTGATTAAAAATCTATACATCTTTACTGCTTTTAGATCACTTATAAGTGTTGAAGAAATGTTTTAGAATTATGCATATTATGATTTTTATCTCAAGCAAAAACAAATAAAGCAAATTAAAATATTCAATAAAGCCATACCTTTCTCTTCTTATCACCACCAATCTCAAAATGTTTGCATCTCTTAATAGGTAACTGTTTCCTGTATTTGCATTCGGAACATTCCATTCTCAAAACAATCTTCTTTGTAGTCTTAGCCTTAATGAGAGAAAATAGAATTAATATAGAAATAATTTTCTTGGAAGGCAAAAAAAAAAAAAAAAAAAATTAAAAAAGGAAAACTTGGAATAAAAGTTGAGTTCAACAAAAAAAAAAAAAAAAAAAAAAAAATCTAGAAATTCCCATAGAGTATTGCGCTAAAAAATAATTTCTGTTGCACTAACACGAGTTCACAGTGCAAGTCAAAGCAAAAAACCTGGGATGAGGGGGATTGTGAAATTGGAATTTTTGCAGGACAGCACATTGATGAACAGTGCCCCAGATTTCTAAACCAGAGCGTGATTATAAAATTATATTATTTCTGAGCAGAATTCTGTGTATTAAAAATAAGACACATTTACAGGAAATCTTAAGATTGCAATTTACCAAATGACCCACCTATCTCTAAAAAAAAGTGGCACCGCTTTTTTCCTAGCCATTAACAAATAAGACATATTTTAACAGTCTATTTTATAACTCAAGACTTATTTTCTGAAACTTTTAACTCTGTATAATATGCTTTATTAAAGGACAGATTAAAATAGCTAAAGAATAAGATGGCTATAAATTAATTGAAAATAATCCACAAAACATAGAAGAGAAACTGAAAAGAAAACAACCTTAATACCTTAATCACATAAAATACATAAACAAATTAGATAACTATGAAATTATAAAAAATTCAAATCAAATTTTGACTAAGTCTGTCCATACAGCAGACATCAAGCAATTTTAAATAGTGTGCATCGCTAATTTTCTTATGATAAATTCATATTCGCAGGTTTTATTCAGGCACCTTACTTTCTGAATAAATCCACAGTCATTTTTAGGCCAACGAACCATGCCACACTATATTGACCTTTACACAATGACTATCTGTGACACGACACAAAATGAAAATCTCTGAAAATTTTATTACGTAAAAACTCAAGATATCAATTACACCAAAAATATATATAAAAAAAACTTTCATGTTTGATTTTTTGAAGCAAGATTTATATTTTAATAACCTATAAATTATACATGGTCAATTTATAGACCAAAAATAACATACAAATAATTTAACAAGCTACATATTTGATATAATTTTTTGAAATAGGATCTATATTTCAATTATTCACAAATGATAAATGTATTACATCTTTAAATTATTTCAAGAACATACTGCAGAAATAAAAAGACTTATTTGAAATGATACACTGATACTTTATAATTAATTGCTATATATTTAAACGCTTTTAGGAACATATATATAAATACTTTCACTTTAGACCAATAAGATTTAACATAACTCAGGTGCTCGAACAGCTAAGTTATATGCCTAAGATAATTAAAACTAGTAAAAGTTCATAGTTTTCAAAATAAATAATAATAAATAAAAAGAGACAGAAGAAACATTTTTACAAATAGAATTGTACATAAATTTTTTTTTTTTTGTTGTTGTTGAAAACAGAAAAAATGCCCGTATCATAGTTAAAAAAAAAACCCATAGTTAAATTAGGTTTAACCTAGCCATGCCTGAAATAAACTGCTCAGCATAAATTACATTTGTTTTATACTTCAGAAAGAAAAAGAAAAGATTCTGACAACTAGAACACATACAAAAAGTCAATAACAAAGCAAAGTTTCTGTACTTTTCACATTGACAGTATAATTAATTACCTTCTTTCTAAAAATAGGCTTGGTTTGTCCACCATATCCTTGTTGTTTTCTGTCATACCTTCTTTTACCTATAAAAAGTATGCTAAATATTAATATCTATTGTTCTCTTAATATTTTTCATAAAAAAAAAAGGATTAAAATTTTAATGCAGGTGCATCAAATCAAACCAAATCAATCAAAATAACCAAATAAAAGATTATTGATTAGATATTAATATAATTAAACTTCTGAAAAAAGTTGATCCTTTTAACTCTTCCTTAAGAAACTGCTATTCTAGGTTGAAAATTAATTCAGATAGATAATTCTGTTATTTGACCCTATCATTAAGCACAATAATGAATATCAATTAAACAAAATAGATTCTTAATAATTTTACAGCAATTATTTGATCAGAAAAATTAAATATTGCAAAAAATTTTCACACCAATTTAACTAACCTATGGTATATTCATGTTACCAAACAATATTTATTAACACTCTCAAAAACATGTTTTTATTAATTACAAAGATGTGTTGCATAATACACATTACTATCAGTAATAATGGTAATCTTTAAACATTGTGTTATTGCATAGATAACCTTATGCACATTATCAGCTGTAGATTTTCTAAAATTCTTTATAGGAATACTCCTGTATTGGTACCTGTCAGCACTAGATCCAATTGAAAAAGAGCAAAAAGATTTAAAACCTGTAAAGTTGACTTAAAAATCTTTTCAAATGCTTTTCAGCAGGGTTACTAAATCTTGAAAATCTTCATGCACTCCCTGAGTCTTTTAAACATGATTTTGTTTTTAAATTTGTTCAGCAAAATATTTAGAGCAAAACATCAAAGAATTCGTTACATTTTTGGGTCTTTAATAATATTGTTTAAAGGACAGGAATCAAAAATTTTTTTTTAAAGAAATTAGTAAGGAAAATAGGACGTTAAAAAAAAAAAAAGGATGTTGAAAAACAAATTTTAAAAAATTCTTTTCGAAGTAACAAATTAATAGTCATAAAAAATATTCACTTCCCCGTGTTAAGTAAACTTTAAGTTTAAACAATTCGTAAATTTATAATGTTTTATTAAAAAAATTGCCAGAAATTCATTTGTGTCTACATAACATTCTATTAATTTATATCATGAATCAATTATAATAAATTGATCAATTATTTATTTACAAAAAAATAAAAACATTTAATATCAATAAGAATGTGCACACGATATTTGTAAAAGTAGAAATATTTTCTTAGATTAACTACATTTGGAATTTAAACTTGGAAAATTTTTTTTGTGTCGAACAGTCTTCCCCAGGGTTGGCAAGGTTTAGGACAGAATGGATTAATCCATGGATTAAACCGCCCTGTCCAAAACCCTTTTACTCATATTATGTCACAATTTTATCTGAACAATATTTAAAAGGTAAAATTAACATAGAACTAATAACATATTGATAATTAAATCTACTAGAGAATATTTGTTTTTAAAAGTATGTTTTATTAATATTGTTTGACTCTTCAATTTAAACATTAAACAAAAGAAGATTACTCAGTAATCAAGTTCAATTGGTCCTCTCATTCAATAGTAACATAACTGAAGTTTGACCTTGCCATACATACACATGCTTGGTTAGTCATGGGCAATTCCATGAAAGTGTAAACTTTTAAGTAAGAATTTTTTTTTTATGAATTGCATATTTTGATTTCAAAAATATGTTCAAAAATAATAAATTTTTTTATATTCTTGCTTTATTTTTGATAATTTTAAGTTTTTTGAATCTGTCAGCATTCTAAAGTAGCTGACAGGTGAATTGTTCACATTTCAGCTGAAATTGTTTTCTTGAAAAACACTTATAAAATAAAAGAAAGATCTTTCCTTTGCAATATTTTGATAAAATTATGCATACAGTGCAATATTTAAGCATTTAAAACGTAGTCCTTAAGTTAATTTAAGTTTCATGCATAAAATAAAAGTAACTTTTTTTGTGTCATTCTGTCACATGTTTTAGTACCTTTTTTTTTAAATAACTACTGCATTTCAAAGTGAAAATGTATATATTTTGGAATATAAAGCAGACGTGTCATAAGAATCAATGAGAGATTATAAAATTTTATGCATGTGATTATTATCTTCCAATAATTAGCGTGACGGAATGACACATCTTCTGTGATAGAATGACAAAACGAGTCATTGAAAAGCTTATTCAAAAATTAGAGAATTATATCTTTTTCAACTAACCTAAGGGCTAAAACAGCTGTTGAAAGACAAATAAGGAACGAGATCTCCATGATATGATGAAATAATAATAAAAAAAAAAAGACAGATCAAGAAAGGCAGAGGAGAAAGCTTCCACGACAAAAGCTGAACTTAAGAAATTTAGACGGGCAAACGCTGTTGTGCAGAGATAGTGTGAAAAAAGAAAAAATCAAATTCTACCAACTTTTTAATATACAAATACTAATTTAAATTTCCCACACGAGTCTTGGTAATACCGTGAAAAAAGTTGTACACTCATTTCCAAAATCACCAATAAAGGAAAAAAAATAATTCAGTCTTTACATGAGAAGTATTTAACATCAAACTCAAAAGAAACTAATTTAAGAGAGAAAAATAGTGTCAATGTTTATTTTGGTTAAAAAAATTTACTGTCAAGATGATGTTAGTTTCATTACCCCAGGTATGAGGGATTCAGTCGTACCAACTCCAACAGAGTAACGAAGGGTGCAAAAGCAATACAGGCTTATGGTACTAAAATAGGCCTTTTATTTATAATGAAGTATGTAATGACGTAAAGCGTATCTTATCTCATATTTGTTCTTATTGTAATTTTTTGTAAATGTATTTCATAAATACCTCACAACACATGCACTAGTAAATACCACGTAAATGTGATTTTGTTCTAAAAAGCCAAGCAAGATGATGTTAAGACGACACCTAATATGCAAAAGAATTTTATGATTTCATTAAGTCGAAGCAGCAAACCATTGAAGTTTTGTTTTTGCTCAGCTGGTCACTTGTTACAGCAGCATTTCCAAAGACAAGAGACGTGCACTAGATTCATGTAGTTGATATCAAAGTTATCGTCAAGAGTCTAAATTATGAGTTCACAAGTTATCATCGAAATTAGAATATTTTCTAATTTTAACCATAACCAAAATTAAGTGTATGATTTGAAAGAAAGCCACTTTCTTGAAGAGGAAATGGAAAACATGACAGAGGAGTATGGGATCGGCTCTTTAATCACTGTCCCATATTGTGAAAAAAAGAAGGCATCTATATGTGGCGCAAATTACTTTGATGGACAAAGACGATTCAGATAAATTTATTTATGTATATATTTTCTGTGAAAAAAGATAGATGTGTCATTGGCAAGCTAGATATAAAACATCTTAAGCGACAAACTAGTTTTCAAATTGTTCAAAATTTTACTAATTCTGTTTATTGGTTACTTACGTATTAATCCTGTTTATCTGTTGCATTCTGTTTATCACTTACAAATTATTAAAACATTTTTTTAACGAATGATTTTGAATCTTTCTCAGACTATGAATGACTTTTTCATAATAAACTTTTTGTCATTCCGTCACAGCAAATTTATGTTAATAACTGCTAGCCAACCAGGAGTTAATTTTCCAAATTGAATTTTTGCATTGCTCATACATTATACTAAAAGTAAAAAATAGTTCAGAAAAGTAATAGCTGCAAAATTCACAGAAACTAGCAGCTCTAAGCAGCGTTCCAAAAGCTTGGTTGCCAAAATGTCATTCCGTCACACAAATAAAAAGTTCATAAAATTAAAAATCCTTTTTTTTTTTAGTTTATGAATCGCATTATGCCAATAATAATGATTGGCATGAGAAAAACTTTGTTTATTTGAAATTATATGCATCAAAATTTCGATTACTTATTATTTTGCAAGTTAAAATGTCATTCCGTCACATATGGAATTGCCCTCACAAAAAGGTTATTTATCTAGTCTTGGCCATAAATTTGCTCGATTTCCCCAAGCAGGCTTGCCTGTGTGGCAAGTAGCATTAGAACCAACATTTATCTGTAGTACTATTCAAGAATACCTTTATTTCATTCATTTTCAATTCTTTTAGCATAGTGGTGATACATCACCAGTGTCAGTAACTGAAACCGATGTTAGGTTCTTCAAAACTGTTAACACATTTTTCAGTCATTTCGTATTTCCAATTTAAACTAATACAGTTGAACCTGCTTATCTCGAAAACCTGTATTTCTCGAAATTTCTTAGTTTCCCGACATTAACGATTTAATTTTAATGTATTTTTCCAAGTTTACCTCGAAAGAATTTCTTTCAAAACCTGTGTTTCTCGAATTTTGAAGGAGAATGTACATCATCGTAACCGATGCCTGGACAGCAGAACTTGTTCAAACAAGCTACATTAGAAGAACCGAAAAATTCCCTAGCCCCATGGGAAGTAAGAATGAGCAGTTTGGGGGGTCGTTTCTTGGAATTTCCGGTTACTATCGTCACACTCTCCAACCAATTGAGTGTATTCGGACAATGAAAAGTTGATTGATGAGGGGGGCGTCACCACTGGGCATCAGTTTCCTTACATGGATAAGAACAACACAAAGAGAAATTCATTTTATCAGAATTTTTTTAGGAGGTCATTGGTTTGAGCTTCTCAGTTTTTTTTTAAACATTGTTCAATTGAATTTTGATTAAGTATGGCAGGGGCTAAACGTAAATTGAATGTTCTCTCCATTGAAGAAAAAATGAAAATTTTAACATTCTTGGACGGAAATCCATTAATGAAAAAAAAAACGAAGTTGCAGTGAAGTTCGGTTTACCAGCAAGCACTCTTTCTACAATTATTAAGAATCGAGAAGCTGTGGAGCAAAAATTTCATAGCAGCAACAAGAATGCGAAAAAAAGCCAAAAATGCACTTTTCCGGAAGTGGATGAATGTGTTTTAAAATGGTTTACAGAATGCAGGAGCAGCGGTATTCCTATCAGTGGACAAATAATGCAACGAAAAGCTGATGATTTTGCTAAAGAGCTTGGCCATGAAGATAATTTTAAAGGCAGTAACGGATGGCTAGAAAGTTTTAAAGATAGGCACGGTATTATTTTTTGAAAACTTTGTGGTGAAAGTGCATCTGTTCCGGAAAGTGTATGCGAAGACTGGATTAAAAACATTCCTGATTTAGTGAAAGGCTATGAGCCAAAAAATATTTTCAATGCTGACGAGACAGGACTGTTTTATCAATGTTTGCCAGACAAAACTGCTATGTTTAAAGATGAAGCATGCAGGGGAGGAAAACAAAGTAAAGCTCGTTTGACATTGCTCTTAGCTGCAAATGAAGCAGGCACAAAGAAACTTCCTCCTCTCATGATCGGACGCTTAGAAAAGCCTAGATGCTTTTCTAAAGTAAAATCCTTCCCTTTTCCATACAAAGCAAATAAAAAATCTTGGATTACGAGTGAAATCTTTGTAAATTGGTTAAAGTCCTTAGACAAATCCATGTGATTAAAAAAAAGAAAAATTATTCTTTTTATAGATAACTGTAGTGCGCATAACAATCTGCCTGAACTGAAAAATGTTTGTGTTAAGTATTTTCCCGCAAACACCACCTCAAAGCTTCAACCTATGGATCAGGGAGTAATCAGAAGTTTTAAAGTTAACTACAGAAAACAGTTGATCCGCAAACTTGTTGATGCAATTGATGAAGGAAGTACCCTTCCCAAGATAAATGTACTGGATTCTATCAGAATGACAGACCACGCATGGAGAAATGCAAGACAGAAGACCATTCAAAATGGTTTTAAAAAAGCTGGGTTTAAGAATGGGTGTGAAGAAGAGATGGGGATCATTGAAGAAGAGACTGAAATTTGTATCACTGATGAAGAAATGATCGAAATAAATTCACAAGATTGGAATGCAATAAAATCTGGATTAAATGTGAACATTTCCTTTGAAGAATTTTTGCAAGTGGATGACGCCTTGACCACATGTGGAACTTTGAATGATTCGGAAATCGTCGATAATGTCAGATGCATCTACGAAGACTAAAATGAAGTAGGCGAAGAGCATATAGAAGCACCGAAAGTGACAGTAAAGGAAGCTGAAAAAGCTGTGGAACGTTTAACAAACTTTCTTGAATGTCAAGAAAACGTTGGACACGAGGTTCGCTGCTGCTCTCTCTAACATTCGAAAAATTATCGAATCAAAGAAAATCCGACGTCAGAAATCATTAAAAGACTACCTATGAGGTGCGTATGACTGCAAAACTTTTATTAGATGTAATTAATATGTAATCATAATTAAATTCTTTACAACATAAATGATTTAAAGTTTCTTTTAATTAAACATTGCTGCTCGAATTTCATTTTTTAAGCTTACCTGTATATCTCGAAACCTCTCTATCTCAAATTTTTTTCCCTTTCCCGCGAGATTCGAGATAGGCAGGTTCGACTGTATATTTAAAAACAATTTTTTTTTGAATAGATGTCTTTTTTAGCATCCTGTAATGCAGAAATTATGACATAAAGCTTCAAAAAGCCTACTTTTCCTATTTTATATTATTTTTCTTTAATAAATTAAAATAAATTGCACAAAAAATATCAAATATATATAGATACATGTAATTATTATGTGCACAACGGCTACACCTATAGAATTTTTACCTTTTACTAAAGTTCAAGGTTTGATCTAGTTTAGGTCAGTTTAAGACAGTAAAACCCACGTGTCCTGCCCAAAACCAGTTTAGGATGACCAAAACCCTAACCCCGGTCTTTTCTTCCCCCCTTGGGAAGGGCTTATTCGAATAACAAAACAATAATGAAGTAAACAAATTTGTGAAGGGTCCCATTAAAAGATAAATTATTTTGTAAAGGGTCCAGTTTTATGAAAAGATATTTTGTGAAGGGTCCATTAACATACCCAACTTTCTTCTAAACAGACCCCTGATACAGCTTTAATTGTAAAATAATAATAAACAAAAAAATCTAGCTTTTTTCTAAAAAAGTGAAAATTCCTAGCAATAACTGTAGGAAAACATTTGAAACATGCGCAGATTAATGATAGCGAAGCAAATCGAGTGAGTAAAAAAAAAGGAGACCTCTTGAATCCGCGATTTTTAATTGGGACGCTGTAATAAGATTTAAAAAACAAAAAAAACAAACAAACATGGAAGCGTTAATTAAAAATAATTATATTTAGAAAAAAAAAAAAAAAAACATGTACAACTTAGTAGCAATAATTGCCAAAAAATGATCAAAACACTAGATAAATTCACAATGGAATAGACATGAGCTGTGGACAATGTAAAAATGCGGGTAAAATTTAAAAATATTGGATTGATTTCATTTCAATCAATATAAAAAAAAAGGAAGGAAAATGGAATTATATATTATTATTAAGTCAATATAATTAATTATATATAATTAATTATATTGACACAAATCTTAATTTGTAACAAAATCCCCACTCACAATCAAATTTTATTACAATGTAGAATATGGAGCTCTTAAAAAACATTTAAAAAAAAAAAAGAAAAAAAAAAGAGCACATTTATTTTTAGAGCAAATTATCTTTTAAACTTTCAAGATTACGGGTTTTTTTTTTTCCCCTAAAAAAAATATCGAATTGAAATTCTAGCTGAAAGCTGTCATTATCGAATATTTGAATCTCACATAAGAATTAAAAAATCGTGAGCATTTCCTTCCCTTTCTATGCACAAAAAAAAGACTCCTAGAACACAAACAAATGACTTGAACACACCCTTCAATATATTTATAAATGACAGAAATATTAATAATTTATAAAATACCTTGTGCCCAGATTGAATCCTTTCCCTTTTTGTATTGTGTGACCTTATGTAAAGTATGTTTCTTACATTTACCTTTGCAAAAGGTACGTCTGGTTTTAGGTACATTCACCTGAAAGAAAGGGTGTAAACATGTTATTGGTATAGAACACACATATAAAATTTTCCATGTCAAGCTATAAAAGTCTAATTGTCACTGATCTGTAACATTAACTACTAATTCCAATCTTTATATAGAGTAGCAGAATTTGCAGCTCTATCTTTATGAATCCGAAGTTGCTTGCAACATTAATGCAGTCAGACAGAGAATATTAGTGTACAAGTTTCAACTTCACATAAATGTAGCAAAATTTGCAAGTAACGCACACCATCCTTAACTTTTCCAGGCTAAATTTTAATGAAAATCCCAACCATACTATTCAACTTTTTACCTGAATACTTAGATATTATTATTTGTAACGCCAAATATTAGACTTTGTCAGAAACAAAAAAATCATTGAAGAGGATGGAACCATGTTTGAGTAAAATCTGAAATTTTCACAATTAGTTGTAATGATTTCAGAATTATTTAACTCAAATTTCTAAAACAGGCGACATTTCTAAGATTAGCTATTTTTCAGGTATGATATAATTTTCCATGATTTGTAAAAAATTGTAACATTCTCAGATTTTTGGAGTTTTCTCAATTCAGCCCTTTTAATTTTAAAAAGGAAGCTTCAGCAATTATCCTCTTCCGTTAGTTTACAAACAGAAAGAGACTTATATGAAAAATAATCTGCGGACATTGTAATAATCTCTAGCAGCCTACGATTCTTGTTACAGGGCCTCTACGTAACAATCGTTTGTCTAGTGACAATATTCTTAAGATAAAATACAAAGAGGCATTTGAAGATTTATTACATTTCTATAAAAAAAAATCGAATATCTACTAATTGTAAGCTGAAATAGACAATTTCATATTACATACACGGCATAGATAGAGCAAACGACGATCTTTTTCCTAAGCTATTTTATAAGGATAATATTTTAACGCTAATGGGTTTATATTCATAATTAAGATCTGATTCCAGAAAGATTTTTACACGTTTATTCAGAACTTTTTAATGCAAAAAGAATAGTGAATGGATATCAATGGAAGGCAACACACGTGTCAATTAAAAATTTAAAAGAAAAATCAGAAGAAAGGTTCTAAAAGCTATAGAAACACTGGACAAACAAATTTATATAATTTAAGAATGTTATATTCAATATTTTTGTACATACCATTGCGTTTAATTATAAGTCAAATCTTCAATCGCGATGGATGTAACAACGGAACCTCAACTTTAGAGTGAAACGGATAAAGTTAAGGTTAAGAAAAAGGAAAACAGTTATTTTAAATGTAAGTTATAATATCGCTACAGATTTATTCTGCAAAAATGCATGTGCTCTGCCAGTCAGAAACTAATTAATATAGTTGAGCAAAAAAATATTTTTTGTAAATCCTCTGTTTATTTTAAATTTAAATTTTAAGTATAAATAGTGATAATCACAAAAATGAAAGAAATTTTTGGTGGAGAATTTTTTTAAAACGAAACCAAGTGAAATGCTCCTTGACAACCATAAGAAACGAAAATTTCCGGGATACGTGAGTCTTGTCTGCTAAACCATAAATAAAAAAATGACACGTACTTGTTGATATGGGCTATGAAATAAAAAGAAACATATGTTACAAAAAGAAAAATGATATGATATTGACTTGATATAAATTTTTATTGATGACAACTGGACAAATAATGTGGTAGAAATAGTTTCGAAATCTACCCCCCTATTTCATATTACATGATTTAAAATTATGATTTTCTATTATTCTATTAAATTTAAAAATGTTTTTGAAAATTTCAGCAAAGGAAATAATTCCTATTTTAATTGTTATTATTTGTTTATGTGAATGCAACTCTAATGATAAAAGATCTGGATGTTTTTGTAAGGTGAGTTTAACATAGTTTGTTTATATTTAAACAAAATGTGTTTTAAGCAGTTGGCTATTAACCTATGTGAAGATTTATAACAATTATATGCTTGGATTACTACAATTATTTCCTTTAATGCAAAGTTTATGATTTTTAAAAAAAATTTTTAATGATCAATAATATTTTATACCTGTGAGTAATTTTAAACTTTTGCTGTTAACAATAGTAACTAGTTCAGACTATTTCTTTATAAAAAAAAAAAGAATAAACATTAAGCGAAGTTATGAATATTTTTTGTAATTTTTTTCAATTAACTTGTCAAATTTCACGTTCAAAAATTTTTATCCACAATGATTCTAATTGTCTTTATATTATTCACATTTAATAATAAAATAGATGGTACATTTTGTATTTATAGTTACTGGAAAGTTATAAAAATGTAAGGAATTTTTTTAAAACTTGTTTGCCAAGTCTGAAATTTTTATTTTTTTGTAAAATTTGTATTATTGTACCAGAAAAAACTGCAAGTTTGTATATTTCTAGGTATTTAATGAAATGGGACAGTGAACTGGGATTATTTCTGTATTGATACCTGCTCTAAACAATCCCTATAGACAAGATCCCAAAATGTTTTGCATAAATTTAAGAAAAGATAAGTAATTGTTTGCCGATGATCGACTTAGAGTTATACTCTTGAAGTTTGGTCCCTACCTGTAATATTTTAAAATATACAATTAGATGGAGAAAATAAACTTAAAATGATTGCTTTAGAATATATCTTTATTGGTACCTGTTCTAAACAATTATTATAGCTAAGGTCCTGATGGTTGTAAGGGTTTTGCAAAAATTTTTAAAAAATTTGTAATTGTTTGCCCATGCTTGACTTAAAGTTATACTATTGAAATTGATTTTCTTCTGTGATATATTTCTTAGTATTATTGTTCAAAAATTGCCACAACTTTGCAATTATTTAGGCGCATTTAACGATTTTTTTTAATAAATGTTTAAGATAAATATTTGATGGTTTCTCAAAACATAGTACTAACACTTCCTTTGATAAATATGTTTATCAAAATGGTAGAAATCAGCAATGTAAAATTTTTTAGATTTTATTAACATCCTGATATCTTTCTTCATTTAGTATGACTTTGAATTATCTAATCATTTCCTGATGGACTACATTTTGTAATGAATGACATTTTGTTATGAATTACATCATCATTACCTATTTAATCCTGTCATCATTACCTAATAATCTACATGATTTCCTATATGTTTTCGTTTTGTCAATCATATGGTGTATCATAAGGTATAGGTATATGTGCTATAAAATGATAAGAATATTGATTTGTATTTGCATTTCTTCTTACATTCTTTTCATTCGTTTTTTTTTTTTTTTTTTTAACATTTAAGATATTTATGATTGCAATTAAATGAAAACTAACAAAATCTAAGAAATTAAGAAAGATTCTTTATTTTTATTCCAATTTGTACCGTAAAACTTTTTATTTAAAAAAAAGAATAAAACAAGTCATAAAACTAATATTCAATGTAATATAGCTAATATTCAATATAATGTAGTTCTTCAATATAGTGAGCAACAACAATTAGCAATCAACCAATTAAAAACAATGAGTTAGTTTTATATGTTTTTATTTAGTGCTGAAAAATATTTTTGCATATGCAATTATATTAATGTAAATTTTATTTCATTATGTTTAAAGATAACAGGTTTATATTTTATTAAAAGATGAGAAGTCATTTATTTAATTATCGATTAATAATTTTTACTTAAGTAGACATAGATGACTAAGGCATTTTTCTTATTAAATTAATTAGCACTAGATATTTCATATTTCTTTGATATAATATAAGTTTTTCTTAATTGGCTTCACAAATTTCTATAATCTTCTATCAAAATTCCGTACTACATTATAGTTTAAAAAACAAACTGATTTTAAATTAAAATAGCTAGAAAAAACATCATGAAGTTATCATTTAGACATACCAACCTACAATATATACCAGATATTGTAACTTAACATTACAATATCTCTAAATATCAATAATTTTTAATATTATATTTATAGTAAAGACACGCTCTTATTTTAGATCTTAGGATTTTTAATTTCGATATTTTAAAAGAAAATTTTTTTGGACACCATCAAAATTTTTGAAATATGATGTGTAATACTAAGCCTGTATTCATTTCATATTAAATTAATTTCATACTCTATTAAAATATAAAAAATGTTTGCCGATTTCTCTATTGTAAACAATGAAAATATAAATTATTAGAAGATCAACAGATTATCCCTCCTAATGAATATGAATAAGTTATCACTCATTCCTTTACCTTGTAGCTTTTGCATCACTTAGGAACTCATTAAATTACATCAATATTTCCTTTTCAATTGCATCAATATTTCCTATTGAATTACATAACAATCTCTTATTCACTTATGTAATAATCTGTTTTTAAACTTCGTCATTTCTTTGCAAATTACATTACATTAGGACTCTTATAATTGTTAAATTAATCTTATTGATATGCTGAGTCTTATTACTTTATTCTTTTACCTAAACTTACTTGACTATAATAGTGATTTAGTTTATGATAGCTAAACATATTAGCTGAAAAACATTTTAAAACTTCAGTTCAATGTTTTAATGTTTTTCTTTTAAATTGATTCTTTTTAGGTACTTCGATAGATTAGGATACTTTGATTTTAGGTACTTCGATAGATTAATTCCATATTTTCTTAAAATTAATTTCATGAATTAATTGTGTGTGTATAAAGAGTAAAGATGGGAACAAACTTAAGCGATCTAAGCTTCAATAATTAATTGTTTATTAGTGAATTAATTAAAATTGGCAGCTTGTACTTAAACTTTTCAGAAATTCTTGGCTGTAAAGTTTAGCAAATTTTTGTAATTTCCCCAAATTTAAGATATGGTTCAAGTTTAGGAGGGTTTGATTTCATTTGATTTTTATGTTACATGAATATATTCTACATTTTTCATTTTGTCTTATTTCTTTTTAGCTGCAGCTTTACCTTATTAGATTTTAGATTTATATCTTTTATAAAGCCCAAGCCAGTTAATACCTTGTTTAACCTTTTAGTTTTTAATACCTTGCAGTATTGTAATCACTTGTTATATAAATATTTTAGTAGCTTTATATTATTAATTGGTGTTTGTAATTTTCTTTTTCAATTTTAGCTTGAAGGTAGAATTGATGATTGTTCGTGTAACATTGATACAGTGGATTATTTCAATAATGTAAAAATTTATCCTTTATTGCAAAGTATTCTAGTTACAGACTTTTTTCGATATATAAAGGTATATATATTTTTATATTGTTTCATTATTTTTTAGTTATTCAGTTGTTTTATTATTGTTGTTGATGAATTTGAATATTTCACTTAAATGCAATGCATTTAATTTGTTTTTTCTTAAAAAAAATCTTCTTAAATATTTGTAGTTGAAATTCAATAGAAAGGGGTATTTTTCTATTAAGTAATAAGGTGACCTGGGGTAATTCCTAATCAAAAAATACAAACATCTATTTTGTGAAAAAACTATTCAAGATAGAATTTATATATTTACTGGAAGTTTGAGGCTATATGAGATGAGTCCTATGCTACCTTCTTTTGTTTGAAAATCTAATTAGAATTTAAAAGATTTTAAATGTTTAGTGATCAGGAATTACCCCTTCTCTTGATCATTTCTGGGGTAATTCTTGATCACTTCTGGAGTAATTACTGATCACAAGTTTTTATAGTAAAGGGGCTGTTTAAAAATAATTATACAATGGTAATTAACAAATAAGACATCAAAATCAAACAAATAAACCAAAAATATATGTTTAAGCAGCTAATAAAACAATTTATTTAAAAGCAAGAATAAAGATTAACACTTTAAATTTTTCAAAACTCTTTGCATTGTGCCATATATATTAAGCAAGCAGCCAGCTCATTCTCATAATCTGCTGGAATATAAGAAAAAGTTCTCACATGGGTTACTTTTGCTGGATTTTTTAACTTCATTAAGTGAGAGTGTAAAGTTAAGTAAGGTATGTCAACAGCTCTCACACTGAACACAACAGCTCTCACACATTTTAATTTTGAATCATTAAAAGAAATTCACTAATTTTGCTTTCTAGAAGCTTAGTATCCTTTTTAAGCTTATAATTTCTCACAATATTTACATTAGGTTAATTTATAAACTTAAAAATTATTCTAACAATGTACACACATAAAATTAAGATAGAAGCAAGGTAAGACAAACCAGAAATGGTGCAAATCAGAACACATTTGCCTTGTATACAAAGAAAAAAAATTTTTTTTTTTTGATTGCTGATAAAATATATTTTATAATTGTCCCACTTAATAAATATGAACTGTTATTTAAGAAAAGACAATTAGCTTTTTTTTTATACTATTTATAAGAAGAAATGAAAATGATCAGGAATTACCCCAGTGATCAATAATTACCCCATCTGTAGGGGGCAACATTTGATATAGTTTCCTATAATCAATTATAATGTTTACAGTAGATGTGAAACAATTAAACAAAAGCTTACACTATTTTTATATCAAAGAGAAAAAAAAAATAACTCAAAATATTTATTATTAAGAGATGGAAGGGGATCTTTGCAGAAATGTGCACATTTTAAAACCCATCTTTGAAATGGAAAATACAGAAAGCAGTTTAAAAAATACTTATTTTGTTAGATTAAACAAAAAACTATTATTAAGTAAATATAGTTATAATTTAGTAAAGTGTACAAGCATTCTTGTCCATATCTCAAATTAAAATAAATTTTTTTTTTATTTTTTAAATAAAACTAAGGTGATCATTATTTACCCTAGAATCAGAGTGATCGTGAATTGCCCCGTGTCACTCTAATTCTTTATTAGGTATAAATTTAGTAATTTGAATTTATGGCAATAAGACTGGGAGGGGTGAGGGTTTGAATGACTAATGGCTCCCCAATTTGACTGTTAAAAATGTTACAAAATTGTTGTATGAAAATCGATGCCTAAAAAGAAACTGTCTTCATCGTTATGAAAAGGATGTTTAATATTTTTTTGTTATAATAACATGTTTAAGTTGTAAATGTGGCTATGTTCAATAATTTTAAAAATTATGCCTATAATAATAAAGAAGACAGATAATAGAGAAAGATGATAGGCAACAGAATAATAAGGATGATTTTCTTTGTTTGAACATATCTTCGTTTCCCTGTTTAAGTACAACATTAATGTACTAAAATGTTCAGCCAACACAGGTTGTTAAAAATGATTACGTTTTTTATTATCTTAGCTTGTTTTTAACATAGCTAAATCTAAATTGATGATGAGGCATGAAATTAGTTAAAATATTATAGGGAACTATTTGATGGAAATATATACTCAATGTCTCCTACTTCAAAGAATGTTCAATTTATTTATATTTTGCTGTTATTACATGTGAGATTTTTAAACATTCGCTGGCCAAGCAGTTAGCATACCTGACTGCGAAGTCAATGACTGCGAGTTCGAATCCCACCCAGGTCATAGATGTTTCTCTCTGTGTGTTGTCCTCTGTTGTGTGTGAATGTGGCCCACTCTATGAACATCCACTCGATGATTATCTGTGGCAGTGTGGCATGGGTAATGTTGCTCCCTTTTGTGATTCTGGTCAAAAGTTTCTCACCAGGTATCGCAAAATTTCCAGTACTTTCCATAACAAAGAACGATAAGTTCAGTACCTGCCATTAAAAGAAATTTACATGCACATTAATACAATTTTCAGATAGTAATTTATCAGTGTTTTTTTTTTTTTTTTTTTTTACATAAATAAATTTATTATCATATTAAAACAATACATAATAAACACAATTATGACAAGCATAATTTTTTTATTCTTTTTGTTAGTTAACAGTTCAGTCTTGCTGCTATTTTATGCATTATATCTAAATGCATTATGTATAACAAGTTAATTTAAAATGATACAAAATGAGATATCCAGTATATTTATTTTGTTTATTTTGCAGGTAAACTTAAATCGAGGTTGCCCCTTTTGGCCTGATGACAGCAAATGTTCTATTCAGGATTGTTCTGTGAAAACTTGTTCTGAGGTTCTAAACTAATTTCTTTTTTACTGTCTGTTGTTATATTAAATTCCAATAATAATATATGAGATATTTAGCTTTAAAACCAGAACAATTGTCTTTTTTTTTCTTCTTCAAAATTATTCTATTTTAAACTATGTCTATTCTTCAAGCTTCTTAAGAATAGTTCTGTTTGGAGAAAGAGATTTCCATTTTTAAAAATTTATTTTGTAAATTTACATAGCAATTTAAAAATGGAGAGTAATCATTTATGTAAATTCATAAAATATTATTTACTGCTGCAAGATGTTCCAAAAAAAAATAATTAAGGGAAATATTATTAATTTAATATTTCAAAAATATATTTCACAGTTATAATTCAAATTATGAAATGCTTATTTTTTCTGTATAAATAAAAAAAAATAATATTCTTGTAATTTTTCCTTAAAATTATTTTTATATTTTTCATGACATCTCTATCTTATTATCTATCACTCATTATCTATCATCATTTGTAAATTTTATTTTGCTGTTGAAAAATTTTTTAAATCATTTGTGCATGAATTTTATGTTTCAAAGGGTAACATTTGGACTTATGATGTAAAAATGATAGATTAAAATAAAATTAAATTAAAAGAAAATTCTTAATGTGTGGGGAGTGAGTTGTTATGGACAATGTCAACCTTCATCTATGAAAAGGTACCCCTTCATAGAGTCCTAGTCCTGTCGGTTGGTCGGGGTGCCTGAGGCCGGAACGGCCCTTTACCCCTTCATCTTGTGGTGCGGATCCTTGAGGTGTTTCCTTGTGGTCCTTGATATCTAAAAATGAAAGTAGAGAATAAGTAATGAGCACATTGCTCGAGTGGAATATGTAGTGATACATGCAATGACAATAAATAAATACATAAGAATTATAAGAAGTAATAAAAATTTGAACTTCAATATGAAGTTTGTCAAAAATTGTACGCCCCTGGTAAAATTATTCCACACATCTCTTCCATTTCATGCTCACAAATCTATCGAGATCATTCATTCTAAATAAATTTTGAACTTCAGTATGAAGTTTGTCCAATATTGTACGCCCCTAGTACAATTATTTTCACACATCTCTTCCTTACAAATCAAGCAAATTCATTCTTTCCAATTCATTTTCCCCTATTATAAAATCAAATTGATTTTGTCAACGCATCTAAGCATTTCTAGTCAGATATTGTCATATTCAAGTAGTGCCATTTATGGTTAATTGTAGCCATATCATTTATAAGTGCTAAGAGAGATTTCTTAACTTCTTGTGAGAAGTTTGTCATGATATTGCACTTTGCAGTGCGCTCTTTATTCAATCTATATAATAATATAATAATGCCCCTTTTCAAAGCTTAGTCAGTTCATAAATACAAATCTAAATTGATTTTGCCAATGCTTGTATGATATTTACAATATTTACATGTCATGTCCGAGTTAAATTGCCATATCCAATATTTTTATATTTTTGCCATTAATAATGCCATTGAGTTTGTCTCACATGGTCAGTGTTACATCACTTGTAAAAAAGTGAGCAACTGGCCTCAGGGAGGCGTCCTCAGCTAAATTTTCGAACTCAAAAATAGAGTCGAAATTTGCTGCTGTGCAGTCTAACACCTTTTTAAAAAAGTTTCGATTTTGTTTGTTAAAGTAATGATCGAAACTGTCCAACTCTAGATCTGAGTGTATGTCTACATTTCTTTGATACCACTCTGCGCCAGTTAGTTTTCTAAGGATCTTGTTCTGCGTTGCTGTGAGTTTCCCAAGCTCACGCTCTGATACGTTACACCATGCTGGCGAGGCATAGGTCATGATCTTCATAGAATCGAGTTAACATGTCTTATATACTAGTGAATTGTAGTTGTAATTTTGTAGTGGTAGATATGCTACAGTACTCCCCCACCAGAATTATATCTCTGATATAATTCGATGCACGGATACCACTAGTTGATTTATTGCTGTTTTGTGAGAAGCGGGAGAGCTGTATTAAGATCACTGTACTTTTGCTGATCGTGAGAGCTGTATTATGATCACAGTCGTTGTCGCTCCTGTGTTGCCGTTCGCAGTCAAGTGTATGCAAGCCGACGTTGTGCGAGATCGAGACGAGACTGAGTAACAACAGTGCAAGGAGGTGGATATTGTCGCAGTCACAAGTAGCAAATCAACTGTTTTAATGTGGACCATCCATCGAAGTAGGCATATTCAGATCGAAGTGGGCGTTACTGTCAAGGTAGGCATGTTCATGTCACGTCCGAGTCACCAATGTAAGGAGTTAGTTGATTTCGACCATGGCAACCTTCATCTATGAAAAGGTACCCCTTCATAGTTATGTCTTATTTACTAGTGAATTGTAGTTGTAATTTTGTAGTGGTAGATACGCTACAAATGTTTGGGTTTGTTTTCTAAATTATTCTCATCTGCTTGAATTTAGTTATAAAATAATTGAGGGAAATATCTAAGAATTTTTTGCAGACACTTTTATATATTTAAATATTCAATGCATGATTAGGATTTTTTAAAAATATTAAATTCAGTCTGTCTTTGATATTTTATCAAATATTTTTTTTTTCTTAATTATCAAGTATTTTTATATACATAACTTTGATGTATTTAACTTCCTTTTTTTTTTAAATTTGCAGGAGCAATTACCTCCAGGATTAAAAGGGCAATATTATGCTAAAGATATTGAAACAAAAGTGGTAGGTTTTTTTTAATAAGAGTAATTTAAATTAATGATCTAACTACCATTTTAAATGTTTATGCATAATTGTTATTTCTATTTTCAACTGCTGCATTAAAAATGAAATTTTTATATTCTGTCTCTATTAATAAATTTTTATTTGCCAGTTTATTGCTTGTAAATAAATTAATAAAAATACTTATGTGATTAAAATAACCTTTCTAAAGCAATTAGATAACATTTAAAGCATAGTATTGCAAAGAATGTTAATTTTCATTTGAAAATAACATAGCTTTAAAATTCTATAATTCCTCATTCTAAGAAGTGTTTATTCTGGTGAAAATTAATTTTATTATCAAAATAATGACTAATATATATACTATTTTCTCCCTTTTACCTATAATGTATTAATTTCTTAATTTATTTATTTTTGTAATCATTTATTTTAATTTGCCTTACGCAATATGATTAAAAAATTCATGCATATTCATTTCAGGTTTTGAAAAGTGGAAATGAACAAGAACAAGAGCCCTGTGATGAAAACCATGATGGCCTTGGAGCAGTGAATGTTACAATTAGGTGATATACTATTTTTAATTATTGCAATTTATTCTCTTTTTCTGAATGCATACTCATTTTATTTTCTTATTATAAGATTAAAATTGATGTTTTTAATTTTAAACCATTAATAAAGTGCTTCTTTGTATATGGTATTTATTGTAAACTTATTTTTATTTTAGTGATGAAAATTACCAAGACTTCAAAAAATGGCAAAAACATGATGATACAATTGACACATTCTGTGAGATGGATGGTATAAAAATATTTTTTAAATCTTACTTATATTTTTCCATATATTTTTTTTAGGCTTGTATGTGTAGTTTAGCTAATTTATTGAAGGTTTTTTTTATAATGCCTTCCCTAATAACAATTTTAAAAAGAAGAAGAGATAAGCAAATCATACTGTATATTATTTTTACTTATACCTCTTTTTTTTAATGATAAAATTATTTCTGTTGTAACTTGTAGTTAAGAAATGATAGGGGATTTGTGAGTTCATATTTTCATGCGTGCCTTTTATAATGTTCTTAACCAATTAAGTAAATATATATATAAATAACTGAATTGTATTTATTCAATCTATTGTGTTTTGTATGAGTCAAAACATTTGTCTGATTGTATTTTCATGAATAGAGCTTAGTAATAATAATAACTATGTGTACAATTTTTTTTTTAATTTTTATAAAATAACGTGGGCATAACATATGTATGCTTTGCATTTTTTTAGATGATACATCAGATCTTCAGTATATAGATCTGTTGCTCAATCCTGAACGTTATACTGGCTATAAAGGTGCTTCAGCTCTTCGTATATGGAACAGTATATACAGAGAAAATTGCTTTAAGTATGTTATGCTCTTTTCTTTTAAGTTCTTATTTTTTCAAAACATTGTCTTAAAGTGAAGGATAAAAGTTATAACAATTTTGCATATGTAAACATCCAAAAGGTGCACGTTTAGTAATTAAAAAGCACAAAAGCAGCAATTATTTATGTCTTCTTTTTTTTTAAAAAAAATGGAATTAGGTTTTTGCATTAATTTTTTTTTTTAAAATTCACATTAATATAAAATAATTTTAATGTAACCTTTTTAATTAGTATAAAAATCAAACATAAACCCCAATAAATAATTCTTTTCTTGAACTTTGTTTCTAAAACCGAATGAGTCTTCATCATCAAACATTTCTGCTTTATTTCTTTATTTTCGCTTGATGCATTTTTATTGACTATTTTCTAACAAACACTGCATTGCATACATTTATCTTCTTACCAATTTTTTGCAGATTTAGTGGAGATTTTGGGCCTTATACTACTTCAAAAAACCTTGATTGTAAGTAAAAATTTTAACTGTTGTCTGTATAATATTTTGCAACTTCTTGCCCACAGTTAAATAGCACCATATTTTACGTCTATCTAAGCAAAGTATTCCCCTCTACACACTTTATTAAGCATAATTTATATTTAATAATTTTTTGTTTTATGTTATATATTTCATATAAATTATAGTATCTGGCTAATAGGTAGTATTACATATTTTGGCTTTACAAGCATCAAATCATTGAAAATAGGTTTTCTAATTCTATTTTTATTTTATTTATTTATTTTAGTTATCTTTTTTTTTCATTGAGCACCACAGCCTGTTTATTGCCGTGGCTCTCTTTAAGAAAGTTTTTTTCCATCTGCTCTAGGTCCCTCTCAACATCATCAGGCCATAAGTTTTATTTTTGGGACTATGATACTCACTGATCTGTTTTAGAATAAAGATTTTTTGCTATCCAGAAATATTAATCTGGTGTTAAATTCGAGTACAGGAATTTTTTCGTAAGGTGCTTAACATTGATTGAGAGTCAATTCATGTCCCTAAACCTCATGATTGCTAATAAGATAGTTATTGTTACTTAGTAGGCTTACAATATTGAACAAGGTGGATAAACATGACTGTTCCTGGATAATTTAAACAATAATAACATTAAACAATAATAACTAACATTTTTCAATTTAAATATTTTGTTTAAATTAAGGAAAATTTGCACATAATAATTTGTATTTATTATTTAAGCTATGTGTTTGGAAAAGAGAGCTTTTTACCGGGCTGTATCTGGCCTTCATTCCAGCATCAGCATTCATTTGTGCTCACAATATTATACAAAAGGTAATTTGTTTAATTCCTCATTTTTTAAACAATTATTTTCACCTAAGTTAATGTATTATTTGTAATATTTTCAATTATTCACTTTTTTCAATCCTATTAGAAAACTAAAGGAAAAAATTTAGTTTTAATCTACAAATCCAAGTTTTTTACAAAACAGTAATTCTATAAATTCCATAGGTACCAGCTATTCTTTCTTGGGTGAAAGATTTTTTTTTAGTGATAACGAAATTTGCAATTCAATACAATTTCTTTTTATGCAAATTAATCTCATTTTAAAAGATTTTATAAATCTTGAAATCTGAATAAATCAGACATATTTATAAGCACCAGATATTTGTACTGTTAATTGCTAATCAAATTGGTAAAATGTTATTAACTTTTATTGGTCTCACTATGACTTTGAAAAATAATATTTTGATTAAATCCAAACAGTTGGCAGCTATAAAACTGTTTTAATCTTAGGTTCTACATAGTTTGAGATGAGTCACTATCATTTATCTAAATAATTAACTTTATTTTTTATTTCCTTTAAAATTATTATGTATTTATTTATTTTTTTTTTTTTTGTCATATTTTTCTAAGGCATTAAAATTTTTTTTATCATTTTATTTTATATTGAACAAAGGAAAGTGTTTTGATTATTTTAATGGATTTTAACACTAAATGTTTCAATACCTTGTATGTTCCTAAATTTTGCGAATAAAAGATAAAAATCTTGTAAGGCTATTTGTTTATAAATTTAAATGATCTCTTAAACTTCTTGAAAATCCTTTTTTTTTATTTGATTGCTAATTTGCTTTTTATATTTTAATGATTGTTTTGAAATAATCTAATTTCATATTTTTTTAGCTAAAGATTGTTTTGGAAAAGGTGCTTGGGGGAGAAACTTAAAAGAATTCCAAAGAAGGTTTGATCCCAAAAATACTGACGGAGAAGGTCCTCAGTGGTTGAAAAATTTATATTTTGTATACTTGTTGGAGCTTCGAGCAATTGCAAAAGCTGCATTTTATTTTGAAAAGGAACTATTTTACACTGGAAGTGACCCAAATGATGAGGAAGTTAGAGTTGCTATTAAAAATCTTTTAGAGGTTGCTAGGTAATAAATGTATTATTATGTTATAAAGTTTATTTAGACTAAATTTTGACTTAAAAAGAAAAAAACAATTTTTGATCTACATTTTAAAAATAATAAAGTTGTTTTTTTGCTCATATAGATCTTTCCCAGATCATTTTGATGAAAAAGTTATGTTTTCTGGAAATAGTAAGGAAGCAAGAAATCTAAAGGTATTATTGGTTTAAAATAATGTATAATTTTTGATAGCATTTATTCAAATGGAGTTTTATGTATACAAATCTGTAGAGGTTTAAGTCTATATTTATGTAGTGATATATAGTGCTATGTAATATGTAGTGATATATAGTGCTTTTAATTTTTGTCGCCTTATTGAAAGCAGAAATTTATCAATTGTTAATTTTTATAAATTTTCTTATTGTATAACAAATTTGTTATTTATCGCCTCATAGATATTTGTCTAGAAAGTTGCTTTTTTATACTGAATAGTTTTGGTTTTATTTTAGTTTTAATTAAAAAAAAATGTTTTATTTATTAATTTTTTAATTCATAGGTGAGATTGAATGGAAAAAATCATCATCTTAAAAATAAGAAGCATTTTAATTTATTCTCTTTCTTTCTTCTAGCACAATATTTTCTCTTTTAAAATTATAGTTAAATTTTTGTTGTAATATTTTTATAAAATTCCATATTTTTTATCATGTTTTAAATTTATGAACTTTTATTTCATTGAAATTTGCATAGGAAATTTATATATATCTTTTTTCCTAATATTTTTTTTTTTTTTTCTTTTTTTTTTTGTGTTATTTCTGTTTAAATCACCAAAATGTGATTTGTATAAAAGTATGTATATAGTCTAATTTGTAGTTAAAATTTTATTTTTAAAAATGTTATTTGAAATGTACTCTAATTTATCTATTTTGATAATTTACATAATTTTTTTTTAAATTTTTATATTGTAATTTTTGTATTGTATTTTTTTTATGTAAAAATGTAAATATTTTGTTGATAATCTGTGAAAGCTGTAATTGTCACTGACATTTTTTTGCTTTTAGGAAGAATTCAGACTTCACTTTCTAAACATATCAAAAATAATGGATTGTGTAGGCTGTGATAAATGTCGTTTATGGGGAAAAATACAGGTATATTAATTTATTGTAATTTTTGTTAATGAAAATTGATAAAAAAATTTTTTTCTCTTTAATTCTATATCGCATTTGCTTCCAGTTAGTTTTCATCCTTATAATGTTTCACAATGTTTTCACCATAAATAAGGAGAATATTACAAAGAAAAAGAGCTGTTTTTCAACATAATATTCTTCAAAACAAAAATTCTACAAAAAAAAAAAATGTTATTTTTTAGCATAATGTTCAGTAAAAAAAATATGCTATTAAGAAACAGTGCCGTTTTTGTAGCATTATAATGTTAAAAAAAACGGCTTTATAAAAACGCTTTATTGCTAATAACATTTTTTATAATAGTTGAAAACTTTTCCCTTGGTTAAAAAAAAATTTTTGTGTTTGTTTTTAACTACTTTGACACATAACTATTAATGTATAAATATATATGCCTGAGAACTTACAATAAACTTTCAAGCTATGTTTTATATTTGTTTAAAGATACATAAGAAAAAGCTTTGTAAAAGGCATTGGTTTTAATTGTAGAAAAATAATCATGTAAAAAAGTGAGATAAATTGATTACTAAGCGTTACATTTAATAATTCAGTCTTATAAATCACTAAGAATCTGCAAAAAGCCATAAGAACATGCTACTTCTGAATTCGTCTTCATTAAAATATTTGCATTCTCATTCCAAAGCATTCATTAAAATATTTGCATTCTCATTCCAAAGCATTCATTAAAATATTTGCATTCTCATTCATTGCAAAGAACTGTATTTCAGAAATTTCAGTAAGATCGATAGAGATAACAGTAAAATTATCATAAATTTCTTTTTGTATGATATGGATTTTTCTAACCTAAAATTTTAATTATAACCTATAACTAGAAATGATATGGAAAAAAAATTCTCGAAATTTCTTATTATGATATTTTTTAAATACCTACAATAATACCTCTTATAATCATAGCAATGATCAAAATTATAAAAATATAATTTTATTATTTTGAAATAAAATTATACTGGAAATATGTACCAGATTCATGTTTTCCCTGATTTATGTGTAAATAATATTCCAAATAAATTAAATTTATTAATAAAGAATTAAAACACAATTATAATATTAATCTATAATTATACAGTGATGATTGTTTAATTTTTATTCATATAAATATAATTATTATTTATTAATGTTAAAACTTGTAAACACCAGGTTGTTTTACAAATTCTATTTTTTTGCGTAAAGAGAAGTATAATTAGTAACCATTTTATGGTCAATTCAATTGAAGTGTTTTAGTTTTTGACCCTCAGATAACAAAAACAGTGTTTCAGTTGTATATTCTAAAATAGCATGCTTTCAAATGTTACTTATAATAATGTAATATGTGTTATTTTCAAAATTATTTTTGATGTGTTTTAGAATATTGTAAAGAGTTCCCGTTTTTGACATTTAAGATTTCTTTTTAATCTTTGTGTACTTAACTTCTTTTAGGTTCAAGGCTTAGGTACAGCATTCAAAATTTTATTTTCAAAAGATCAATCTGATATAAAGAGAAAGCATTTCCGATTATCTAGAACTGAAATTGTCTCTTTATTCAATGCATTTGGCCGGTAAGAAAAACCTCTTTTGCATAATAATCTAGTGCTTTTTGTTTTTTAACATTTCATGAGCATAAATATAAATGTACACTGCCTTATTCTTATTACTCATGCTTTCCACATAAGTCTTAACAAAACGTTTTTGTGAAATTTAATATTTTATTTTTTTATTTATAAAGTTGTTTGTTAAAGTCCTTATTTAATTAAAATCACTATCAATGTTCTTTAAAATCAAATTTCTAATTATCATATGTTCTAAAAGGGAAAGTTTCAGTTTTTTTCTTGAATTATAAAATACAGAAATAAAGAAGAGTTCTCCCTTGAAAAAAGGACACTTGGAGTTTTGAAAGGGCAATCTCTTAAAACCGAAAACATTATCAAAATGTGTAATGTAATAACTGAATTTTATCGTCAACAATTCTTATATTACCCACTTATACTATTTTATACGTGTATTTCAAAAAATAGTTCTCTCATTATCAAAATAAGTGCAAATTTGTAGTAATTAAAAATAATTAAAGGCATACCAAAAGCCAATCTCTGTTCCTAAATTTCTTCTTTAAAAAAAAGTAAATTAACAAGAAGTGATTATCTTGAAAACTTTTTTCTATAATTTAAACTAAAAATGATAAGAAAATTAGCATTTAAAGGCGCATTTGAAAAAAATAAATTAAAAACACTTACTGAGAAAACTGTGTTAAGTTTTTGGACTAACCTTACTTCATTTTAATAAACTTTTTTAATCACTGTGATGTTGAATATAAATATAAAGTACAAGTACTTGTAATTTACTTATAATCTGTGCTGTAATAATAAAATATTGTAAAAATGTATTGTAAAAATGTATTGTCTTTAAAAAAAAAAATAATTTAGCTTTAATTTTAATTGTTTTCTAGGTAATTTTAACCTTTTCATTTTCTTTAAAAAAAGTCGCTATATTTATCATATAATTTTTTAAATATTTCTGTCTAATTTGTTGTTCCTTAATTGTGGGCTATATATTGATAAGTCACATTATTTTGAAGTGTGTTTTGTAAGAAAGTTTTTGGTTATAATTTCTATGTAGTCTAGATATTTCTGTTATCTAGAAAAAATCCCTAAAACTTGTAAAGAACTTGTCTGAAAACAATGCTATGAAAAATCTTTGCTATGAAAAATGTAATCTTCATAAAAAATATGGCTTATCACTATATTGTCCCAAGTATATAATTTGTAAATTTTGTATTTGTTACTGAAAAATATCCATTATTTTGCATAAAAATGATTTTTCAGTTTAGTGTTACAACTTCTTATTTTATCAATTTATTTACTTATTTTATTTATGTCTACATTTATATTAAAACTTTATTTCAGATTATCCAACAGCATTTATGAACTTGAACAATTTCGTCAAAGGCTTACTAGTAAGCAAAAAATAGAGCTATAGTATGGAAGAAAATTTGAATTCTCATTGAAAACAGAGAGAGAAAAACAGTATTTTATTAAACCTAAAATAAACGCATGTAAATATGATTGATATGAATATTCCTCACCGATAAGGTAATGAAACTTTCTAAAGAGAACTATGCTTTTGCAGAACACTGGAAGACCTAGTCATTAAAATTCAAAACTAGAGTAACTCATGGAAAATATACATAACTATTTTATTACTACTTTAAAATTGCTCATTTCTTAATGTTCACAAAAGCTACGCTTTAATGTATGTATTTATTTATTGATAAAAAAACAGTTTTTATACATCTTTTAAATTATGAAATTCATGATTTGAATTTGTACATATATCTAAATTGTTTTATTTTGTTTGAATAAAATTATTCATGTTGTATGTATAAGTTGTTTATTGTAAATTTTATTAGTTAATAATAATTTTAAAAAAAGTATCAATAAATAAAATAGTGAATATTAGAAATTGTTCTTGAAAATGTGTGTACATATGGAAGATCATGAAAACAGCACAATTTTATTACTATATAAATTATTTATGTTTAAATTATTAGTTTTTATATTTAAATATTATCAGATTCTTCAATCTGTTATTTTTTTCTTATTCTTTTGATCCCAGATGCTTCAAAATATATTTGTTAAGATGACTTTTTGAAAAAATCTCTTAAACATAACATTTATAATTTTTTTTATCTAGAAATTTATACATTATGGAATGCCAATTTTTTTGTTTTGACTGGTGTATTTTTAATGTTTTGATTTGATTGTCCAATGATTTCAATGGATATTCAAGTATTATCATGTGACTTTAAAATTGGAAATTTTTGATAAAATGTATGATACTGCTGTGATTTATTGTATAGTAAAAATAAGTTTAATTGGTTAAGGCTACTCTTGCATTAGTATTGAATTTGTTCATATTTCAGCATTTTCTAATAACTATATTTTCAAATTTTTATTTTAACTTTTAGTATCATTTTCTATTTAAAACTTAACTATTTTAGAAAAATTTAAAGTAATCTTTTTGCAACTGATACTCCTATTCTTTTTATTTGTTTTCATTTTATCTTCAAAGATACTTGAAAAAAAAAATAAAACTAGCTGTAAAAGCTTTAATAAGTGGTAATAAGACTATGCCTGTTTTTGAGAGTGTTAATTTTCTCAAAAACAAAAGTATAGCCTCAATTATTGATATTTTTAAAATCATATATTCTTAAGAGAGGAGATTTTGAGATGTAGTTGGTGCTACACTGTTAGATTTATTTAAAATTTTAATAAATACCACAGCCTGTAACTGTACAAATAAATAAAGGTTGTTCACCTACTTTACAAATTTTTTTTTTTTAAATAATGCTAATTGCAATGCATCAATAAGTAGTTGGAGTATTCATTTTAAAACAGATGAACTTGGAAGATTTTTACGATAAATCCCATGTTCATATTGTTTGAGAGACCCCTTTTAATGAAAAACATTATGATTTCCATTTAGACAAAACATTATGTTTGCCGATTTCTGGTGCTCAAACCAATTTTAGAGTAAGGATAGAAATTCATGTTCCTATAAATTAAATGGTTCCTGTTTCCTATGATTTCAAAATGTAAGCAAATGTTTTAGATCAAAGAAATAATGACTTTAACAAATTTTATGTTGATATAATTTAAAGGTTGCATTAACATTAGTTATGACGTAATGATGATAGTAAAAGTTAAAGATTAAAAAGTATTGATTTGTTCTTGACTGTATGCAAAAGGAAAATTTTTTTCTTTGAAATTTAAGTTTTTTTTATTATAGTGATGAAATTTAGTCATATGCAGCATTTTTGCATATTAGTTTTTTTTTCTTTTCACAATTTTAACTTCATATTAATACCTTAGAATTCATGTTTTTTTAAAACTCTAGTTTTTGATATAAACTGGAATTTTTTTTACAAACAAGTGATCCATTCGTTCAGTGCAAAGCTAAAAAATAACGCTTAAAAATTATCATTCACGTTTGGATGGAAAAAAATTTTTTTTTATGATAATTGTCCTTAAAACTAAGATTCTCATTTGTGTTGAATTCTTCAGGTGCTCAAAATTTTTCCTATTTTATATTAATTGTTTTAAAATTATCCAAACTATGGAAATTTTGATTTAGTAATAATTTTTTTAAAACACAAAGCTAAGTTTTTAAGCAGTATTGCTTACAAATTTCAATCATTAATACTTATAAAAAATTCCATCCTCTTTTTTATAAAAAAATTTTACATTTTATTTATAATATCTTTAAAACTTCATTCTTCAATAATTTAAAATTCCTTCAAAGCAAATCCGATATTGAATGTCTTTTCTTTAAAGCTTTACTTTTGTATGACATGTTTAAAAACTCTGTCTCTGTTATGTGTTTAGTTGTTTCCTTCATACATTTTGTGGAATGTTTAAAAATGATCTATGCAGATAATTTTGTATTCATATGATCTTTTAAAAAAAACTTATTTTTTTGTATTAAAATAAGTTGAAAAATAGCATTTAACAAAATGAAAACTCAATTTATTACATTAAGATGAAACAATTTGTGTATATAACACAAATCCTTGAAATTTCAAATAATATGTTTCTAAAAGATTTGTAATTTTGCATACAGTTTCTTTTGTTTTTCAAAACATATATATATACCCTTTTAATTTTATACTTAAAAATATCCAATTTTTAAATATATGAATATATATGCTGATATATGAATTAAAAGTCCTACAAAGAAATTACTTTAAAACAGAATATATTGTTCAAATAATTTGTATACCGCATGAATTTAAATTTAGTTCAAAAAATATTATTTAAAGGTAATTTTATTATCATATTAATCAAATTCCAAATGAATTGGGTATTCATTGCTTTGTGTCAGTCTTTTAATCAAATCTCTAATTATATAAATCGGACATTCATCAATAAAGATCTTATTTGTGTAGAAATAATTTATAGTAAGTTATTTTTCTTATCATATTTAAAATTCTTTGTCAAATGTTAAAGCTCAAGAAAATTATGCATTTAAAAGTTTTCTTGCAATAGTTATTTTCAAATATTTAACTATTCTATATTGTACTAAGAATGCTGAATGTGATTGATGCATACGGTTTTTACTCCTTTAACTTGCCAATTTGTTTTTTTTTAACTTATTTTGTTTATCAAAAATCTACTTAATCTTTTATTCTTTCAAAGTATCAAAACAATGCATATTATTAAGAATAAGTGATGTTACAACAAAAGTTTATCAATAAAATGTTGAAATCTTGTTCTAAAAATTTCTTTATTTTATCACATTGTACAGTTGATCAAATTGTATGGCAAATAATAGAATATTTCACTTATAAAAATAAAATGAAGGGAAATCAATTTATTTTATATAAATATAAAAAGAAATGAGTATCCCAGTTTAGGCTATTTTTTGTTGTCTTTTTATTGCTGAATAACATAAAAAATACTAAAACTAAAAAATTTTTTTTTTCCCTAAAAAAGAATTTTTTTCTAACCATAATGAAGTTTCCATGTTCAATTTATGAAGATTGGAAAACCTAATCTAGTCCTTTGAATAGGATTCCTTACTTTCATATATAGCTGTAAACTGAAGTAAAATGTTAAACAGAAAAAACCTCATCCTCTATCAACAATAATTTTCAATAATGTTTAATTCACATGCAACAAAACATCCATTAGAGAAGAGACTATAACCTACAATATAATTTAGAAAAAAAGGTCAAGTATTGTTAAGTCAAAACAATCTTAATCTAATTCTTTTGAAAGAGATGAAAAATCATATCTTTCTTCTCAAAACTTCAATTTTGAAAAGCTTTATATTAAATGATGCCACATTAACAGTTCTAATTTTAAATTGATTATTGAAACAGTATATATAAGTTAAATTTGCAATATTTTGTAATCATAATGTATATAATTTTAATTACAAATTCATAGGATAATCATATTTAACTTTGTCAATTTTCTGAAACTGTAATTTTCGAACGTTTTTAAGTTTCATTCACATAATGGAAAATGAGATTTTTGCACATTTTTTGCCTTTCTTTTTTTTTTTTTGATTGAATAGTTATTAATTCACATGCAACAAAACACTCTCTTTTAAAACCCTATAATATTTCTTAATATATATTTTAATCTGACAAGCCAGTAAAATGAATATTGATACAGCTTATTCCTAGAACTTGAGCTTGCAATGAAATTCTATTATATATTTATCCAATGTAATTGTTATTAGTTTTAAGATTTCACAACAAAATATTGAGAATATATAATTTAAAAACAAATTATTTTTCTGATAATAACAAAAACAATGTTGTCACTCGACCGGAAGGAGAAAATTACATTTATATTTTTATATAATTTATGAGAAATATGCATTTTGTAATTGTCTATTTTCCTATGATTTTCAAATTTATAAAACTTAATAGTTATTTTATTTCAACAGTTCTTCATTGCTTTAAAATACTTTAAATAATTTTTTAAAAAAATAGTAAAAATAAGCATTTTTAAATGGGTCATATTTTTTCTTGTTTTTAAATTCATTAGTAATTTTATTTCAACTGCTTAAAAGTCATTCTCAGTGCTTTCTAATTAATTTTTTAAAAAAAATTTATGATCTGGTAAAAACATCTGGTTCTGATCTGATCTGGTATATATATATATAAACACATACATACAAAGTGGTTCCGAATTAATTCATGGTACAAACTTTAAGTGTAGATGCAAGACATTGTAACAAGCATTTATTGTAAAGGAATGTATGAGCTCAAGTGACGCACAAACAGGAGAAATAAAAGAGAAATGGAGTTATCTGTTGGTTATGTATGTTGATGGGAGAGGGCAGTAGATGTCTAGTCACAGTTCAACATTGTGTATATCAATAGGGGAAAGCGCCACTCACAATTGTGCTGACGTCTACGAGAGACTTTACACACGCTGAAAAAGCAGACATGCATTACATGTACGGCCATACAAATGGTGATGGCAGAACTGCGCTACGAATGTATCACGTGCAGTTTCCTGATCAAAGAATTTTTTAGAGGTGACATCGTCAACTTCATGAAACACGTTCGTTCCACGTCACCAGACATGAAGCTATAGTGGCAAAGAGTTGTACATGGTCCAAATCTGGCAGAAAGCATCTTAAACGTTGAGGCTGATAAACCCGAGTCAAGTACAAGAGCTGTTGCTCATCACGTAGGCGTGAGTCAGATCGTTTGAAAATGTTGCCCTTATAAATTCGCTTACACCGCTTCTATTTTCAGCAAGTACAAGCTTTAAATCCAGCAGACTATGCTCTTAGCCTGAACTTCTGCCAGAGGGTGGTACAGCAATGTGCGCTGCAGCCAGACTTCATAGCTCATGTGCTATTTACAGATGACGTGACGTTTACACATGAGGGTGTCTTTAATGCCCACAATTCCCATATATGGGCAACCGAGTATCCACAACAACGATTCTGTGTGAATGTGAGAGCTGGTATTGTCAACTTTTTGATATTTACTGCCGACACGATGGCAAACGTTATCTTATTTTTCTGGAACAGGTGTTACCAGAACTACTGCAGGATGTTCCGATTGCCATTCGTAACCGCATGTGGTTTCAGCCTGATGGGACGTCATCCCACTTAGCACTGATGTGCACACTTACCTAATTGCCACATTTGGAGCGTGGTGGACCAGCCACCCCGATTACTTTTCATGGGGTCATCTGAAGAATCTTGTTAATGCGACTCCACTTGACTCAGATGAGGATCTCTTTGTTCGAATATCTGAAGCTGCGACATGTGTGCATGAAGAAATATCTGGCATCTCTGAATGTATATGCCAACCGCTCCACACACACTGTCAAGCATGTACGACTGGTGGACGCAATTTTGAACAGTTATTGTAAACATTATACTTGTCAATGACGCTTTCAATAAACACTTCACAACAAAGAAACAATAACACTTCCTTTCGTCTCTTATTTCTTGTGTTGTGTTCATGCCTCACAGCATCACTTGTGGCCATACATTCCTATACAATAAATGATTGTTACAACGTCCTGTATCTACCCTTAAAGTTTGTACCATGAATTCGGGATCACCCTGTATTCATATATATGTATATGCATAGATATATATAATATTTCAACAGCTAAAGAATTATCTTCAGTGCTATAAAATTCCTTATATATAGAAATAATCTTATATAATATTAAATGTCCCATCCAAGAATGGCTAATGATATAATTTCGCTATTCTTTTCTTCCAATCTAGTCCTGATAGTTGCCTCATCATAGTCTGGGGGTTACCCTAAGTGGAATAAGTGAAGTATGTCAGTAGTTTACTCGTAGTAGGGCCACCCTAGACGCGAATGTCGGTTCATTATGTCCAACGTCTGTTAGCACAAGACTGAGTCAGTATTCTACCATTGGGACTTCAGATCTCTAGCATAGAAGCTCCTCATTTTCCTCAACCGTGAATAATTGTTGGTCATGGACCTGATTTTGCATGGCTAGTCTTAAAGAATGAGAAACAATAATAAAATTTCACTATGTTGAAAAATTAAGTAGGTATTTAAAGTTATGCAATTAAGTAAATAAAAAAATATATATTCCTGAATTATTAAACAAAAGTGAAAAAAAAAAAAAGAAAGAAAGAAATTCGACTAAAACAACTTATTCGAAATTTGACTTTTAACAAGTTAAACTAATTAATTTGATTCTCTAACCAATATTGGTTTTCCTTTCTTGTATTTTTTTAATCGTGATTGTGCCCTTATAACAAGCTTGAACACTCTTTAAAAAAATCCAGATTATGCCTCCATGAAAAAATTAAAGAATTTTTCTGTGTACTTTACTTTGATATAAGAGACAAAAATACTTATTGAGGTTCATTTGCGAACCACTGGAAGCAAATCAGTATTTCTATGCAGTTAGAGATTGTCCCACTCACTGTGAAATCTAAGTATAAAAAGTTTAACGTTAAAGATATTGTTTTAAATGAACTGCTATGTCAAGAAGAAACTAAATAAGAATTTAAATGAATACAAAATTTTTGTCTAAAAAATATATTTTATAAACAGAACTAAATTAAGACAAAAATAGTAAATAATAATAACTTTCTAACAAGAAAAATAATCAATAAATGTGTTTTATTTTATTTGAAAAGAAATTTATAAAGATTGTGACTGTATTCTTACAACCTTAATGAATCTTCTATATTATGACGATTTCTAAAGGAAATATCATTTATACTGTCAATACTGTAAGAGAAAATATATTTTCTTAACAAAGAATTACTGATTCTAATAATTTCTTAGAGAAATTTTCTTATAAAAGTTCAGTTTTTGAAGCACAGAAATATCTTTAAAACTCTTTCTCAGGTGATTTTCTTGGAAATGGAAAATCTTATTAGTTGACTATTTGGAATGAATGATGAGTTCAGAAGTTCAATGAATGTCTAAATTCTATGGCTGCATTTATGGAATGATAAATGGGACCTTAAATGTAAGTCATTAAAATTGAAGGATTCACTCTCAAGTTCCTAGATTATAGGTTCCTAATTTTTAAGTAGACAAGGCTTATACAGCTAATAATTAATGCATAAAAAATAACAGAACACAATTTTTTCTAAAAATGAATTTAATAAAACAAATAAGCATATGAAAAAATAGTTCAATCTTCACAATTTGCAGATTCTTGGAAATCATCACAGCTGAAAAAGTCAGCTAACATATGTTTTGGAATTTCAGATCCTCTGATTTGAATGGCATAACATGCATTCTCTACTTTTCGCAAACTATTTTGCAAAGTGAAGATTTTTCTCTTCAATTCTCTTGAGTGGTTGGAGTAAATTAAAAACGCCTCATGAATATTTTGCAATACATAACAGAGTTGGAAAGGTTCATCTATGTCTCCATTGGCAACACTATTGATACATTTTCTCATCAATTCACCAGTCAAGTCTGCTATTCCTAATATGTAATCAGTGGGTGACAACATTTCTGCCAAAGTAACATCATTTTCCTTTATTTTTTCCTCACCCTGATGAAATATGAAGGTCACAAATTGGAAAAGAATATTTTTTTAAGTTCTAACTAAGACAAAGTATAACAGTAAAATTGTAATTAGGTATATAAATCAGGGGTGATTGTGAGTCCAACTCAAAAATTCTGAAAATTTCTTGAGTAAAATCATTAATGACGCATTTAAAAAAATATTGTCTTTATAGATTTAAATCATTGATATTCTCACAACATGAAATTCTAAATAAATTATATGCAACATAATTTAAATTAATAATTTTGTATAAGTTTATTTTTATGTCTAATCACATTTATTATTCTACCAGAAAGAATATTTACAAATGAAAGAGATGCCAAGTATAAATTCCAGTTCCAATATTTTTAAATAAAATATGCAAGAATTTTTGTACATAAATGTGATTGATGATTTCTTGAAACTTGTGGACCTTGGTTAGCGGAACAAGTATTCCGTATTGATAAGTATTTCTGGATCGCGGTTAGCGGAAAATCCGGAAATCCGTACTTTTTCCAGAGCACAATCACCTCTGTATAAATGAGATTAACATAAATAACATTAATTGTTTCTTGATTAATCAAATATTAAAAAGTCAACTTAATTGGTTTTCCTTTTTCACATAATTTTAAGAATTTATGAAAAAATCTTAGATTTGAGAAACTATTTTTAAAAAAGAAAATTACTATGATATATATAGTAAATTTTTTTAAATCCTAAATTTCTAAAACAGTGGGGAAATTTGAAATTAAGAAAAAAGAGCTTTTGAGCAATTATGTAGTAACAAAATGAAAAAAAAAAAAAAGAAAAAGTGATGTCTAAAACTACTTATCACATAAAACATGGAAGCAAACAGAGAGAAAGGTGAAATCCAAATTTATTTTTGATGCCCAACAAAAGAATATTTTTAATAGCCTGTTGGCATAGGTGTCAATTTCCAAAAATACATACAATTAAGAATATTTATGTATAATATTATTATTAAAATTTATCAAATGCTTTATATTCCATAAATTTATAACAAAGAGCAATTCGAGAAAATGGACAGTCTTAACTAACAAAGTCAAAAATGTTGAGGCTTTTAATTCCGATTGTTATCCTTGGGGATGAATAGTTCTATAAAAGTACAAGTTATTTTAGAAATATATTCCATTTTTCAAAAGCTCTGTAGAAATTATGTACCTTTTAAAACTAATTAAAAAAATTTAAAAAAAGGGGGAAAACTGTTATAAATTATAATTCATAGATTAAATAACAATAAAAAGACTTTGATTTACACTTTCAAAAACGTTTTATTTCTATATAATTTCATAAAATATTATAAGAAGGAATTACGTTTTCTAACCTTTGGGCAATCTTTGAGAAAATCTTGCTTATGTACTTTTTCAATGCTGATCAAGTGACCATATTTCAAATAATAGTAAAATGATACAGCTTCAACATATTCTTGTAGACCTATAAATAAACATTAGTATTCTTAAATTAACAACTATTTATTATATCAAACTAATTGAATTTAAATGTTAAAAACTCTTGTTTGAAAAAGATTTATGACTTTTAAAATTACTTTTTACAACTTTCTGAAGTTAGTATTCAAGCATGGGCTATCCATTTAAAAAAATGTTGCAAAGCACTTTTCGGCCAGATAGGGTGGGAAACACATAAAGGTTTTCAATTAATCATTCTTTTGTGAACTTTTAGATTTTCTACAGCTATGGCTTGCTATGTAGTTTACAATCCTTTATTCCCCTACCTGTACTAAAAATTTGTCATAACGTCTTTGAAATTTCCTAGATTCACAAACAGTGATAAAATGTTAATACATAATATCATATAATTAACAAATTACCTGAACTGTAAGCCTTAATAAACTGGTAAACTTCTCTTTTAGACAATTCCATGGCTATATCATTAATTACAGTGTTGAATAAATCATTCAAACGTAACTTTGCCTGCTCTAAAACTTCATCACAGTTTTGGTCACTAAAATATAAATATGAATTATTTTATTTTTTTACATATCTAATATTAAACATACAAACTAGTGATAAATTATTAAAACATTTAAAAAATTATTGACAATTTAATACTAATTAATATCAGGGTTTACTTATAAAAATCCATTTTTTGTCAAATATTTTATTTAATAAGAGCTAAAAAATTTTGATTTATAAGGAGCATAAATTATTACATATTAAACTAGGTAATTTTAAATTACAAAACACATATTTTTTTTAAATCAGCACAATAGTTTCTAAATTTTAAAATTTAAAAAGAAAACATATTGTTAAGCTTTTATTTCACAAGAGCTCTTTCTCAAGATCGAATTAGTTCCACTTTTTTCTTATATCATTGCAAATTACATTTAAACTAAGTAAAAAGTTTTATACAATTACAATTCATATAATTTTTCAACTCTTAATAAACAAACAAGAAAAAATAATAAATAAATATTAAAAATCATTTCCTACATGTAACTATCATTGGCTAAACAAATTGTATAATTGTGAATAGAAATTTGTCTGGTTAGCTTAAAAAATTTTATTAACTAAAAAGGTGAATGACACAAAAAGTAAAATTAACATTAATGGGCCCAAACTTTTGATTGTTCTGCTGACTGACTTATCAGGATCATATTGCATCTACTCCTAACATTTTGATGGTCAAGAAACTCCTAATATTTTGATGGTCAATCCATCAGAAAAGGTATGTTTATTTTGAGAAAGTATGTTTTTGTGTTTGATACCAGTACTACCAGAATTTATTGAAGATCTTAGATTAAATAATCAAAGTCCCCAAATAATGTAGTTGATAATAATTTTGCGATAAATAATGAAAATGAAGTGTGAAAATAAAAACAATTAGTGTTTAACAAAGTTTATGCTGATTTTTTAAAATTCTAAACAATATAACTTTTCTTGTTGAGAACATGCACTGAGTTTAAAATCTATGTTCATAACAATAAATAACTAATTTATTCGATTTATAGAATTTGAAAAGTTCCTTACATATTCCATATAAATTGTATGTCGTTATTCAGAAATATTTAATAGTTAATTTTGTAACTAATTTGAAATGACTTGAATATAAAATTTTTTTTTTTCCCAATATTCATTATGGATAGAACAAATACATCATTAATTTTATTGAATACTGCTAGATATTTAGCTGTATAACTGTGGTTTGTAAATGACTTACTTTGAAATTCTATGAAGAAGAAATATAATACGTTTGCTTTCGATGGTTAAGTCTCTGCTCTTCTTGATCAACCTTTCATGTTTGTCATAGCGCGCATCTAGTTCAGTTTGGTAACCTAAAAACACCTTTGCGATGGGTGATAGATCTTCTTCATTCGTATTTTCTCCTGGCTTTTCTGCCTTAAAATTTTTACGTTTCCGTTGGGTATGCCCTGAAAAAGAAAATAACTCTAAGAAATAGTAGCTATAAGTTATAAAAATAGAAAAATTCTGAATTTTTGAAAGAAAAAAATTAAATCTATTGTTTTTATACCGCCTCCACGATGACTCATGATCGGATAGAGTTCAATCAAAATGTGTTATTGATGTTTAAAACGTTACCATAAGTAGTAAATTCCAAGAGAGAAAATTAAAAAATTTTATATAAAAAATTGGATTATATTCATCATGATTTGATGATGGTCAATAATATTAGTAAAAGCTTATGTGAAGATATTAGTTTTAGCTTATCGCTCTTATAGTTTTAATTTTTGTCAGCAGTAAGTACTTAACTGCAACCTTGAGTATTTCATGTTTTGTTTTTGGTGTTGGTCTGCAAATTGTTCAAGTCACCTGACTTGCCTGTGTATAATTGTAAAAGTTAAAAATCAAGAATATTAATTTCTACTTACAACTATTTAACTATCGATAATATATTTAAACTAAAAATTAATTAGTCACTATGAGTGGGAAAGATACCATACCGGTGTTTCCTTCCAGAATGTAAGAAATTTATATTCGTTGTGAAATGTTACCCCCCAAAAATTGTGATGTTATATTCAGTGTTTCATTAATTTTGACCCAATTTTTTGCAGTTTAATAAATACATCATGTTCATTATTTTGAGGATTAGATAAGACATTAGTTGTTGGCCCTTTATTTCCAAGCAAATTTTCCTCTTAATATCACCCTTTCATTTCTTGATTATTACTTGTATGATTGACTTTTCTAATCTTTTTCTTTACTTTTTTAAATATCTTAAACTTATCCTATGCTTTATTCAGAAACTTTTGTTACTTTTAATGTTGCTAACATGTAAACTCTCTTCCATTTTTAAAATGAACAGATATTTGTATAAACAGTGTTACGTTTTATCTATGTTTGTGAAATTTGATTTTCTTCTCTTATCTATTTGATTTTCTTTTCTTTCCAAGTCAAATGAACTATATATTTAATGATTTTTGTGAAAATTATATTTTGGGTTTGTTTAATTTGTATATCTTTTGTTATTTTGCTTAAATTATTAATTAATCTTGCTTTGGGGTCATTCAAGTATTATATAAACATGTTTTTAGTAATTTTGGAATCCTCTCCCTCCTTTTTAGCCAAAACAAGTAAATTACATTTCCCTTTATACAAAGGTAGGAAGGTCAATTTACCTTTAATATAATAGCCTAATTTTAGGGTTAAATTTAAATATAAGATGTAACTTTGCAGAAAACTAAAGTAACATTTTCATTAAATTTATAAAATTTGAGAAAGAGAATTTTATGTTCAAAATTCTTGACTTCTGAAACATTTAGAAGAGTTCTTTCTTGGACTCTTCTTTCCCAACATTTAATTTCAATCATAACATTTTCTCAAGTGTTTTTGCATTTTATGCAAATTTTAAAGATATGGGGATCTTAAATGTCTAACCTAAGCACTGCTTATACCTCTTATCCTTGTTGTCAGCAAAAATAAGCAAATCACAAATCCTACCCCTGGTATATGCTTAACAATTGTTTGAATAGACTTTTTATTTTGATCTCTAGCTGGAATCATGTGACATAACAAAATAAGTTTTGACTTTTGCAATGAAGAACTAATTGTAAAAATTTAATATTCCTGTATATATACAGTGTATAAAGATGTTTCAGTTAGTGTACTGAATACTTAATAAGTACTGAGTCATTTTACCTGTCAAGAAAACAGCTAAACCTTTTTGACATATTTCATTAAATCTAATAGTATAGGGGGACCTGGGGTAATTCCTGATCAAAAAATGCAAACATCTATTTTGTAAAAAAACAATTCAAGATAGAATTTTAATATTTACTGGAAGTTTGAGGCTATATGAGATGAGTCCTATGCTACCTTCTTTTGTTTGAAAATCTAATTAGAATTTAAAAGATTTTAAATTTTTAGTGATCAGGAATTACACCTTCTCTTGATCGTTTATGGGGTAATTACTGATCACCAGTTTTTATAGTAAATGGGCTGTTTAAAAATAATTATACAATGGTAATTAACAAATAAGACATCAAGATCAAACAAATAAACCAAAGAGATATGTTTAAGCAGCTAATAAAACGATTTATTTATAAGCAAGAATAAAGATTAACACTTTAAATTTTCCAAAAATCTTCGCATTGTGCCATGCATTTTAGGCAAGCAGCCAACTCTTTCTCATGTTCTGCTGGAATATAAGAAAGAGTTCCCACATAGGTTACTTTTGCTGGATTTTTTTAACTTCATTAAGTGAGAGCGTGAAGTTAAGTAAGGTTTGTCAACAGCTCTGACAGCAGCTCTCACACTGAAATTTCATTTTCAATCATTAAAAGAAATGCACTAATTTTGCTTTCTAGAAGCTAAGTATCCTTTTTAGGCTTACAATTTCTCCCCATATTTATATTGGGCTAATTTATAAACTTACAAATTCTAACAATGTACACACATAAAATTAAGATAGAAGCAAGGTAAGACAAACTAGATATGGTGCAAATCAGAACACATTTGACTTGTATACAGTTAAAAACATATTTTGTGATTACAGTTAAAATATATTTTATATTGTACTGTATATTTTATAATATAAAATATATTATATATTATAAAATATATTGTTCCACTTAATAAATATGAACTGTTACTTAAGAAAATACAATTAGCTATTTTTTATACTATTTATAAGAAAAAATGACAATGTTCAGGAATTACCCGAGTGAGCAATAATTACCCCATGTGTAGGGGGCAACATTTGATATAGTTTCCTATAATTAATTATAATGTTTATAGTTGATGTGAAACAATTAAACAAAAGCTTACACTATTTTTATATCAAAGAAAAAAAAAGTAACTAAAAATATTTATTATTAAGAGAAGGATTACCCATCTTTGTAATGGAAAATACAGAAAGCAGTTTAGAAGATACTTATTTTGTTAGATTAAACAAAAAACTATTATTAAATAAATGTAGTTATACTTTAGTAAAATGTACAAGCATTTTTGTCCATGTCTCAAATTTCTAAAAAATAAATTTTTTAAAAATAAAACTTAGGTGATCATTATTTACCCCAGAAACAGACTGATCGTGAATTACCCCGGGTCACCCTACAGCATTGATTAATACTTTATCTAAAAATTTTGCACCAGAATTTACTAGATATAAATTTTAAAAGATTGAGATTTTTTTAAAATTGATAATCTCACAAATCCTGCATGCTTTAGGAATGATTAAGAATTAACTGCTTCTTTAAGATTTGTAAAATCAAGGACTTAAAATTTCCCAATTTCAGGGCTATGACTGTGATGAAAGGTCGTCTAAAAGCAGCTCAAAAAGGACATGGTCTTTTAAAGAGAAAGGCAGATGCTTTGCAAATGAGGTTTCGTATGATTCTCAAAAAGATTGTTGAGGTATGATAATTTTTATTAATATAAACTGGAGAACTTGGTGAAAGAAATTCTACACGATATTTCCAGTTTTAAAAACAATAGTACTTGAAGATGTAGCAAAGCCACCTGTTTACCAAAACTTTTCATTTTCTTAAAAACCATAGCATTTGAATGTTTTTTTAAAAAAAACTATTCAGTTATTTATATTTTGTTGAAAAGTTTCTTGTTGTATACCTTATACCACTAAGCTCTCCAATTGTTGATAGTTATGGTTGTTTTATAGGCTAGTATATTTCATAATAATATGGCTTATGCTTTATTTTTGAAACCATATGTAAAAACTTGTTGACTGATAGGTATATTCAAAATTTTAAGAATAGTAAAAATGCATTTTTTCTAGCTTAATATTTTTTTAATTAAATTCATTTATTATGTCTATCATTTATTTCATTTGAGTTTTAAAAAAATTATTTTAATGTTTGAAATAATTGAATACTTGAAGAAAAAAGAACATTTTTCTTTTTTGTAAATGACAATCCTGTAAATTTATTATAGTAGTTTGTACTCTTTAAAATTATCTCCATGTAAATTGCTCTGTTATTCTAAAGAAAAATACATAGAATCTTTTTTGCTATTCCATTAATGTGACGCTGTTACATTGCCCATTAGAATGTCTTAACAAAGTGGCAATAAATCAGAGATATCTTTGAAAATACCATTTATTTTTGAAATATGAGATTAAATTAAAAAATTCTGATTTGTCTCAAAGAAGTACTACCTCTAATTTAAAACAAAATTGAGTGCCTGGCCTGGAGACCCAAGCCTTGGTCCCTTAATATTGAAATTTTTTTTTTTCAGTAGAATTGTTTATTAAAATCATTAGTTAATAAAAGTTGAAATAAATATAAGCTCAAAAGTACTAATATATCATAACAAACTTACGTTATAAATAGTTTAAAAGCATTTTGTTTATGTACAATATGTAAATTTAGTTTAAAGGTTTCTCTCTGGTAGTTCTGTGCCAATAACCCCTGGATTTTTTAATCATGCCCTGGTACTATTAGCTAAAGTTAAGCTAAATTTAATTCAAGAGATATTAGTTATTAATAAAATTTATTTATTATTATTTTTTTAATATCTTTGCAATCAATGGTGAATTTTTCACTAAGCTTAGAGCTTCAATGCTGATGAAGACTACAAGGGTTTTAAAAAATTTATGAATTTCAAAAGTGATAAATTTGTGTGAAAATTCTATGATAATTAAGTATCTATCACAGATTAACTATTCAACTAAGAATTTCTATTTTTACAAACAACTCTGCTCATGTATAATGTTAGTACTATCTTGGAATATTAATTTGAATTTTATTTTTCCCCACTGTATTTAAATAATAAAAAGATTTTTACTGATAAGTAAAAAAAAAAAAAAAAAGGTATAAAGTAATAATCCTTAGAATTTTTCAAAACAATGCGTCCTAATTTTTTTAAAAAAAAAAAGTTAAAGGTATTTTGATACATAATAATAAATTGACCAGTAATTGCTGTAAATTGTCTAATTCAAGGTTTCTTGTAAAAGCAGTTGCTGGTAAGTCTGTATTTTTTATAGCTTAAAAATTTTCAAACCTGATTTTCTTTAAATGTAAAATGTTATTTTACTTCATTCTTGTATAAGCCACAAAAATAATATACTGCTCTAAGCTTATATATATATCTATCAATTTTTTAAATAATGCATACATAAATCTAGCATATCATATTAATTGTTTTCTAGACTAAATCATTGATGGGAGATGTTATGAAGGAAGCTGCTTTTTCATTAGCTGAAGCAAAGTTTACTACTGGGGATTTCAATCACATAGTTTTGCAAAATGTAACCAAAGCTCAAATCAAAGTTCGTAGCAAGAAAGATAATGTGGCTGGTAAACTTTGTTTTCTATTTTTTATAAAATTTTCAATTTTTACATGGACATTATTCTTTACACCGATGATGAGTAAAGTCTCTTTTTAGTAACATGTATTAATTTCATTTCTCAAATATGTAAATGCCTTGGTAAAATTAAATGAGTAAATATTTATGAGTAAACTAAGCTTATTCAAAAATAAAATAAAAGTTTGTCTAATTGGCCTAAATACCATTCTGAAGTTTTTTGTTATTTTGACTATGAATACTTATATTATTTAAATTTAATGTACCGTTTTGTCTATAACTATATACGTCACAACAAATTTAACACAGGAGGTTGCAGGAAACAATATTTTATTCCAGGTTTATATCCAAAATAGTAGAAGAGCAGGAAACTAATACTTTAACACAAAGATAGATGAGAATTTCCATTATAGTTCTATGATACTAAGAGTTTGTTAGCACATTTCTTGTTATACCCCATCAACAATTGGTTCAATGCCTGTATTATTTCTTTTACACAACTTAGTGGTCTATCTTTCTTGTGGCGCATTCAGTTTCCATGGCTTCAGCACAAAACCACTATTGATAAGTATTCTCTTCCAGGTAGCGTACAATTAATGACCAGAAAGTTTGGCAAGACTATCAAGCTTTGACCCAAGCTTTAATTGCTTGCATCATTTAGCAAGTCCATGCTGTCTTTCACCTATAGGGACTACCACATGATCAGAATCTTGGCACGGCATGGCGTAATTGCTAAATACTGTAGGGCCTCATCACTTCTGCCAGAGGTGGAATGAAACATTGCTATTGTTTAACAGTTTAAGAAAAAAGAGAATGAGAAACGATCTCCGGTTATATTTATCTTGGTATCTAATATACATAATTATGATGCCGACAGCTAAACCTTTAATATTAGCTAAGAATTACTAAAAATTTTAATTGTATGCATTTCAGAAAAATATAATTTTATACATATGTACATTGCGACCGCTCTGCCTCATGACAAATCGCCATTCAACTGCTGAAAGTAGATATAAACAAAGACCTCTATAGTAAACAATTATTTTACTAGCAATGTCATTAGATATGCTTTTGAATTCTCTGATCGACAGAATGTGTCAAACTATGATTGGTTCTTAAACCAGTAACTCCAACCTGACTATAAGTTAAAGTTAAAATGCTTACATTTCTTAGTTTTTTTTTTTTTTTTTTTTTTTTTTTTTTTTTTACATCTTTAAACCTTTGTATCTGCTTTTTTTCCTCTATAAAAGTATAATTCTTCATATCATGTTTTAGCTAGTGTTTTTTTTTTTTTTTTCATCATAGGTACATATCAAACTAGTTTGCTTTTATTTTTTTAAATTAGTGTTTAGCTTTCTAAATATTATCTTTGTTGTGACTAAACTTTATATGATTTGTTTACATATTTTTAATTATTATATAAATTAATTATTGTAATATTATGTTATTGCAATAATCTCTCAATATTTTAGGTGTGAATTTGCCGGTATTTGAAAGTTTCCAAAATGGTGTTGATAGTAAGTTTAGTTAATATTTTTTCTCACACTTAATTGAAATTAAATTTTATATTTAACTTAATGTTGTTTTTTCACAGCTTATGAGTTGGCAGGCTTAGCCAGAGGTGGTCAACAACTTGCTAAGTTGAAAAAGAACTATGCCAAAGCTATTCACTTGCTTGTGGATCTAGCTTCTTTGCAAACCTCTTTTATAACTTTGGATGAAGTCATCAAAGTTACCAATAGGAGAGTTAATGCTTTGGAACATGGTAAAAAAAAAAAAAAAAATTTTTATTTTTACTTATTTTTATTGCTATCCCTACTAGTTTTTGAATGTCAATGTCTAAATTAATTTTATAATTTGATAGACTATTCCTGAAATTAATAAATGTATAATTATGTTAAAAAATTTATAAATAATAATTTAGTGTTATGAAGTAAGTAATCTACTATTATACACCGAAGAGCCATTACATTATGACCACCCTCCATCTATAACAATGGGCTCGCCCAGGTTTTCATGGTTTCTCGCCCAGGAACAATGTTTTCATGGGGCACATTAGGACCCATAATCCTCATAGAACAATCCTTGACCTCTGTAAGCTACTTGAACATAGTTGCAGACCAGGTTCACCCAGTTTTTCCTGCGAGGGATGGTGTTTATCAACAGGATAATGCACCACGTCATAAGGGATTGGTTCGAGGAACATTCCAGTGACTTTCAAATCATGTCTTGGCCCCCAAATTCACCTGACCTTAATCCAATTTGTGGTCCTACTTGGAAAACCAAATTCATGCTGCCACGCTACCCCCTCGCAATGTGAGGGAATTGCAGGACCAGTTGGTGAGCGCTTGGTACCAGATACCTCAGACTACCTATCAGCACCTTGTGGAATCAATGCCACGGCGGGTGCTAGCAGTTTTGAGGGCTAAAGGTGGTCCTACATGTTATTAGCAGGGTGGACATAATGTAACGGCTCTTTGGTGTAAATAAATATATCAAGAAATATAAGCTGCTATATTATTTTCTTTTATAAGGCAATGATAAATTTTTATTTTATATGCTTGTGTTATTTACAACAGGTTCTTGAAATTTCACATTATGGATATTTTTCTACATTTAATTTCGCATATCCATTTAATTTATTGAATTGTTTTCAGTTGATAATATGAATTTAATTATTAACTTATATTTCAGTTGTTATTCCTAAAATTGAGAGAACAATTGCCTATATCACTTCAGAGTTAGATGAAAGGGAAAGAGAAGAGTTTTATCGGTAAATATTTTAATTAATTATTACAATATTGATTTTTTTATTAATTTAATTTTTGAACGACTGGGTGTTTCTCATTTGGGTAAGTTTATATTGGAATTTCTCCTTTATACACAATTTTTTCATTGATTATAACGATGAAAAAAACTTTTTGGCAAAAAAATACAACATGTGAAAGGATTTCCTTAAGTGTTGCAGATATGTTAACTGATAAAAATATTTTTAATGTATATTATTTTTGAGATTTTATATGCAAAGTAAATTTTTTAGACGTAAAAAAATTATTAAAGTTTATATTTATGTAACTCGTATTAAATGTATTCAATAAATATGTTTATATGTATTTTATAACTATACATGACCTATAAATATAAGGATACATTACTTAGTAATATGAATATACCATTTCCACTAATTGTGATATTACTTAAAAATGTTTTAGTGTATCTTAATCTTCTAGCACCCATGATTTTCTTTAGACATAATTTTTAATAAAAAGCATAAGCTAATTGGAATTAATTTTTCATCAACTACTTTAAAATACAATTTTTTTCTAATATTATAAATGTTTGCATGCATCAAGTTTATGGTTGATAATGTAAAATTTTTTGATTTTAAATTCACATGAATAGTTTTTATTTCAATTTCTTAAAATGAAAATAGTGTTAAATTTGTTTGATATTTTTTATAGTAAACTAAGTTGTATTCCGTAACTATTTTAGCAAAAACAAGTCAATGCTTTTCTTTGTGAAGTTCGGCTAATTTTACTTTGACAGTTTTGACATTTTGCATTATGTTTCAAATTTTTAAAATTCTTTTGGCTGATTTTTTTTATTATTTTTTAAAAAATCTAATATTAATAAGGAAAATATTGCTGGAAAATCTCTATTTTAACCTGAAGGAATTAATATTAACATAAATTTATCTACATCTTCTACTAAAGCAAGCTACTTTAAATATGCACCTATTGTATCTTAAATAACAATCTAATTTTATTTCAAACTATATTGGTAGCTAGACAACAAAATCAGACACCTAAAAAATGAAAGCACGCAAAATAATGTTTGAATAAATCTATTCCTGGCAGTGCTGTAACTTCGTCACTCGAGGCTCTGGGGCATAATTTCTTGTTTGAGCTCCTTTAGTTTTAATAGTAATTAGTGATTGTTTTGAAAACAGTAAAAATAGTTAATTAAAAATATTTTAATGAATTTAGTAATTGATATTCTTTATTATCCAATACCATTTGATTATATAATAATTAATGCATAGCTAATTTTTTAAAGTATGTACTCGAAATCCGAAAAACTTATTTTCCTGACATTTCATCATTAGAACATTTTTTTTAATTGTGTTGAAAGATGTAAGGATTACGAGTCTTTTGATAAATTTAGGCAGATTTTTTAACCTGAAATTTGTTTTACACGCACAAGTTTTTTGTAAAACAAAATATTTCGTGTTTATAACGCCAACAAATAATGTGTGTGATATTTTCTTTTTAATTGTTTTAAAAGACAGTCATACTTGATAATATGTAGTTTCAATGTATTCTATTTTAGAAAATTTAAAGAACAATTGAATTTGTATTTGTATTGAAATGTATCTGGTCAAAAAGTTTTTGGACGCACTCATATTTTAATACATTTAAAAACTTGAGTTTTCAAGAAACTTTATTTTTAATTTTATAAAAAACAAAACATTAGTTGGAAATTTTTCTTTAAGCACTAGTATGGAGCTCAATTGTATTTATATTTTTTTTTTCAAAATAATTTCAATTTTGAAATATTTATCTTTTTAACTTTGTGAATTTAAAGATGCAGTAATAAAAACTTGAGGAAACAATTGAAAAAAATCTTAATTTAATCAATATGGACACTGGACTTAACAACAACAGCTCAGTGATTTAACCGCAACGCCTTGTGCATAGTTAATTTTAAAATATTAAAAATTGCATATTAAAAATTGCATTTCTAAATATTTGAAGTCTAAAGTCACAAATAATTTAAACCGATTAGTTGATTTTTTTTTTTTTTTTCAAATTGTTTAAATCAGGCATGTTTAATCATACAGGACAAAAATTAGAAACCGAAAAATTTACCTAAATTTTGCACGTTTTGTTTTCACAACTGACCAACCTAGACATTAATGACCACAAAGAGCCACCATTTGACAATTAATACCCGCATTGTGCTTATCTTTTGCCTCTAAAAACTCCAACTGGCAAGTTGGCCCAGTGGTTAGCATGCCTGACTGCGAAGCCAGTGGCTGCGGGTTCAAATCCCGCTCAGGGCATGGATGTGTCTCTGTTGTGTGAATGTGGCTCTCCCTATCACCGTGTATCTGTGACAGTGTGGCGTGGGTAATGTATCTCGCCTCTGTGAGTTTGTTTCATGGGCGCCCACCGGGTAACAATAAATGAGCAGCTCTTCTAAGGCGAAGAACAAAAGTTCAATGCCTGTCGTTATTTTAAAAAATTGCACAGTTTTATATTCACTTTAAATGTGAACTGTTTAATCGGTTAAGTTGGCAATCTGCAGTGCTCCACTCCTACGATCCTTTATAAGCCTTAGTGGTGGAGCTGCTGTATTTCTGGTGCTATCGTACACTGTATGTCCACTTTTTATTTTACTTATAGTTAAATGTGAAAAGGTTTTCAATAAAGATTTTAATGCAAGTATAAACTTTATTCAGCTTAAAGAAAATCCAAGGAAAGAAAAAAATTATGAGGGCTGAGAATGAAAAAAGAAAGGAAGCTTTGAAAGCTGCTGGAGTTGAAGTGGATTCTGCACCTAATTTACTTGCAACAGACGATGACAGTGATGTACTATTCTAGTCGTTTTTAGAAACCAGTCTATATGTTTAATTTATGAAATTTAATCAGATTTTATAATAGCTGTTGTCAAAGGGAACTTTTTTGAATTTATTATTAGAGGTGTATATATTCTAGACATTTTTGGCACAGCTGATACTCAAATCATTATTCAATGTTTGAAATATCTTATGTCTGTCTACATACAAATGACTGTAATGTATATTATGTTAAAAAGAATTATTAAAACAGTGAGCAACTTTCTATTTCTAATCATCTTTTTGTTACATTGACTATTAAACGGAATCTGTGTCTAATGTTTTTGTATAATTTTGTTTTATTTTCTATTCTGTAATTGGTATTTTGGTTTTATCTTTTTGTAATTATATACCTTCACATTTTTGTTTTAATTTTAGCTCATGCTTTGAATGTTAAAATAGTCTGTGTATGTTAAATTATTTAAATTGTACTGCATGTATATTATATTGATCATTCTTAATTTCGTAAATTTATGTTTTAAATTGGTATTAAATTATCAGAAATTTCATAAATTACCATTACAGCATAAGATATTTTTATCTGTGTTTTCTTTATTTTATCTTGTATTCTATTTTCAAAAAAGGAAGTGTTTGTCAATTAAAATATTAATAGAAGTTTTTCTTTCTGCTCATTTCTTAAAAGTTATTACCCTAGGTTCCCGTGAAAGGGTCACATAATTTCCAAGAATTAGAACAATTTTTAAATTCATAATGATTTTGGAAATCTGTAATTACATATATATAATCCAACAATCCATTGTACATTTAATATTTTGAATCATTTAAGTAAAATGCTAATGATTAAAAGAAGTAGGATAATTTGAAATATATATATATACAGTGAAACCTTTCGAGGGCGATCACTTGTTGTTCCTCAGTAAAATGGTCGTTAATGGAGGTTGGTCATTCTTAGAGGTTACTTCTATTCACTTCAAAATATTTTCGAAGTTATATGATTTTTCGCAAGAGTTTTTAATTTTACTCAGTGTCATTTTCTTGGTGCGGAAATACCACTTGTGTTGGCGAGGTTTGTTTGTAATAGATGTTTAGTTTTTTCTAAGAGAACTTTTTTTTTCCTAATTTAACTTCTAACTCTAAAATTAAATCATTGACAGCATAGTCTTTAGTGCACTCTGACTGCAATGTGAGGTTGTACATCTTTTTAACAATTGCCAAAAAGAGCTGTCTAAATAGGAACCCCGCACAAATATTAAGAATACATTGTAATCTACATATTTGTTTCGTTAATACTTTTTGTTTTGATACTTTTTCGTGTTTTCTTATTTGACATTTTCCGTACCTAAGCAGAGGTTTGCCCGTTGGAAGATGTTTTGATGGTCTCTCCAAAACATTTTCTTAAACACAAAGTTTATGGAAAACATTTCGTGCCTCCCAAAAGTGGTCGTAGATCGAGAAGGATGTTTCACTGTATATATATTGCATTAGTATCTTCCATTGAACTTTCCAATTCAAATTAAAAAAAAATAAGTTCGAAAACCATTCTCAGCGTTAATATCAGTTATTTTTTGTTTTCATTCCAACAGCAAACATATTTCAGCTTGTTTTATTCATTATTAGTTTATGCATACATCAAGAACCAATTCAGAAATAGAAAAAATGCCATTTCATGTCTTCAAATTCAAATATCTGAAAAAATATTATTTTAAGACTATTAAGGAAAAGACAATGATAATGTTTCATTATTCACATTGAATATTTTCAAAATAATCAGTATTCTATTTTTGATTGGTATTATAAAATTTGAGTTCTGCCTAAAAAGGATCTATCATTTACGTTTCCAGAGCCAGAATTAAAAACAACTAGTGACATATATAATAGAATTTGTGAAGGGTTAGAATAGAATATTGAAACGCTTTGATTTTTTAAATAATTTTCATCGATTTTTAATTATTGAATAATTTTCAGAATTAAAATTTCTATTATCTGTAACAAATTAAACTATTCATTGTTTATCGCTTAATAAGAATTTCAAAAGGAATATTGAATTAAATTAGGAAATTGCAATAAAAAAGTCAAAATATGTATAAAAGCATAATAACGTACAATTCTTGCTTTTTAAAAACTTAGAAAACATTCTCTTACTTAATCTGGTTTGATCTTTCTCTTAAAACTCGCCACTCAAATCCTCAATGCATATTTACAATGAATTTAATTTTGTTTAAAAAAAATACAAGCGATGCAGCCTTAAAAAAATTTTTTTTTATTAAACTGAAAAGTTTTTTTTAAAACATTTTAATTCAATGCAGAATTATTCGTTTTAAACAAAAAAAGAAGGATGGAATATCTCCACTTTTCTCTAAAAATTAAAATCAAACTTTTTTTTTTTTTGAACGGGGCGAATTCTAAAAACTCCCAAGTCGGTGAGCTCGTCCATTATGTACGCTTGCAACATTCAAATAAAACTTTTTATTTTAGAATAAAAAATATTTTTGGAACAATCTTCATTTGAATCTCAATTTGAGTTTTTAATTTTTTTTAAAAATTAAATTTATTATCTATTAAAATTATTTTGAATTATTTTTTTTACAATTTTTTTTTTTTTAATTATAGCATAGTATATAGTATTGTTGTTTTATTAAACTTAGAAACTAAAATAAAACATTCGACAATTATCAATGATTTTATTTCATCATAAGAAAATAATACCAACACCTTTGATTTTTAATTAAAATCTCAATAGGTAGTTGACTAGGAAAACTCATACAAATAAATCTGCCATTAAAAACAGCGAAACTTTCCAGAACATTCTAATTTTCATCAATCCAAACCTTCAGCCTAAGCGGTGGCGTTCTTTAATTTATTCAAGAATATAAAATAACTGCTGCAAAATTACTTGTAGACAAAAAAAATTGGAAAAATCTTTTGATCATTTTACTAGTTTTCAACAATTGGTTGTCAAACATTTTGATGTTTTCGCCAAAGTTAAAGAGTTCTAATCTACTTGAATTTCTCCATTCTGTTGCTCATAATTCATACATGTCCTAGTTATAGCACAAAATAACTATTTCGATAGTACAGATCATTCAGATTCGAGTCCAAAAAAACTGTCTTATATATATATATAATTTTTTTTTTTTTTCACAGCGTGATTTTAAGTATCGTGAGAAAATATAAGAGCACTTTTGTTCTTCTTAAAATTCATCAGAAGAGTCACAACAGTCTCCCAATAGTCTTGCTTGATCAGAGGGTCTTAGGCTCTTTATTGAATCCTGCAAATGTATGAATTGTGTGAATATGAATAAATAAATTATAAGAATAAATACAGGATGTTAGACCATCTTTAATACATATTTTTAGAATTCTTGTCAAAAATCAAAGGCCAAAAAGTATGCAGATTAGGGGTTGCAAATTAAACGAGGAAAAAAACATAAAAAGATGTTGAAATATCAGTGAGGAATGCGGGGTGATAAACATTAAAAACAGTTTGGTTATCCGATGAAATTTGGAAGTGTTTCTATTGCTTTTCAACAAGTTTTTTTTTTCTTCTCCGCAATCGATAAGGTTTTGAAATTTTTGAGCCTCGCCTTCCTCACTGGAGATTTATAAGATTTCGATAACTTCGATTGTTCCTTCTTCATTTAGATATTATTTTGCATTCACTATTGCGCATTCTTTTTCGACGAGGATTCTAAAAACTATATTCCTAGCAGCAATTTTACCTTGGCCCCAGATGGGCTCGAAATTGGTTCAATATTGGGTCCTACATGAACGGCCAATAGCGGCCCTTTGAACACTTATTGAGCCAAGATTTGTGAATATTGGTCAAATGAGGGTCCAAGTTACTAAACTGCTAGGGTACGTTATGGGTGGACATTACAGAACACCCTGCATTAATGTTGTAATTTTAAATAGTCCCGATACAATCTGGCATTTTATTATACATAGACAGCTGGTAATAAAATAAATATAATTTGTTTTAAATAATTTGGGGACGACCTATATCGCTTGCAATTGTAAGCAATATCGAAATTACATTAGACTCACCTGTATAGTAATGATGAACAACCTAATCTTGTAATAACAAGTTTCCTTTCCGTTTATCAGAATCTTCAAAAATTAGCTTAACTAGTGTGATCTTCTTATGAAAATAGCTCTCTAATAGAATTAACTTACAGAACAAAGTCACCCCAGTTTGACAGTACGAATACTGCCAACCAGTGTTGACACAAACACAGTAGTAAACGAATCATGCGTTAAAAATATTATCTTTTTATTTTATAGTCATTTTACCGTCGAGCTAACCGAGGGAGTTTTTTGCGGTTAGATTTTTTCTACTCCCATTGACGAACATGCTGGTTACTTTTTTTTCAATGTCTATCATGAAGGTTATGTTTGTTTGAATACTGATGAGCTCTCTTATTTTATGTGTCGTCTGCCAAATTTTCAAGGCAACGGAGATGCGATGATAATAACAGCACATCCAATCCTGCACTTTCTATCCTCCATGATAAATTAAAATATATTTTAATAGTAAATTAAACAAACAAAAAATTTATCGAGCAAGAACGATATGAACTTTTCAGTAGATAAAATTAATGGAGATTTTCAGCATTTTACGCCGTTTTTTATGAAAAACATTTTCGAATCCTATATTTTATTGTAGAATGAATTTCGAATTAAAATGTTTTAACTGAATTATCAATGATGCAAATATAATATTTATTCATTGTATTCTTTTGCAAAAATTTACGAAACAGAATCAATATGGTATTTTTACTCTTCTATAATACAGTAAAACTTGTTTTTGTGCGGTGGATAGGGACCGCATAAAAGAAATCGCACAAAAAAATATTCGAAAATTTTATTAATTCTTACATATAATAAACAACTTTGTACGATATACTACCTAAAAAATTTTTTTTATGCGGTGGATAGGGACCGCATAAAAAAAGTCGGACTAAGAAAATACATCAATGATTTATGAAATAGATGAGAGAATGCTTTCAATTAAATGAAATAATTAAATTAGACCTAAAGAAATTGTAAAAATATTTAATTCTTCATTGTACATACACATGGAGAAGTTTTCAAGTTATACATTAAATAGTGGAATTGTCTGTCTTTTTACTTTCTTTTGGCTATAATTATTCATTTTAAGTGAGTACTTATGTCTAAAAATAAAATAAAAATCATAAAAACTACATATAAATTGAAACAAAAGTAATTAATTTATTTACCTTCAATCTCACTATAAAATGAATCCTTAACCACGTGAATCGTGTATAAAACTCTGAATACGAAGCGTATACTGTTCGCGTGTCGAGCGACAATATGTACGTAACTGACTCTGCCTTGTCAGGAGATTGTTTAAAATAAATGAACAGAGCATCGCAAAGTCCAGATACATCGTTGTCAAGGAGGCCACATAATCAAAGTTCGTCCACAACATGTATATGTGCATTGATAGGAAACATTAAACTGGCGCTAACGCCGCTAAAATTCATATACCGCATAAAAATAAATCACACAAAAAAAAAACAAAGAAAAATTTCACACAAATAAAATCGCACAAAACCAATCGCACAAAAACAAAATCGCATAAAAAAGGACCGCACAAAAACAGGTTTTACTGTATTCAGAAATCTCATAGTTATTTTAATAAAAATTATTTCAGATTTGTAGAAAGATCATTTAGGAAGACGAGTACAATATGTATAAGATACCTTATGTACCAAGTTTCAGAGAACAGCATTGAAAATTATATTAATTAAAACGTTTTTTAGCTGAATTTAAGTTATAATGTATCTTATGCTATAATTTTTTAAAAAAGTAAGTTTAACTTTTTAAGTTTTGGATATGAATTAGGTCAAGAATAATGTTACATTAAAAAAAATAATGAATAATGTTACCTTGTATAAAAATTAAAATGTTTATTTTTACGTCTAAGTGATTATTTATCTTTAAGAAAATTTCACGCAAAATTTATTTTAAGCCTGATTTGGAAAAAAGTAAAATAAAAATGTAAATTATCGTAATCGAAACTTTGAAGCATAAAGAGCTTTTTAATTACGTTTAACTAAAAAAGTGTTTCATTTAAAATTTTCAATATTTTATTTTGAACATTAAGTATTTTGCATGCAGAAAATTAGATCTATAGTATCAAAATTTAAAAAACAAATGTTCGATTTTAATGACTACAGTCTACAGCAAATAATTAAAAAAAAAAAAAAATGCTTACCGGTAGAACTCTTTTTCTAAATCTTTTTCGGCGGCATTTTTTCTTGATACATCGACATGTGGCAATGGTAAGAATAATAACGAGGGCAAACAAAACTCCAGCAGCAATTGGTACGAAAATACTAAGCATGTAAGGATCCCCCTGTTATGAATTAAAAAAGAAAATATAATAACATTTTTTTTTAAAAAGAAATTAGCTGTAGTAATATATTCATAATCAGATAACAATCTATTATGCAAATATGTTTATTAAATTGATATAACTTAAACTAATTATTCCGCTTGACAGTTATAATATGAATTGAAAAATCTGCAGACGAAACTAAAAGTATTGGGCAGTTCGGAAAGTAATTTTGTTCCCTCCCCCCTGTAGAGGACTTAATTATATTTTTTTTTTCACAGCTAACTTCACATTTAAGCAGCATAATCATTATATAGTTTGAAAACTTATATAGCAACTATTGTTTGTGAAAAAGTTCGATAGATTCTACGCTGTAGATTTTGGTTGGTGCCCTTTCAATTAAGGAAAGCGAAAAGCAGAATTTTCGGCTTATTTTACAATTTAAAAGGGAAAAAATATTGTTCAATAAAATAAAAAAATTATTTGATGTATTTAGAGGACATGTATTAGCAGTACGCCAGTGCCTAAAATGGATTGCAAAATTTCGATTAAGATGCATCACACCAGTTGTAAGCTGTAGGCACAATAAAGGCATTAATTGATGTAAACAGATGAATAACAACTCGAGATATCGCTGAGAGATTAAATTTATTGAATTCGACCACTGTCTTATGCCACTTGCAAATACCAGCAAGCCTACTTGATAGCAAGCGCAAGCAGGTTGCGTTTCTTGTTATTTTTTCAGCTGACGCCACCTATAGGCACTTCAGCCGCACACACGTTACAGCCCGTTTTACAGGTAAGACCCAAACATACTCCATTCATTCATCCCCAGATAGTAATTTTTACCTGAACCAGAGGACGATCAATCTCCAATTCAGTACAACCAGAGATACTAATTATTGTAGAAACTTGGAGGACTTTGTGACCCCGACACATTCAACGTGCACCAGTGACTATTTAATGATAGGGGATTCTTCGACCGGAGGGATTCGAACTCACCTTTTCACGAACACGAAACCCTACGTCCTACCACCCAGGCTTTCCCGGCACCGTTTGCAATCATTTGAAAAGCTAAAAAGTTTAATCTCAAAGTTCGACATATGGGTTATTCGTGCTCTTACGGAAAGAAATTTGCATTTTTCAAATCATCTTTCATTTTCATAAAAAAATTACTTTAAGAACAAAGATTATTTCAAAGTTTAAAATATGTCTTAAATTGTAAATATTACAGAAACTGAAATACTCTTGAAATTCAATCAACTTTATTGTTATAATATGATTTGAAAATTATCAATGATGTTGGCCATTTATTTATTTTTCTCTGTTATGAAACAAATCACATCAGTCAACATGAGATATTCAATTACTCTATTGAGTTAAGCATAGTTTCCAAGATACCATGAAACTTCTAGTTGATATGATAAGCAATGCTTGATGTGCATTAATTCAGATCAGGATTTATAAGGTAATTGATATAATAATAAAATTATCATACAAAAAACTTAAGGAAGTGTTTGACTTTAAACATCAAATCAAAGCATAAGCAACAAGTTAAATATAGCTTTATCTAACAGGTGTGTGCTCCCGATATGTATAAACCGTTGCCAAATATTAAATGTTTTGTAAATCAATCAGCAGCTGAATAAAAAGCGGTCATGTTTTCGTTCAATCATCTTTCTCTTACTTCCGTAAAAAAAATATTTATTTAAAATAGATATGAAATTTTTTTTTAATGTTTAGATATTGTACTAAATCGTTAAAAATTTTCTCTGTGTTTTGCAGTAGTAAAAATAATGAAAGTTATTTGATAAAATAATCTATTAAAGTATCTAAAATTAATTTTATTATTAGTACAACTCCAAGCCATAAAAGTAATCATAAAGTAAAACCACGGTCCTTATTTTATATAGACATTTTCAAAAATATTTTTTTTTTTTTTTCAAAATATAAATTTGTAATCAAAAAATTAAATAAATGCTGTTCTGTAACTTACCATAAAGTCAGCAGTCTTTTGGTAAATAGTTTCTGAAAACATTAAAGATAATTTTGTTATTACTTTTTATACTATTAATAGAAACAATAAATATTAATTTCAAACTCTGACAAGCCGTAGTAAAACATTATTTTATTACGACCCATCGCACAATGAGGACATTGTATAACAGCACAGTGATTGGTCCGAGCCGGGAGCAGAATTCGTATCGCCAGCCAACGCTGGATTTCGAACCTGGGTTATATCATTGGAGGGCGTGTGTTCTATCACCTGTGCCACCGCAGCTTTTTACAACATATTATATATTATAACCGTCGTTGAACAGCGGACTCAATTTAGGGTTTACGACTATTAATGTTCAACTCCGTAGACTTGTAATTTTGAACCCAATCCAGAAGACAAAGAAACTACAGAATCAAGTATTGAGAGTAATTTGCTTTCGTGGAGACTTTTTTGATGAAACTAACTCGTATTTTTACATGGGGAAAGCTATGAAAACCTCCGACGGTTAACCTGACGACAAAGGGACTCTAACCCATCTGTCTATCATTGAGGATATTTTACGTCAGCACTGTGGTAGGTGAGAGCCAGGTGCGAAATTAATATCGACCAGTCATCGGTGGGATTCGAACCCGGGTCACCTTATTGGGAGGCAAGTGCTCTATTCTCTAATCCACCACTGCTCTCTTTATAACATATTTTATTTTATTTCATAACCATCGTTGAACAGCCGAACCAATTTTGGGTTAACGACCACTATAATGATCAACTTCGTATCCTTTTAATTTTACACCCAATCCAGAAAACAAAGGAACTCCTGGAATTGGGAAAAATTTGCCTTCGCGGAGGGCTTTTGATGGAACTAACCCGCACTGAGTTACATGGATAGGAAAACCACGAAAACCTCTCACAGTTAGCCTGATGGCAGGGGGTTTACAACATATAAAAAAATTCATAACTTCGTGAACTTATGAGCAATGAACTTTGATACAAACTATGAGGATATAAAATAACTACAAACTACGAGCAAAAAACGAGAATTTGTAAACTTCGTTTAATTGACCTCAAAATTGATTTTCCAAAAAACTTTTCATAATTTTTTTAAAATTTAATGACTAAATGGAATAAATTATTGAAAAACATTGAAAATAAATTAGTTTAGCCAGAAAAGCCTTTCTACTTGGCAAGAAAATATAAAGATCCTATTCCTCCAATAAACGTGTTTTTTTTTTTTTTTTTTTTTTTTTTTTTTTTTTTTTTTTATGTTCCTTTTATGCAAATACAGTGAAAACAGTTTTACAGATTACTGAGTATTCTGATTATTTTTCCAATATTCGAAGTCTTAGAGTAAAATAAAATTTTTTTGAAATAGATTTTTTGTTAAATAAGAATTCGTACATACAAGTTCAATATAAAATAATTTATTTGTTATTAAACGTAGTTTTTCGATTTTATTTCACTTACGAACTATAATGTCACAATTAGAACCAATGAGGAGGAGATGATAATAAGAGATGAATAAAGAAGATGAAATAACAGATGAATTGGAGTTAGATAATTTTATTTTACTACTTCCCAATTGGTATTGTTAATTACTATGAACCTAAAAATAAAAATAGCACTTTTTCAAAACAATATTTACTCTGCGTTTCACCTATTTTTCTTTTCTTTTTTTTTTTTTTTTAAAGGAAAAAACTCTTTTTCTAAAATTACCCCGATTTGGATAAAATTCCGAACCGAAAATGTACAAAATATTAAAATATAAAAATAATAATTTAGATAGGTTAAGAAATTTATAAAAATAAATATCTAATTTCCTTTTGATTGGTGAAAAAAAAAAATCGCTGAAATACTTGTTCTGAAAAAAAAAAAAAAAAAAAAAAAAAAAAAGAGTTTTTGCTAATTGCCTATTCAGCTTATTTGAAAATCAATGACATATTTATTGCATATTGCTACATATTATTCAGCGTTTTTTTACTTTTTTTTTTTTTCTAAAACATTTTAAGTCAAAGGGAAAAAAAGCACTTCATAAAATTTAGAAATCACTATAAATTGAGTGAATCGAAATCTTTTTGGTCACAATTATTAAATTGTTTTAAACATGGATAATAATGTAGAATAATTATCATGTAGAATAATAATTAAACATGGATTAATTGTAGAATATTATTTTTAAATAATTATCTATTATTTTTTCATTCCCTAACTTATTAATTCTTCATTATCTAATGTAGAAATTTTTTTTTAACAATTTAGAAATCCATAAAATTGTGGTTCAATTCTTTGTACATGCCATCAAATTATAAAATGTAAAAAAAGTCTTAGGATTTATTCAGTGACATAGTTTTTCAATTTACCTAAATTGCACTTCACAAATTTCAAATTTAACTCAAAATCTTAAAACTGCTCTATCGAAAGATAATATTATAAAAAATAAGTTTATACTAACTTTTCACACTATTTTCAACTACTTTTTTGTATTATCGTGCATACTTTACTTACTATTAGTTATAAAAAAAATTTTTTAGGAATTTTTGGAAAATCAGACCATGAGAACAAAAGTTATTCCAGAATATTCCTTTATTTGTACAAGCTGATAGATTGTAGGACAATTTTATAACGAAACGATTAATGAGAAGTTTGCGGCACGGAAATTATATGTCTCAATTGTTAAACACATGTGCGCCCAATAAAATTATGAAGAAAAAAAAAATCACAGAAATACTTTTTCTCAAATTAAAACGAACAAATTAAATGTAAAGTATCAGTTTCGTGTAAAACTGATACCTTTTGTGTTTTATTTTATTTTATTTTATAAACGTCGTTGAACAGTGGAGTCAATTTTTAGGTATACGACTACTAGTGTTTAACTCCGTAGCCTTGTAATTTTAAACCCAATCTAGAAGACAAGGGAACTCCTGGATCAAGTATAGGGAGAAATTTGCCCTCGAGGAGGACTTTTTTGATGGAACTATCCCGTTACCTAGAGAGGAAGACCACGAGAACCTCTCACGGTTAGCCTAGTTTAGTATAGTTGCTACTATATTTCACCAAAGGATCGTATCTTATGGGTGTCAATTCCAATTGTCGCCTTTTTCAAACCTCTACCTACCCCCCCCCCCCGCCAAATGGACTGTGGGTTAATATTTATATCCAAAAAGCTACTTACTTGTAACGTAAGTAAAGGTGGATGGCTGTTTCAAAACTACTTCTTCGGGTTCTTCTGTTGTAACATTGTTTAAGCTGCTATCAGTTTTATTCCAAACTTGGTTCATCTCTGCAGTGACAGTGGACGTCTGAGTAATTGAAGAGGATTTTTCAGTACTTGTAATAAGTTTGCTACCTGGTACATTTACTTGGGCTTCAGAACCGTCCATGACTACGTCTGTCAAATTAGCATTCATCAACGATTCGTTTGATGTGTTTTGCTGATTTGAAGCAATCATGTCGAACATTTCATTTAAGGCAGTAAGAGTTGAATTGTAATCGACATCATCGAAAATCGAAAAGGTCGCGTTCTCTAGTTTGTCGTCATTCTCAATTAAATTTTTTGACGAAGATGATGTCTGAATATTTGCCGATTCGATGTCTTTCGTGAAGGTACCGAACAAATCTTTGAATTCAAAGCTGTGACATCCCAGAATCTGAACGGCACTCAGAATTACTAAGAAAATGCCTCGATGTTTCATTTTGTGTATCACCTAGTCCAACAGTAAATGTCTTGAATTATTTCCTTTGCTGGCACCTGATTGAAAACCTATAAAAAGACACAGAAATCAAAATTGAATCGAAGAAAGGCGAAGGAAAATTTTGTGCAACACGATACACTAAAACTGAATGATCCTTACAGTTCTAGAATCTTTCATAGATTTGATTATTTCTTAAAAAGTGTCGATTTTCAGTTTGTGCCTTTCGATAGAAAAGAATTTGTTAGATTTAACGATTTCTCACCTCATTTAAAATACTTCTAAAGCAAATGAATCTGAAAAAGATAACTTTTGAGTGTAAGCATGTTATGATACATTAAATTAAAGATAATGTTATATTTTCTCACCGACAGTGAACAGTCGATGGATGTTATACTTGCATCTCCCATAGTTCAAATCTGCAGCCTTGTAACTTGGAACTCAAATCAGAAAACACGGGATTGTATTAAACACGGGTACAAACTCAACACAGTTTTTTTTTTTTTTTTTAAATTTATAAAACGAAATTGCATTTGCGTCGGAGGGGAAGGAAAACTACGAAACCCATCACCCGCTAAATATTCAATGTGGTCATTGCAAGTCCAGATAACCAGCCATCATCGGGACTTGAACCTAGGTCGACGAATCGGGTGTAGAGTTGGGTATTCGGTAATTCGAATAACAAACTTGCAACTGATTCGAATCAATTATCCAGATTAATTAATTTCTTCGAAATGGATTTAAATTATAATGAATTATTATTTCTTAAATTTTTGTTTCACAGTTAAAATTCTTGTATAACCTTAAAGATTCTTACGTGCTAAATTCACAATTAAAAAAAATAAATAAAAACAAAAATAATTTAATTACTTTGTAGTTTCCTAAAAAAATGCCACAATTAAAAGTATTTACAGCATATGGCAACAGGTATAACTCTTTCCTTCGGTTCACCTAAAATATGCTAATCATTTACATCAAACTAGATTTCCAGATATAGTAAGTCTTAAATAAGAGAAAGCTTGCTCGCAAATACTACAAAAAAAGATTTACAAATAACATTATTACACATACTTAGGTTTTTAGAATTAACTTTAACAGCTAAGAATGAGTAAGCGTACTCTCATAACTGGTATCTGATAAAATATACAACTACAAACGATTATTATACAGAATAAAATATTTTGATTTTCACTGTGTTTTAAAATTCGTATATTTAAACTTTAATTGAAAACAATGTAGATTTTGAAAAAATTTCAGCTATTTTAAAGATGTTGTTGTCGTACGCCATTAAGGCAAAGGGAGTGTGCTTCTTCTCGTTTTCCAGTTGCGCCATCTATGGACAAGAATTCGACTTCTGCCACACACATAAGTCACATTCCGTTTATAGGGCGGACCCATTCATACATTCACACACAAATCGTAATTTTGACCTGAACTAGAGAACGATCAATCCCCAATTCGTTTCCCTCAGAGGTATGATTTGTTATGGGAACATGGAGGATTTTGTTACTCAACAGATTTAACGTGCACCAGTCACCATTTACTTCACGGAGGTCTTCGGCCGTCGGGGATCAAACTCAAGACCTGTTGGACATGGGCCCAACAACCTACCAGCCAGGCTATTCCGGCCCAATTTTAATGATATTGAGCTCATAAAATTTGTATTAAAAATTACAAAGAAAAACATCTACAATATAATAGTGATGCAAATAATTGATAGTTGAATTTTTATAATATTTACAACTAAAAGGTAATAGAAAACACTTGTAAAATAGTATACCAAAATAATATTTAAAATTGAAGGGGTTTCGATTAAAAAGCAACATTTGAAGACAATAAACAGTTTTAACTCCTTTCTTAATGAATAAACAATGTTTCTATACTCTATTTTTAGATTCATAAACAAGAATCTTTCGTCGGTGCTGAAACACAGTATCGAAATTACTGTGTTTCGACCCTGAGGAGGTAAATTGTTTATAGGAATGAAACTAAAGTATGCCATGCCTGCTTTTGTCTCCTAAATTGTGCATTATTCACATTTAAATTTGATCACGTGTAGCACAATAGTTCATTACCTACTCTTCATTTGAATCCTATTCAAATGTTAAAATGAATAATATAATCATAGGATACTTTTTCAGAAAACATATCGAAATTAGCTTACAAACTTGGTAAAAGCTTTAATTCATTTATTTAAAATTAAATCATAAATCGAAAATAGTCTTGTTATGTCAGTATTTGTGTGTGTGCGAGGGGGGGGGGGAATCTATAAATGGGATGTACAAAAATTTCGGATAAAATTACTGTATAAAGTACCGGCACTTTGGGTGCATCATCCTTAAAATCCATTTTTTACGTAAAATACTATACCGTAATTTTTACAGTAATATTTATTTAATATGAGAGATACAGTCATTTTACGGTAATTATTACAGTAAAAATAACGGTATATCAGATTTTTTTGCTCCGCAACATGTTCCGATAAAAATGGATTTTACAGTAAAAAGTACCAGCACCCTGAGTGACGGTACTTTTTTCCGTAATTTGATTCGGAATTTTTTACAGTGTGGATTTCTAGAATCGTTTTCCAGTTTTCAATTTCAAACTTTTTTTTGTAGAATCGATGTAATAATGTTGTTGCCCAGATCAGGGATGTCCAACTGGCGGTTCTTTATAATCCATAGCAAATTCTTTTATAATCCTTCTGTTCCATTGTTTTATAATTAATAATTCAACTATTAATTGTTATTGTATAAGAGGTAAAAGGGTATTGTACAACTTTTTCAAACTGCGGTCCGCCAGGTGATCAGTGACCGGAATTCTGGCCCGTGGGCTCTTTGCAGTTGGACAGCCCTGGTCTAGATGTAATAAAACATACAAGGACAAATTTTTTTAAGCAACAAATTTGCTCTACAACAATGGGTTGTCAGTTGTGAGCATTTTTTACAAAAAAGATAATGCAATACAAAGCTTTCTTACATTTTAACATTATAATACAAGATCATATAAAAGTTATTAAAACGTAATGAATAACACAGGCCTTCAAAATTAGAGTTATGAAATTTGCTTGTAATGTAACGACTGCTTTTTATATTGTTTGGCGAGTTGATTCCAAGTATATGGTATTAATTTCTTATCAGTAAAATAAGGCTTTTTTACAAAATGATCTTATACATACATAGAGAAAATGCCTGTTTTGCATATTCTGTGGGTGAGGGTGAAAATAAACCATTACTATATAGACAAGTTAGACAAGTAAGGCATTGTTTGTTTAGTATGCGTTTATGCTGCAATTGAATGAGATCAAACTTAAGTCGATATGGCAAATAGTTAAGACATGTTATGTATAAAAATAATGGTTTTATGTATAAAAAGTGCACTTTAGTTTTTATAACTATTTACGTGACAGGCAAGTGGAGGTGTTGTTTTAAGCATTTTATGTTATGAATTGAATGAAACAGAAACAAAATCGATGTGATTAATAGTTAAAAAATTGTAGAAGTGTTTGTGCACAAAAAGTGCAAATACATATTTACAAGTCTGGCGTTGCAACATAAGTAAGTAAAATATTATTTAATATGTATTTTTTTTTTAGTGTTTAGTTCAATAAAGTTAAACTAAACCAATAGAACTAACAGTTTAAAAAGTAATAAACCTGATGGGTATAAATCAAAAGTAATAATTTCCATACATGAACCCATCATTTTTTTCCAAACTATTAATTCTACCAACTTAATTTTGTTTTTTTGTACTTAACATAAAAAAGTATAGAAGAAACAATGCTTACCTGCTAGATGGTTGTGTCAGATGCGTAAATAGGTTTAAGCCAAGAACGAGTATTCATGAGTACAGAACAGTGCTGTTTACTTATAAGACATTAATAATTTTTATACTATTAGTTTTATCGACTTCGATTAATTATAATCAATTCTGATAAATAAAATACCTCATAAACCATACCTCATTTGTTTAGATGGAGATATTAAGAGCAATTTTGAACTGTAATCCATTAAAATATAAATGTTATTTCATAAATTATTTTTATTAATTCACGTCTCACATTAGCACAAATATTTTCATTTTTTGCCATAAGTGTGAACATATGACATCAAATCGTTATCACTTTTAGTAGATTACGAAAATCAAAATTTTTAATTAGTGTAATACGTGATGTATAAGTTTTTCACTAATTTTCCTGAAATCAAAATTCAAAAATTTTTCAGAATCCCATATTGGTTTTAAAATTTTATGGTCGGAGGCTAAGTTAAATTAATCAATATACTTTAAATAATAAACTAATTTAACATATTAACCGGTCATTTTTACGAAGAAAAAAAAAGTTGTATAAAAGTATTTATGCGTGAAAAAGAATTAAAAACAAAAAATTATATTTTTAGAATTTTAAGTACCTTACCTTTTCAGTTTTTCATTCAGGATTTTTAAACGAATGATTCAGAACTAAATTTATGTTTAAGAAAATTGTTGTTCAAAAAATTGCTACGAAGAATATGCTTAAAATGCTAATTTATTTGGGTTTAAATAATTTAATTTAATTAACATTAATAAAATATCCATTTTGTAATAGATTCAATTGCAATGCATTTCCGCACCGTCCTCGAAAAAAGGAAAACCACGACTAAAAGAATGCTTTAATTTGAACGCACTGCCGGAAATGAGCAAAAAAAAAATTTATATTGTTCCGCGTTATGTTTCCTGCAATTTTCTAATCTATCAAACCTCACCCGAGAAGACCTTTTACTTCTTAAAAAGAACATAATTTTTTTTCCCTCTGATTTTGAATCGTGGGTTTTAACTTACCTTCCAAAATAATAAAAACGTTAGTGCAATAACAGTCAATGAAAACAAAATTAGTTTAATTTTTGCAGCACTTAATTTCACTACACAAAGGATCATTTCTTATAAACATTTTTAGTTTTATAAATATAGAGAAAGGTTACTTTTATGTTTTTATGTGGCCAATCAGTCTCTCTCATGGGGCAATTTCCATTATTTTGTAATTATTGGTAATAGGCGTAAACGAAGTTCCTGTAGAAGATACTAATTTGTACTTCTATTTTCAATGTAAATAAATCATGGATATTAGAGAGATATTAATAGTGTTTCAGTTATTAATAAAATTTAAAACACAGAGTTACATAAGAGTCATTTTCATTTAGCCATATCAACATTGGTATACTCGTTAACTACTTTGGTATACTCGTTTTGTCATAATCATAATTATTGATATATCCATTGATATTAGAGAGATATCAATAGCGTTTTAGTTGTTGCTAATAAAATTTAAAACAGAGTTTTATCAGAGTCATTTTCATTTAGCCATATCAACAATGGTTATATATTTTGATATACTCGTTTTGTCATAATCATAATTATTGATATAACCATTGATATTAGAGAGATATCAATAGCGTTTTAGTTGTTACTAATGAAATTTAAAACATAGTTATATCAGAGTCATTTTCATTTAACCATATCAACATTGGTTATATACTTTGGTATACTGGTTTTGTCATAATCATAATTATTGATATAATCATTGATATAAGAGAGATATCAATAGCGTTTTAGTTGTTATTAATAAAATTTAAAACAAAGTTACATAAGAGTCATTTTCATTTAGCCATATCAACATTGGTTATATACTTTGGTATACTCGTTTTGTCATAATCATAATTATTGATATAATCATTGATATAAGAGAGATATCAATAGCGTTTTAGTTGTTACTAATGAAATTTAAAACAGAGTTATATCAGAGTCCTTTTCATTTAGCCATATCAACATTGGTTATATACTTTGGTATACTCGTTTTGTCATAATCATAATTATTGATATAATCATTGATATAAGAGAGATATCAATAGCGTTTTAGTTGTTGCTAATAAAATTTAAAACAGAGTTATATCAGAGTCCTTTTCATTTAGCCATATCAACAATGGTTATATACTTTGGCATACCCGTTTAATCATAATCATTGATATAACTGTTGATATTAATGTATAGTTACCCCTAAAATTTAGGTTTACGCTATCCAGTGATCAATATAGTAACTTTGGTAACCGTGTTAAACAGGTTCGAAGGAAAATCAATCAAGGAATTACTTGCAACATTAAACATATACAAACAATTTTATTGATACTAAATATTTCCAAACAAAAACAAACCCAAACCATTTCCAAATGCTACTACGTAGATATCACATATGTGCAAATTATTAGTTACTTCAGGTTTAAAATTTAGCCAATCGAAATTATATTTTCAATAAAATGCAATTAAAAATATAAGGTTCAATATTCTAATATTCCAAATCCAGTAAAAACAGTTTAAAAATAAAAGCACATTTATCTTAAAATCTATTAAAAGCAATTAAAAATGAAAATCACAATATTCTCTAAATCCTGTAACAACGATAAAAAAAATAAAAGGCACATTTATCCTAAAATCTATTAGAAGCAATTAAAAGTCAAGGTAAATTATTCTTTTAAAACTATACTAAAATCGAATTTAGAGTTTTTTTTTTTTTTTTTACTTCAATCCAAGTTGCGGACCAAATCTCTTGAACGCCCACCGGGATTAAAATTTAACCTCTAAATAAAAGTTTATTACATTAAAGAGACATCAATAGCGTTTTAGTTGTTAGCATTAAGATTTAAAACTGAGTTATATATCAGTTATTATATCTTCATTTAGCCATATCAAAAATGGTTATATACTTTGTCAGGGATATATTATATACCGACTGTTAGTTGCCTTCAATGAGTCAACTGGAACTACTATGAATAGGTTGATGACCCAACCATAAAAAATCATATAGAAACAAATATTTAAAATAAATTTCGAGTTATACAGTAAAATAGCGTTGTATCTGAATTATAAAATACATATCAGGAGAAATAGAATCTTTAATTTGATAAGGATCAAATTTATTTATTCTAGATGGACGCTGTACTCTATTGTGTTTCAGTGTATTTTTTGTGCTCTGTTTTGGTGTATAATCAACACTTAATACCTACGAATCATGCTGAGAATTATTTTAGACATTTTGTTGACTTCACTAGAATTAAGATGAAATAAAATAACCAGGAACGATTCATTGAAATTTTGTGACCCGTTAAAAGCAAACGATTTCCTTCATTGAGCGTAGAAAGTAAAATTTAAGTTTACATTTATAGGGCGCTTAATAAAATGAACATTCTGAATAGCTTTTAATCTAATGATCAGATTTTTATGCACTAATACTCAATATTGATTGTTCGAGGGCCACACTTTTAATATACTAAATTATTAGTGCAAACGGTATTTTAAGTTTATTAAATCAGATACAAAAACGTCCTTTTTACGATGGATTCGGTTTTTTGACCCTCAAAATATGGGAGGGGGTATCCACCGTCTGAAAAATATGGTGCCAATAGTTCAGATCTGGAGAATGGTCAAGTTTTAATCCATTAATGTCAGTTTTGCGTATCACGAGAGTTTACTATTAATTTTAACTAAATTAATTACAATTGTAATGTATATAATTATATCAATTTAAGAGAATACCGAGAAGATTTGCTAAAACATTGTTCCAGATTAGACCACAATACAGCATAATGTTTTCAATATTTCCAATACTTATACCTTTTTCTGTCAACTTTATTCCATCATATATAAAACATAATCATTTGTCCAATTCTGGACTCGCTACCTTATCTGGAAATATACTATCTTTAGACTTTGTGTACTAATGAATTATACGGTTTTATTGTTTAATTTACAACTACGACTTAACGGTATAGAAGCCTTCCGTATTCAGCCTTATTTACATGTATATTTTTTTTTATCTCTTAGATAACTTTCGAACTCAACAATAAAGGGTAAATATTTTTTTCCTTTTTAGTTTTTTCGAAAAAAGGAAAGAGTAAATAAACATGTTGCATGATAATTTAAGACTGTATAAATGTATATTATTTGTTTTATAACCTTTTAATAAAGTTGATTGAATTTATATATTCTGTGATGTTTTCTCTTGCCATTATAGTGTAGAAAAGAGTTACAGCCAGTATTTAAAAAAAAAATAAATTGAAAGACACATGTGAAGTTAAAATATGACTTCAAACTGATCCCACACATCTAACTAACTATTTCTGTAAAATATTTTTTAAATATATATATATTTTTCAGTTAAGAAATAAGCCGATCATTCCTTTAAATTTCATTTTAAAATGAAAAAAAATTATTTTAAAAAGATCATATAACTTTCATAGTAATATTTTAAAATACAGCTATTTCTAGATGGATTCAGTTGTAAATTTTTTGTATTTTCTTTTTATACATGTATTTTCTCTTTATCCAACATTTCCAACAAATATAACAAAATTATAATTTTATATATAAATAATTTATAATAAATATATATAAATTGTTTATAATAAATTTATAATTTATAATATAATTTATAAATTTACAATTTATAATAAATATAAATAATTTTATATATATATACAAAACAATTTATAATAAATATATATAAATTGTTATAACAAAAATTGTTATAACAATTTTATTATTTTTTCTCCAATAGTTTAACGTTTTATCAATAGCAATAGCTTATTATTTATAGATTATTAAAATTTTTCTGTTTTATTCTTTTTTTAGAGTCTGGTAGAACCTCCTGTTGCTTGATTAACACTTGGATTCAATGTAGTAGCATAATTTTAATTATAAATCCTTGTTTTACATCTATATGAAAAATTAGTGCAAAGAAAAATCCTTTAATATTATTAATTTTTATTTCTCTGAACAAAATTATGTTCAACTAAACTTATTCTCCGCTATTGGAAATTGGTGAACTGTGTTATAAATCTGTTTTACTAATATTCTCGTTCTAGTATAAAATTACATTCTAAACACGAACATTTTAAAAATAGTTCACGATTTCTTAAAGTATTATCTCCTATCAAATGTTATTGCAACTTGAAATTAAAGTAAAAGAAGAAAAAAAATTATGATAACTTGTCCAGTTCTACAATATCCTTTAGGGTACTACTGATACGTTATGTATTTCAACAGATAATTATAAAAACTCAAACTTGCTACGGAATTTAATAAAATATCTAGCTTTTTCCTTCTGAAAATTGTTCTCTCAAACCTTTGACTGACTGAAACGACTTTGTCTGACTAATACATACTAATGTCGAATTTATGCATCATTGTAGGAATATTCCAATCGATTTTCTTCTCGCATTTTAACAGCTGCAGCTTATATTTATTTATTAGATTATTGAACTAAAGGTTTTATGATAAATCTTTTCTTTTACAACTGCTACAGGCACCTCTTAATAATGATATGTTATTTTTATATATTTAAAACGTATTCCCATACAAAAGACAGCAACAGGTTACCGGTATTGCATAATGACATTTTATATAAGATTTTGAGGTCTAAGAAGCTTTGCATTGTAAAAACTTTTATATGAGAATCAGCTGAAAATTACGTATCAGGAATATCAGGTAAAATTACAGAGAGTTAAAAACCTAAAGTTTCCTTAAAATAAAGAAAAATATTCACAGGTTTTGACTCTCTAATTTTATAGATATCACAGTCTTTTAAAATAGAATATGTGTATCAAGAGGTACGCGATTTCCCCTCTCCATTACCATGGTATCCGCAAATCCCCACGCCAGTACGTTGATATCATAATAATATGCAGTTTTGAGTTAAAGATACTCCTTAACTGCCGTATGAATAAAAAGAGTAGCGTTGCTGCATCGTTACTAAGGAGACAAAGGTTGAAAATTTGACCCCAATTTTAATTACAAAGAATATAAGTAAGCACTCTGTAAATTACTTCCCGGTTCTTAGACAGTAGGTTTTTTAACAGCTTTGAAATAAGTGTGGAATCTGAACTACTAGCAACATAATCAGAGAAAGTGCAAATCAACCAGAATACCGAGATTTTTGTAGAAGGAATCAAAACCCGGCCGAAGCCGAGGTTGAGGAAGGTTCTACCTATCACAAAGAATGGTAACTTACTTACGAAATAAATAACAAAACACTGAAATAAGAAAGTTTCTTTAGAGAAAGGCATAGAGAAAAGCTGGTATTTTTCGAGAACGGGTTTTTAACGGGAAACTCGGTTGAATGTGTTATTGTACGATAACTTAAGAAATTTAACAATGATTCTAGTTCCTCTAAATTTATGTTTACACCAATTATTTTAAAAGGTAACAAAATTAAATCGACACATGAAATTGTGGTCAACCATTGAAGAACTATGGCAGCGGATAATTCCCAATGGAAGATACTTTTGGAGACAATCTTGACCTGCAACAGGCTGTAGAGCTACAGAAGAACTAAATTAAATGCATGGCATATAAATAATTGTGCTTGTATGTTTTTTCGTTACCAATTTATTCGTATCGAAAATTTTTTTGCAGTTGAAAATTCTTTACTTCTAAATGTTTAAACCGATGACTTGAGACTTAACTAATATAAGCCTTAAATGTGAGTACACAAACAATTATTTGTTATGCGTCTAATGCATCTAGGCGCAGTTCGTTCCCAACTTTTTGCTATAAAAAATTCAGATTATTTTTTATAAGCTTTATGATTAAAAAAAGATTTCAAAAAGTAATAATTATTATAAATATTTGGCAACAAAAAGTCTTTGTAGTTTTAAAGTTTAATAATTTTAAACGTCTTGAAATTGTAATGGCGGGTGGACAAATAAGAATAAGCATATTTATGTTTAAAATTGCTTGGGGCGGTTGAATGTATGAATGTAGCATTTCTTTAATTTTTAATAACTTACGTTAGTCAGCGTTCTTTCTTTTTTTTTTTTTTTTTCCTAGCACGCGTTTTTAATTTAGCATTTAAACTAAACGCTAAACGAGCTAGGTATCTCAATTTTTCTCGAGATTTGTCTGCTTCCATTTTTTCAAAACATTTTGTTATGATGCTGTTTCTATGACAGAGTAGCACTGAAATAATGAAAAACAATTTTTTAATAGTGCATGTGAACAACTCAATGCAGAAAGATATAATATAACACGAAATGACCCAAAAAATATTAGCCACCTGTAAAGAAAAAAAAAAAATAAAAAAAAAATAAAAAAAAAAAACTGCCTTGTCAATCGGAGAAGCCATTCAAAAGATATTAGGAAAAGTTAAATCTGTGACCATGGTTTTCAACAATGGAATTTCGTATTCTCGATATTGCGCCCGAAAAAGAACACGATCGAAATTGGTGCTCCCGTTCTCGAATTATTAGTGATCATCCATACAGACAGATTTCGTTTTTATATATAGGGGAGTGTCGGGTACCCCCGCCCACTGTCAATTTCATATGTATAGAATATTTTTTCAAGTCAATGGGCCATCGGACATTATTTAGTATATTAAAAAAAGATTGTTTTCAAAGTTTCAAGTATTTATGCAGCTGGTAACATGGTAAACAATAGTTTTGAAAATATATTGAATACAGTAGTCAAATTTTTTAAATTTCTATTTTTTTAAGTCAAACTATTCTTTTTTGGGTTTTTTCTTTTTGCATTATTTAATTAGATGATAAAACAATAAAAGCATACAAAAATATTGATTATTACTCAATATTATTCAGAAATATAAGCAATACTCCTTAAGTGGGCGGGGCTACCCGACTCTCCCCTACATAAGAAGTAGTAATGCAATTTATTAATATATATAAATGCAAGTGATTTAATGATAGTATGTTAACATCCTTTCAGTTTGCCGTTTGCAAGGAAATAAACGTATTTATTTATTCATTAATATATAATTATATTTAATTTTTTTGAGTTTAAAAAATAAATGTAATTAAAAAAGATAAAAGTGGTCGGAGGTTTACATTTTTGCGCGACTTTTTGCTTTCGCAAGACTAACCGAAATTTGCCGACAATTGTATGTATACAACTTTTCCTAAAATTGTATATGCCACCCGGACTGTGTAGGGGTCTGGAAACTGGACTTGCATAAAAAAAGTTCTGGGTTCGAATCCCGGGCAAAGCATGGATGTTCTTTCATTCTCTGTACTATCTGTCCTTGCTGTGGGAGCAACGTTGGCCCACCTAATATGGTGGCCAACAAATCTAAATGTCTAAATTGACGAAATGTTAACACAGGTGGGCATTGGAAATAATAAAAAAAACTACAGTTGTATTTCAATTATCTTTTCACTACCACTTAGAATAATCATCCTCAAAACAAGAAAATCCCAAGACTTTGTGTGCCAAACCCCCAAATTCTGAGTCAACCAATTTTATTAAAAACATCTAATATTGAGATATCACGAGATTGAACAATATATGATATACGTTTCAAGTGAATATCTTTAAAAATATCTAAATTAAATCTAAAAGTATAAAGGTTGAGTAACGTACCGATTTGTAGAATTCAATTCATAATTTTTTAACGTTCTTAATCCACCATTACTTAGATGTTCATTTAAGTCTGGCTCTTCTTCCTGCTTAAACACATCTGCGATAAGGTGATTCTGAATAGTTTATGCCGGCTGACGTCACGAAGCCACGTTCCCGCATGGAAAAATAACACCTGCTAACAAAAAAGACATCACATACACCCGAAGACTTCTCTTAGAACAAGAATTGACAACTGAAAGTAAGGTAAAGAAGCTTCTGTCGTTATCTTCATAGTTTTATTACTGAGCAGATAGTAGTAAATGCAGTAGTTGCTACTGCATGATATCACCCAGCTATTTTTATTTTATTTTAAGGCTATTGTCCCCAATAAGTACAGAGTAAACAGATTTTCTACAAAGAGTGTGTTAAAAATCAACATTTAATTTAGGTATAAAAAAGAAATATTTTAATACTATTTGTATTTAGCAAGCAAAAATTGAAAGAAAGATAATATTTTAGGTAAGACATTTATACTACTTAATTTCGTTAATATAATTCGTAAAACAATATATCTATTTCATTTCTTTGACATTGGGCAGTGATTCTCAACCACTGTGCAGCGGCACTTTTGTGGGTCGCCAAATTCTTAATGTGTGCCGCCAAATTTTAGAAATGTATATAGTAAAAATTATAATGCTTTTTAACTTATCAGAAATTTTTGTTATTTTTAATAACAGAAAATCAAGTATGGAAGGGCAGGAAGAACATATATTAAACTCAACAGATAAACTGATGGGATTCCAAAATAACTTTATGAAAGAATAATGCTCGGGAAGGATATTTGGAAAAGTTTGAGTCAGTCCCAAAAGATTTTAATAAAACTATTCAAAAAATTGTGATTGACAATTTGATAACATTAGAGGAGAGAATTATTCATTATTTCCCAAATTTAGATATAAAAAAATTTGATTGGGTTCGTAATCACGTAATTCATTTGTGATAACGAATACTTCTGTATTTGAATTAACTTTGAATGAAGAGGAAGACCTAATTTCACTTTCTAACAATCGAGATTTAATTTTAAAATATTCGGAAGAATCAATTAATTCATTTTGGATTAACATGTGATGCGATTATCCTTCGATAGCCAAAAAAGCTTTGAAAATATTATTACAATTTTCTACATCTTATTTGTGTGAATTCGAATTTTCAGTATTAACCAACATAAAAATGTAGAAAAGATCAAGACTGTAGAAGACGATATGAGAGTAGCATTGTCGACCAAATATAAATGAAATTATCAAAAAACATCAAGCTCAAATTTCTCATTAAAAGTATTTTTCATTTGTAATTAATCCCTTAATAAACGTGTTTTTGACGTTTTGAAGTATAAACAACTTTTAAACTTATCTTTTTCTTTGTGTGCCGCCAAATTTTGAAATCGTTATAAGTGTGCCGCGACAAAAAAAAGGTTGAGAATCACTGACATAGGGAGACAGAGGATCTATATTTTCCTAGATTATATAGATACTGTTAATGTAAGAGAAATGAAGTCTTATTATTTTAAATCGTATTGAATGCACAGTTTAGGAGTACTAGAGCTGGTTACAGCTATAATACGAACAATTCGAATTAAATGTTAAACTTTAATAATGTTCTCAAGTCAAATATGCGTGAAACAATACCAGACTATATTTGACGTGAAAAAAATATAAAGAAAAGAACAAAGAAAATAGAAGAAAAATCTAACGTCACTGAATATAAACTTATAAAATCCGTCAGAATTATCCATGTTATTCAAATAAGTAAGCTGTGATTTTTAAGTTAGATAAAACTGTATTTTTGACTAATGATACCTTTTATTGAGCAACCGTTAACAGAAAATTGAAAGTTAATATTTATATTGAAAGTACTAAAGAATTAAAAATATGGAGTGTTAGTGACGTAATGCAAGGTATATGAAATGAACAAAATGTTTACTATATTAAGATTTCAACAGATAATTTTAATACAGATAATATTTTAAATAAAAAAAAATAAGTATTTTAAAATGATAACTTGAATAATGTGATTGTTGGATAAAAGCTTAACACGTATTAAAAAAATTCTTTTCGTTTATAACAAATATTACTAATAGATAAAATTAAATCAATATAAAACTATACAGTATTCATTACACGTATGTGTAAGTTTTAGTGTTTTTAAGGACATATTAAAACTAGTTTTAAAAAAGTTTGGTTCCTTCTTTTAAAAAAAAAAAAAATTTAAAACAGTACTTCGCAAATAATGTTGAATGGTCTATAAACTGATATGATGTTCAGGAAGAAATTATTATTTTTTTTTTTAAATTCAATATTAAATATCAATTATTATAGTCTTTCCTGAAAAAGAAACTTAATATTTGATAAAAAATAAATTTCTTTAAAATAACAATCAACTAAAATACCTCAATCTTTACAAAACTTAACGTCAGCAAACTGCATTACAAATATTACGATCATCCTAAATCTAGGAAAGCATTCCCACAAAATCCTATAAAAGTCACGGAGGATCAGGTTCCAGACTTCTAGGACCAACGGCATAATGGTTGCAATGAGGTCAACATTGCGCACCAGCCGCTATTACTTCCCAGATAAACCGGTACCCAAAAATCTTTAGCTAGGCGGGCTTCAAGCTCGCACAATATCGTTTTTTCAATCTATCGTTCTGACACTATACGTAAAATACCGCCCTCTGAAACATTGCATCTATTCATATATTTATATGCGAGCATACTTTTTTTTATTCATTTGTAATCATTTTAGTTTTATTTTTTACGAGGAAATATTGAAGAATGGAATAAAGCGTCAAGTTTTCTAACCAAATCGTAATTTCCAAGTCTTCTTTTAAAATGTAAAATAGCGCATCGTCAGATATCGTGAAAAATCGATATTTTTTAAGCATCACAACTTTATTTAAAAAAAAAAAATTCTTCCGATATATCGAGAAAACAGTTATAATCCACGATAACGATATTTATCGTTTACGATAATTTTTGAGTGCGGTAATTATCAACAACGATAATATCAATGGGTGTCCAGACAAACTTACTTGACAAAGCGATTGTTCTATTTTTATTTTTGCTCACTGATTTTTTTAAATTATAAGATAAATATTAAAGAAAAAAAGTATTTATTTTGGCAATAAGAAATAATTTTTTTTTTTTTAATGTTGAATAGTTAGTTTTAAGAAAGTATACCACAATAAATAAAATTTTTGCGCAAGATATCACGATATTAATATTCCAGGATCATCTAGAACACTGATTCTCAAGCTTTTTTTTGTTGCGGCACACATTTAACGATCTCAAATTTTGGCGGCACACAAAGAAAAATATAAGGTTATAAGTTGTTTACTTACCTATAATACACTGTGTAATATAGTTTATGATAATAATTTGGAATGTAAAATAAAATAATATAATATGTACTACAAAAACAACAGTACGTTTATTAAGGGATTCATTACAAATGAATAATAAAAATACTTTTAATGTGAAATTTGAGCTTGATGTTTTTTGATAATTTCATTTATATTTGGTCGTAAAAATGACAATGCTACTCTCATATCGTCTTCTACATTTAACAATCTCGATATTATTTTCGTTTTTATGTTGGTTAATACTGAAAATCCGAATTCACACAAATAACATGTAGAAAATTGTAATAATATTTTTAAAGCTTTTTTGGCTATCATGGGATAATCGCATCTAATGTTAATCCAAAATGAATTAATTGATTCTTCCGAATATTTTAAAATTAAATCTCGATTGTTAGAAAGCGAAATTAGTACTTCCTCTTCATTCAAAGTTAATTTAAATACAGAAGTATTCGTTATCACAAATGGATTACGAACCCAATCAAATTTTTTTATATCTAAATTTGGGAAATAATGAATAACTGTCTCCTCTAATATTGTCAAATGGTCAATAACAATTTTATGAATAATTTTATTAAAATCCTTTGGGACTCTACTCGTAATAAAAAAAAGCATTATAATTTTTTCCATATACATTTCTAAAATTTGGCGGCACACAAAAGTGGTTGAGAATCACTGATCTAGAAACAGTGCAAAGCCATATTTTCTTCTTCTGAATAATAGAATATGTTTTAGTTTTTATCCTTTATTTTTAGGATTCATGTTTTCATGTACGATTTTTCATGAATGTATTTAAAGAAATAAAACTATATACTCACAATGTATGTGACAATTTTATTATTAGTAAATTGTTAGTGACACAATTCTTGATTAAAATCACTCATTTTTCAAATTTAGTACATTTATTATGATTTATAGCATAGAATTTATTGAAGTGATCAACTTGTTGTCACTTAAAACAATTTTAAAAATTATATTTCATTCTAAAAACATAACAATCATTCATAATAGTTTTTCTTTTCAATCTATATTACACAAATGTGAAGATTAGACAACCAATTAAAATGGCAAGTGAAATACAAAATACTCGAAGAAAATAAATTCTAACTACAAATCACACAATTCAACAAAAGCTACGTTTTAAATGTTTTGATTACAAAAGGAACATTTAAAACATTAACAACTAGAAACATGCACTTTGTAATATTAATTCTTTCAAACAAAATTAATAATGCATAAAAATAATATGCAGGTATAAATTTTAAATAGATTCATGCATTCATACTTATTTTTTCACACATATACATAAATGTATTAAATTTTTAAAAGTTTTAAAAAACATACTTTGATTTTTCAGATTTTTTTTTAAGTCTAATGTGCACTGCATGCATGTTATTTTTATTTATATAATATATGAGTGAAAATTATCTATTTAATCCCAAAAATGGCCGACAATTTGAAAAATCAAGTAAATGTAAACGGAAGGAGCTAAATATACAGTTTATTGTATTCTGCTTAGGAAGCAAATTTATTTAAACCAATTTTTAAAATCAGTAACAAAATCCATCAACAGATGGCACTGCTGATTAGAAAAATCGTCAAGCAAATTTCTCCCTTTCAAATCAGATTATTCTAACTGTAATAATTTGCATGAGTATTGACGAATTTAGTCATCAAATTGCATCACACTGCTGCTGCAAATTATGGTTATTTTGAATTTTTTTTTATTTTTATCAGTTAGCAACACCATTAAATAAACTTTTTGACTCATTTTGAAACTTGATAAGAATAAATTTGTTTCATAAACAGAAGATAGCAAACTATACAATTTTTAATTGACATTTCTACTTGTTGGTCACCTTTGGGACACCCAATATACATATATATAGATAAGGTTTAGTTATTAAATTTAATAAACAAAAAATAACAATATGTTTAAACAAAAAAAAAAAAAAAAACATGACACACATTTTAACATTAGTCAAATGTTATTTATTTTATTAAAAAACGTCATGCATATTAAATCAAATCAAATGCATTAGTAAAAAGAAAGCTCTACACTTAACAGCATAAAAGATACTATACATCAAACGAAACATTAAAACAAAACTTACGAATGAATTAGACTGCTGCTGCAATTAACAGAACTAATAAGAACATACTTTTAAAAATGATGCTTTTTTTTAAACCAGGTAAATGAACTTAACCCTCTGGTAAAAAAATCTTATATATTCTTTTGATATGTAAGCTCAATCTATGGTACTATAACTACATACCTAAATTCAATTTTCAGAGGCTAATTAAGTATTCTATTTCACATGTAATTATGTCTAATGATTATGAATATATCATGTAAGTTAATAGTACATAATACAAGCATTTTTTACTGTAGAGATACCACAAATAAGGGAACAACTGTGCCAATACATATTTAAAAAAATTCCAAAGCTTTTTAAAAAGTTGAATCAGTTTTGAATAAAACACCTGAAGAGCATGTTTATACCTTTATAACATAAATTATAAAGAATCTCTTAGAGATCAATATTTTTTATTTTATTTAATCATTAATATCATTTTTTAAACTTTTTATTTAAATGATTAAATAGAAATAAATTTTTGTCAGTTTTCTTATAAAATTTTGCCAAACTGTTTAGCAAACTTTCTCCGACCCAATTTGAATAAAACTAATTCAATCTCCTAATATTGATGCAGAATCATGTGGAACATATTCATATATAAGCTGAATTTGCATATAAATATAGGTATATGTACTTGCATATTTTAAAAATAAAATTTATAACTAATTAATACTTTTCAAAATTTATTTGTCATGAAAAAAAAATTATACATGACTATATAATTACTTTCAGTTTAATCAATATAAGTATCAAGAGATTGTTTCAAATTAATAAAAGTATTACAAGTAAAAAAAAAAAAAAAAAAAAATGTGAATTTTTTAAAAAAAAAAAAATGCAGCTTCTTTGTTTCAAGCAGCGTTATGACAATAAGTTGAATTATAAATAATATATAATCGAAAAAAAAAAATTATGCTTAAAAACTCAAAGCAAACCAAGTAGTAAAAATATTAAGAAAGAAAACATTCTTGTCTTCTTTCCTTTTAAAGTTTTGAATATTCTATTTGGAATGGAATAACACACAGAAATTTAATTTAAAAAAAAACATACTATAAAACTACATTGAAACCCAGATAATCCAAGCTAATATATTATAAAAAAATGAAACCTCGTATAACAACAATGACTACAAATTTAGATTTCACAAATAAAAAATATACATAATAGAATAACAACAGACTATTTCATAATTGTTAAACAAAATAACATAACTTTTGTTATTCATAAGTTGATTCAAAAAGTTTGAATCAATGAAAAATGTGTTGTTTAAAATGCAATTCAATCAAAGTTATAGAAATAAATTTAGTTCATGGGCATCATTAATAATTTTTTTAAAAAAAGAACATTTATAAAATTAAAATCGTATTTTCCCTTTTTGATTAATACTACCACTGCACTTCTCATTAGATTAGCTTAGATTTTATAAGTTAATAAAGTTAAAAAGAAAAACTAGTTCAAACAGGATTTTAAGACACATTTAGAGAAAATAAAAACTGTCAAAAACTCTATTCATCATTTTTAAATTTTTTGTTTATTTTGAAAAAAAATTTGGAGAAATTACATAAAACCTTACATTTTTTATACATATAATTTCTTTCTTTAACAGGTTTAAATAAAAAGAATAAAAATGAAGTCTTTCAGAAAATTCGCAAATTTTTTTACATTAATAGTTTATAAGTTGTGTAATATTTGAAATGTGTATTTATTTTAATTATAGCACTAAACCTCAATTTTGCAAATAGCAAAGCTAGAAATCTTTTTAATATATTTCATGAAAAAAGTATGAAACTGTAAAGCAAATTTACTTCAACTTTTACCTCTCTATTTAAGTTACTCATTCAAGAGAATGAGGAGACTCTTTGTCTTGCATTTATTTAATATTGCCCTTGAAAAAGTTATAAGAGATTCAGGGATCAACACTAGAGGCACTATTCTGCAGAGATCTATACAACTACTAACCTACGCAGATGACATTGATATAGTTGGGCGAACAATGCAGGATGTGTTTGAGACGTTTACTGCCCTTGAGAAAGCTGCCAAGGATATGGGTCTAGCAGTAAAGGAAGAAAAAACAAAATTTATGGTAGTAAGCTCTAGAGTACATCACGTACAGTCACTCAGAATTGGGGATTATACCTTTGAAGGAGTTACCCAGGTTAAGTATCTGGGTAGGCTTGTTAACTACAAAAATGAGATTGGGGTTGAAGTTAGGAACAGACTTTTGATGACTAATATGTGCTACTTTGGTCTGAGGAACCAATTAAAATCGAAATTCCTCTCCATTGGTACAGAAGTAAATCTATACGAAACCTTAATCAGACCAATTATTCTATATGGTAGCGAGACCTGGGCAAATAATAAAACAGACGAATACAGACTACTCATTTTTGAAAGAAAGATCCTTCTGTCAATTTTTGGAGCAGTTAAGGAAAATAATATTTGGAGAAGTTTATATAATCATGGGATATACAATAGATATAGATTACCTAATATTTTGAGGATTATTAAGGCCTACAGGATCAGATGGCTGGGGCACGTTTTTCGACTTGAAGAGTTGGACCTAGTTAAAAAAACTTACTTTTACAAAAATTGAAGGAACTAGAAGGAGAGGGAGGCCAGCTACAAGATGGTTGAACGGTGTTGTGAAGGACTTAAAATTGTTGGGAATAAGCAGGTGGAAAAATCTAGCTCAAAGGCGCCCTGCCTGGAGGCAGCTAATTGAGAAAGCCTTGGCCTGCACTAGGCTGTAGTGCTGACGAAGAAGATTCAAGAGAATGAGAGAAATATTTAAAAGTGGTAAAAAATCGGAGGGGAAATAAGTTTAATACTGAGTTGTTTGAATGGAAGCCCAGACAATTTCCTAACTTTATTTCATTGTACTATAAAAAATTATGTATTATTTCAGACACCAGTCTGAATGCCTATTTTTCTACTAATTTAAGTTAAAGCAAGTTGAGTAAGTTTTGATAAAGTTACATCAAAGAACGATATAATTAATTGCTGGGTTCACATCAGCATATTTTTATTTTAAATTAAATTTACCTTAAACAGTTAAGTGATTAAAGTTTGCATGAGGAATAGAATCAAAGCTTGGATTACCTGGAATTCAGGGTAAGCACTCAAAGTGAAAGTATAAAATAAATAGCACATCTCAGATAAATGATAATAATAAAAACTAAAATTTTCAAATAAAAGAAAAATAAAGTTTAAAACTACATTGAAATCATAATGCAGTAATTGGACACATTTTTACAAAAGAGCGAATGTATAAAATAAACAGAGATGATGTAAAATTATGGTACTAACAACACAAATTATTTAATACTTTAATAAACAATGCAGGAACCAATGCTGTTTAATTTTAAAACATAGAAGGGTATTTGAAAATGAATCTTACTTTTTACTCATTGAAATATTTAAGACCTTAAAAAAATTAAAATAGGAACATTATTTAATGATTACAAGATAAATATTACTCTAAAGATTACTCCACAAACAAAATCATGAGAAAACTTGCACTGCATAATGATATTAAGAATAATTTTAGTTTTCTTACAAGGTATACAAATGTTTTATACTTTTTTTGTTACATAATTTTTCAATAAACTCTTCACTAAAATTAGGTGAATAAATTTCAGGAGTTAGACTTTTTTTGCTGAAATAAAAAGTAAAAGCATGCAAGTACTCACTTTGAAACAGAATTTCAAATTCTTAACATGAGTATCAGGAAAAAATATCTGCACATATCAAAGACTAATCATTATATTGCAGACATAAACGGAATAATTTAAATTTAAACATTTACGAGAAAAACTCCTTATTTTGCATGCAGACTGAAGATTGGCAAATAAAAAACTAAAGGTAAGACCGTTACCTTCATGAACAATTTTATACTTAATTTGTATTTAATTAAGTACAAATAAGAAACATCATTTGTTGAGAAAGTTTGAATACTTAAACTAAGTTTCATGAGTAGCAAGTTGAATAATTAAAAAAAAAAATACAAGTAAAAAAAAAAAAACACAGTACAACTTGAAAAAATAACTAAGCAAACAAAAAAAAACAACATTAATTTAACACCTTAACTAGAATTTTGACAACAAAGGAATACGGGTTAACTCCAGTTGGGACCAACTTAGGGTACACACGGGTGGGGTTCAATTTAGGGCAGCACATATAAAGTATGGGCAAACTAGTTAAGTCCTCCTACAACCATCATATAAAATTATTATACTACGAATATAAGCACAAAAAAAGGGGAAAAAATATTTAAAGACCTAAAAATAGCAATAAGCAATTTAAATACAATGTTTGTTAATGTTACAATAAGAATTCGCTTGAAAATTTCATTTTGAGTAATGTTACTCTCATTTATTTTGGTTCTTCCAAATGTTATTGCAGCATGCAAATAAAATGCAAATGGCAATGGATTAGTTTGATTTAAAAAAGCTTTTTTGGAGGGGTGGGGAATTGGAAATTCTTTTTTCTTCCTTTAATAGAACTGTTAAAGTCTTTCCTTTTCAGAAAAAGTTTTAAAACGCATCAGTTTAAGGAAATAATGATACCAAAATTATTTAAAGAAATATGCTTATGAGCTTCTTGGATTCTATCTTGGATTTTATTATTCTATATTTCTTGGGATCTATATATGGTTTAATAAAGCAATGCAATTTGGATTCAATGGCTCTCTAATTTTTCCAGAAAAAGGGAAGTAAATGTATCATTTATAAACATTTTAAACCCTACAAACATATTTTTATTGAACTAATTTAATACAATTAATCATTTCAAAACATTGGTTTTTGATCAGAGCCTAGGAACTATCAATACTAAATGAAACAATAATTTTTGGACACAAAGGCAAAAATTGCAACTAAAAAATTTTTAATTATATTATTTAGACACGTTTTAAATGTAACAAACCTGTAGGTTTTTAATTATTATTTAAATCTTTTTATCATCTCAAAACGATGATTCCCAAACTTTTAAAATATAATCACTCACATTTTTAGGCACTATCAATGGATTAACGAAGCAACGAAAACTCTCTTATTTTTTCCAAAAAAAAGAAGAAAAAAAAGAATAATAATTGTATTATTTACAAATATTTCTTAATTTAAAAAAAATCTGTTCTTTTCAATTTAAATTATTAATTTATTTTATCATTTTAAGACAGTGATTTTTTATTTTCTGAAACAAGATAAGCCACATCATAATGATAACACAACTAAAAAATACTCAACTTTTATTTTCAAAGGTATAAGTACAGGATGAAATTCTTAAATTTTTTGTTCTTTAAAACATTAAGTTTTGGTCTTAAATATTATAAATTACTCTTATAAATTTAAAAAACAAAATTCAATGATGTGTGCAATAAGAAATACTCTAATATTAATAACTATGCTAATTGTGTAAAGTTAAAATGTTAACATAAAAGTAAAATAAATTAAGTCGATAATTGAGCAAAGTAAGTAAGTAGGTACATTTATAGTGCACAAAAAATGTCGATAAAGAAAAGTTAAAAAATTTTTTTTTTTATATATATGTATATAAACAGGGTAAAGAAAAATATCTTGTTCTCGTGTAATCTATAAGATTATAGAGCAGTGTTCATCTTTAGGTAAATATGTTTTCCGTAGAACAAGTAAAAGAAACTTGAGTCTGATTTCGTTTTATTTCATTATGTTGAATTAAAAGTCTTTACTGAAATAATATAAAACAAGTATAAAATAAAGAAAGTTAAAGTTTTACCAAGAATAAAATTAACTTAATTGCCATGTAAGATAAGAAAATGCAGAAAAAAATAATCAAAATAAAGATACTTGTTCTTGTGCATGAAGTTAAAAATAAATTTACAAAAAATTGTCATCGCAAATAATTTTGTCATAGTTTAGAAACCAAAAATTTATAATAATAAACACACGTAGTTTAATTGACCATGAAAAACACCAAATCAATAATTTGATGAAAAATGTAAACTTAATCAAAGTGTAAACCACTGTACAATTAAGATTTAAGATAAAACTAAATTTAAAAAAAATTTAAATAATAAAAAGTTAGTAAATACCCAATTTGTTTATAAAAACTCATAAAGAAGCTTTGCATATTATTTGTAGAAAAAATAAAACTTAAATATCATATCAAGAAATGATAGGAAAAAAAAACACAACAATACTAAGGATGTAGAACATTGGTATCATTAAATACACAATAACAAGAAATAAAAGAAGAAATTTTTTTTTATGTCTTTACTTGCGCTTGTGCTCCAACTTTTAAATGAAGGGGAAAAAATTATATGTTATAACAATACTATTAACAGTTTAAGAATTAAAAATTTATCATAATAGGCAAATATGGTTTGATTAAAATAAGCACAACCAAAACAGGAATTTGTTCTAAAATATATATTTTAACTTTCTCACAATAAAAACAAATATACAATTAAGTTAAAATCTGATAAAAAAAATTTAAATACCGTATATTCCGGCGCATAACGCGCCCCGGCGTATAACGCGCACCCGTAATTTCTAATACTTTTTTTAAATTTTAAGATATACTCTTCGTATAACGCTCACGAAAATTAGGATTGTACATGTGCAATATTTCGTCTTTCAAGATCGTAAATAAAAAGTTTTTTTCCCTATCTTTTGCAAAAATAAAAGAACTGAATTTGACATGTATGTGAGGGTAGAGTTGAAAGAGTAATAATGTGATTCTGAGAAAAGAGATGTAGTCGTATTCAGCAGTGCAGATGTGTGAAAGAATGTTGTTCCCCACATTCTAGAAGTAAGGGGGGGAGGGTTATCTGGAATGCTGTCTATTGTGTATGTCTCAAAAGCATACCACGAATCAGGAGACAAAACGTAATTCCTCTTCGGCCAATCGCACCATTTGATGTCCTGCCTTTGAAAAGTAAACATTGTAAACTTCAAGAATTCAGCGTAGTTTTTAGTAGTAGACATGGCTCCTATCAAACGAAGCAAACACAGCGCTGGATTTAAATGCAAAGTAATTCAGTTTGCGAAAGAAAGTGGAAATCGGGCTGCGGCGAGACATTTTGGTATTGGGGAAAGCTCGGTGCGTGAATGGAAGAAAAATGAACAAAAAATAATGGATATGCCTAAGGATAAGTGTGCATTGTGTACAGGACTAGCAAAATGGCCGGTGTTAGAGGAAAATGTAGAAAACTGGATTTTGGAAAATCGGCAAAATGGCTTGATTGTAACAAGAAACTGTGTTCGCTTGTTTGCTCTAAAATGGGCAAAGATTAATCCACACGAGAGTGAAAATTTCAAGGCTACTGTGAGTTGGTGTAGCCGATTTATGGCTCGAAAAAATTTAGTTCTACGTGAAAAAACCAAAGTATCACAAAAACTACCAAAAGACTTGGATAGTAAATTGTTAAGTTTTCAAAAATATATTATAGAACTGCAAAAAAAAAAGGAATATTTACTTTCGCAAATAGGAAATATGGATGAGACCCCAGTCATGTTTGACATGATCGGTAATAAAACAATTGATTTAAAGGGAGTAAAATCTGTCATCGTAACAACAACGGGACATGAGAAATCTCATTTCACCGTAGCCCTTTCTTGCTTAGCGGATGGAACGAAACTAAAACCAATGGTTATTTTTAAGAGAAAAACTTTTCCCAAATGTAACTTTCCAAACGGTATTTTTGTTCATGTCCACGAAAAAGGCTGGATGGACGAAAATGGTGTTAAATTGTGGGTAAAAAATGTCTGGCAAATCCGTCCTGGTTGCGTAAGAAAACCAGAAAGCCTTTTAGTGTGGGACATGTGTAGGTCCCACCTTACAGATAATACAAAAAAAATTGTTGAAAGAATGTAACACCGATATGGCAGTTATTCCGGGTGGATTGACACCATTAGTTCAGCCATTAGACGTCTGCTTAAACAAACCATTTAAAGCCAATTTAAAAAAACAGTGGAACACTTGGATGTTGGAGGGCGAGAAAACCTTTACGAAAGGAGGACATATGCGTCATGCAAGTTTGGAAACAGTGTGCGAATGGATATTAAAAGCATGGGATGAAATTAAGCCTGAGATTGTTAGAAAATCATTCAAAAAATGCAGCATTTCAAATAATCTGGACGGATCAGAAGATGACTGTTTATTTATGGATGAGGGTAACACAGATGATGAAGACGAAACAGATTGTGATGACGTGCCTGAAGAAATAACGGAAGACGAATATAATGAACTATTTATGTAATATTGAAAATGAATAAAGTATATAGGTAAAGGTATGTTATTTCTTTAAAATAAAGTTTTTTTCTATATTAAATTTTTTTTAATCAATAATTTTTTATATTCGGTGTATACCGCGCACCCATAAATTCCAATATTATTTTTTGTATTAAAAGTGCGCGTTATACGCCGGAATATACGGTAATTAAAAATAAGAAAATGCCGATATAGCTTAAGACATTAATGAAAAATTTTTTGCGGAGAAGACTTTAATTGGTAAAAAGAGAAAGAAGAAAACATAGCAATGTAAGCGAGTATGAAAATTTCTAGTTTATTAAAAATCACTGGGAATAAAAATGGCACTTTCAAAGCAGGGTAATCTAATTTATTCTCAAAATGGCACTCGAAAAAAAAAATTACTCCCCCTCTCTAATGTATTTAATTTACATTACGAATTATGCTATTCAGTAAAGCTTCTTCAAAAACACCATTAGGTAATTAAGAAATGCTACTGAAATTAAATTAAAATGAAAACTCTGAATTTATCATTATTAAAGCATCAAAAAGTAACTGCATTTATCACAGATTTTATATGTGCAGCTTTATCACAGGTAAAAGTACAAACATAACAATCAGAAGCTATTAACTTGGTAATAAATATTAGTTTGGAAAATAGCACTTGAAATATAATGATGACATACTGTTTGACATTATTCTGTCTTTTTCCCCCCCTTTTCCCGATACAAAATGCTTTAGTTTACAGAGAAAAAAAAAATAAAATAAGACAGCAGAATGTGTGGTAATTGAATGTTAGAATTTATATTTTTCACTGTAAAAAAATATCATTCATTATGTGTTCTTAAAGCACTACACAGACAACACGATTAATATATAAAAAAATCATGCACTTCATATAATAACATTTAAGTATAACTAATTATTGTAATCAAAAATTAAAATATATATAAAAACAAGTAGCAGTAATAATTCTGAGTGAGAAGGCCCACCAATCCTCTAAAAAAGGTAAAGGCAAGCTCCAAAGTTTTAAGGCATTCAGTTGTCTTTAATACCAGGCAAAGTTCCACATCTTTGATAGTAGATACCAATGAAGTAGGGTAGAAGAGATGAAAAAGACGTGAAGGGATATTATCTGCGTGACAGTCATCCGCACATGGTGGGGTTGATTTTGCACAATCTGCATATCACTATTCCCATTTCTTTGGCTCTGGGGCAAATGTGGAAACTTTTTGGTACTATAATACTCTTTTAAGAGCTCTTCCTTTTCACTCCAACGGGCATAGACCCAGTCTCTCAAAGAGTCAGTGCTGTCCAATGGTACATCTGCGACGGGATAACGACGATAATATAAGTATGTTAAACATGATGGACGGGATGATGCACAGATTGCAAGCAAATCTAAAGGATTATGCAACTCTGGATAGGCAATCGTTAAATCTATGACCCACTTCAATGGTTCACATTCTTCCTGTGTACCTAAATAAAAATAACAATTCATACTACTAATGCATATTCAAATATTCAAAATATATTTAGTCTTTTAAGAATTGTAATGTATCCAAGGAAAAAGAAGACAGCAATCTGAACAGATAAGAAAACGAGATTACTTTCCGTTCTGAAGTTTTCAATTTCTCTTACGTTTTCTAAAACAATTTCTAGGTAAAAATTTTGAATTTCTTATAAAAAAATATATATATATATATATAAAAAAAAGAGAGAGAGAGAGATTACTTAATTTTCAAAAGTACACAACAAAATAAAATATCAATTTACAGGAGACAAAGAATAAACATGATGTTTCGAGAGGTAAGAATTAAACAAGTAATCTGATACAGCAAATGAACTGAAATTACTTTAGTTCCAATTTATGCGTTTTTAAATTTGTTTTGGTAATCTTAAAAATACGAAAAAATAAATATTAATAAATAATGAACATTTATTAAAAAATATTAAGGCAATGAAAATTTTGTGCTTTCAGAGTTAGAGTTCGCAAAGAAACTCGGTTTGTGTAAGAAAGATCACAGCTCAGTGTTTTCAGAACAGAGCGAGAATATCTTGTATTTTTTCTTCTTCTCCCATTATGAAATCACTAACGCGAGAAATTTGCACAATCTATAAACCAATTTCAAAATGCGCATGAATTCCGTATTTGTGAAAAAATTTTGAAGCCCAGTACTTTTTTTATTTTTTCAACTTTTATTTCACTTATCTCGTTTCCTGCGTCTCCCATCTTATTCAGAACCCGTCTAAACAGAATGTTCCCCTAAAAAAGGGAACCCCTTTCAGAACACATGAGATCGAGATGCTGATACATTTAAGTTAATTATTTTATGCATGAATATAAGATAGAGAAATATCTTCCACTTTGAAACGAATTAATAAAAATGGAACAAATGCCGATACAGATGAACAAAATTAAACAAATACAGACATAATTCAGCCAGATGAAAAAAATAAAGACAGTTAGTTAAGTATTAAGTGAAATAGCTGAAAATGAAGAAAGAAATAGTATTATTCACATGTTCTGCAAACTTTGCCAAAAGTGCAATAAAGAAACTCTTTAGAAGTGGTAAGTAAGCCTAATCAGGATAGATAGAACTGAAAAATTGCATACGGCTGATTATATATCCGGTGGAATCATTCCTAACAATTAAATTAGTTATAATTTTAAAAATAAAGATTTTGATATAATATTACAAATAAATCATGCATTTAATGGAAATACATGTAGCATTTCTAGAATATATACAGTCGAACCTGTTTATCTCGAATCTCACGGGAAAGGCGAAAAATTCGAGATAAAGAGGTTTCGAGTTATACAGGTACTTTAAAAAATTAATTTTAATTAAGAAATTCTATTAAAAGTGTTTTAATTGCTTTTGGTAAAAAAATATAGACATTTCTTTAAATTAATTATACCACATACATCTATTTACATAAAATTTTTTTAGCATACATTAAACACTGAAATTTTTTTTTCGAAGATTATAACCTTACTTGTTCCGATTATTCTTTTGAGGTTAGAAAAATCGCAAATTCCTCATAGCCAACATTTTCCTGGAATTCAAGAGTAGTTTATAAGAATTCTACAGTTTTTTCTACTTCTTTTGCATTCACTTTTTTGATTCATCAATATGATTTTCAGTTTCTTCCTCTTCATCTGATATTTCTTTGACATTACCTATGATTTCCGCAACTGCCAATGTTCCGCATGTTGCCAGGCAGTTGTCCACTTGTAAAAATCATCAAAATTAATGTCAGCAATTAATCCAGATTTTATTGCATTCCATTCTGGCAAATCTGGCACTGCATTTTCAGCGTTAACATTTTCTTCTTCTTTATACTGATGCCTTCATCCTCTTATTCATCATCTTCATAGCTATTCTTAAAACCAGCTTTTTAAAACCCTTTTGGATAGTTTTTAAGAGACACATTTCTACAGGCAAAACAGCAATTCTGATAGTGTCTAACTTGTTTCCTTGATGGCATATACAAGTTTGCATACCAACTGTTTTCTATAGCATTCTTATCTATGTTGAAAAGCTAACCCCTGATGGTCACTATTCATTAACCCCTCACTTACTGCCAGAATCATTGTATTTCTTTCTAGTTAAGGAAGTGCAGGGATAGTAATTGAAATTCCATGAAACACCCCCTACCTATTCACCCCTACTTCCTGTGGATTCACGGAATTCATCTCTGTCTACGAGTTCTACTGATAAAGAAAGTTTTGACATTTGTGCTCTATTATTAGAAATTCGAGAAACAGAGGTTTTAAAGAAAAAAAATTCGACATAAACATGGAAAATACATTGATTTTAGACAGTAAATGTAGGGAATTTTAGAAATTTCGAGATAAAGAGGTTTTTGAGATAAAGAGGTTCAAGATAAACAGGTTCAACTGTATTTACAATTTTGTTTTTAAAAGATTAAGTTTTAATTTACCATTTATTTTTATATGTTATATTTCAGAACCAGAAGTAACTTATTTATTTCTCTTATGTAATTATATTCTTTGTATAAAATTAACTGAGATAATATCACAGATGTTAATAAAAAATTGTTTAAACGATCACTACTACTACTGCATTCCAAAAAAGCTATTTATTTATGAGAGAGGAAACCCCGTTCCATCAGGAAAATGAAAAATAAATAATCATGAAATTCATAAAATAGCCTGAAATTTTGATTCAACTCTCTTTTTCTGAGTTCACGAATTGTTGAGGCAAAGAAGGGTTTGGTTAACATCATTCTTAACAGTTGATACTTAATTAAATGCAGTTCAAGGTCAAATGATTGCCACTTAATTTGTAAGTGTGTTTTTATTTGCTTACATCATTGCTGTGTTTTTATTTTACTTTTGGGTATCTATTACATTTTTTTCAGATTTATTAATTAATGTAGAAAAATATCCCCCTCCCCTTTTTCTTACATTTTTATACTTCTGCAATATTTATGCCTTTTGCTTTTTAACTGAATCAATAGTATAAAACTGCTTTTTTTCAGCGACTTGGATAAATTATTTGAAGAGAATAACTTCTTCCTTTTTTCTTCAATTTGTATTTCAGCGATTTGATTAGGAAAATGTTCCATTTTTTTTTTTTTTTTTTTTTGGTTCTTTTGCTATATGGATGTATTTTAAGTTTCAACTGAATTAATAGCTTAGTACTTTTCCTTTATTTATAGATTTAATTTTTTTCTTCTTCATATTTCGTGATTTGGATGTATTTTGCATTTTAACTGAATTATTATATTAGAAATGCGTTTTTTTTTTCTCTCACCAGCCTTGAACTTCCGTGATTTGAAAATATTTACAATTTTAACTGAATTGTTTATTACTTTTTTTCTCTTTTTAGCAATGTGGCTGTATTTTGCATCTTGATTGAATTAATAAATTACAATTATGTTTATTTTTTAATTTCATTTTTGTATTTCTGTTATTTGGACACATTTTACACTTTAACTAAATTATTTAATTGTTTAGAGCTATGTTTTATTGTTTTCCCTGTGATTTGAATGTATTTTGCATATTAACAAAATTATTAGTAAAGGCCTGCTTTTTTTCTTTCTTTTGATTTTGTAGTTTAGCAATTTGAGTATGTTTTACATTTTGACTGGATTATTAGTTTAGAACTAGTTTTCTTTTTGCTGTGATAAAAACCCTGTAGCCCACCTGGTTTTTTTTCATGAACAGACACAATATCTCCTAGAGATAAGTAAGTTTTATTAATATATCCTTACTTATTATAATTCTGTATGTACTAGAAGCATACTTGTATATACAGAAAATACATTGCTTGATTATTGCCAAAGAGAAAGAAATTGTTTTGAGAATAACTATCATTTCAATAATTTTTTATACCCTCTAAATGTATAATGAATTGCATAATAATAAAAGTTACTGAAATGATTCTTTGTATAATATAAAGCATTTGTAATGTGACTATTTTAAAGTCATATATATGCATTCATAAAATAAATACACATAACCTAATGTAGCACATGGTATGTTCCTATTAATTTTAAACGCTTGAATTCTTTATGTCTTACAATGAACAAAATATTATAAACTTTTATCTTTATACCATTGAAATGAATTCGAAAAGAGATAATAAATTTTAAACATTTGTATATTAAGCATTTTAATTATATAAATTACAATTTTACTAAGCATGCAGAAATACTCATAAAATTTCATTAATAATCATGTCTGAATATATCATATATTTATATCATGAACAACCAATGTCTACAGTATGCAGTTATATTCCATTAATAAATAATTTCATTATATATTCACTACATAATTTAATAGTTCTTTTTTAATTAACAAAATGTTTACCAAAAAAAATATTAGTCAACATAAATTTGATTCAAAAACATTGAATAAAATACTTTTTTTGTCACTCATTAAACTTTAAAATACAAACTTAAATCTCAAGTGTCATAACAATTTCATTAAACTTAAAATTTAAAATTAAACAAAACAATTTTTGTTTTGTCTTTCAGCTTCAATGGTTTTAATAGTTTGAACTGAACTAATCGAAAAATTAGAAAATATTCTTCCTAGTCAAGCAGTCATAAGAAAAACAATGAACAAGTGAGTAATAAGATGTGTTTTGGCTTTCAATAAATATTCTAAATTGTGGTTTTCTGCCAAATTATGAGTTCAAAATTCTGTACTTTATCTTTAAAAATAGATTTCTTAGATTTTTTACAAAAGGTACAGTAGATGGAAACAGGTACAACCTATAATAGAAATCTTAAAATAAAATGAGAGATATTTTGGTTTAATCTTTTAAAATACTTTTAACTTTTTTTTTTTTTAACTTAAGAATTTATTTCTGCGTTCTTTGTCCAAAAATATATTAAATTCATTTTAAATATTGGATACTTATAACAGGGTGCGTAGCCAAAAGCACTTTTCAAGCATTCAAATTTTTTTTTTTTTTAAAGCCCTTTAAAAAACTATCATAATTTGGCAGGGTTGGAAAGTTTTTGACAATTGACGCTTTTGGCATTGTTTTTGACAATTGTCAAAAATTATGAAATTTTGAATCATGTAAAACGAATAGCGTTTTCATTCGCTGCGGACTGACAATACGCCAAAATAGATTGAAGTTGAATTACTTGTGAAAACATTGAATAGAACAATGTAAACTGTGTCTTTTTGCATAATTCGTAGCGAAAATCCAACATGGTAAAGGAAAAAATATCATTTTGAAAAAGGGGAAAATTAAGCACTTTTTAAATAGACCCAATGAGAAAAGCACCTTTAAGGGCTATTAAAATACAAAAATAAGCACCTTTAAGCACTTTTTAAAACCGATACGCACCTTGTATAATATTTATCTGTTGATGTATTTTAACAAACCCCAATGGGTTTACAATCCAAATAATCCATGCAATAGTTTACTTGGATTAGTATCATGGGTATGCATAGTAATAATAACTTGAATAGCAATGGATATGCATATTACCTAATAATAATAATTTAAATTGTAAAGTAGTTTGTCTTATAGATAAGTTATGTACTATTAGAATTTAGCAATATGTTTTCTTTCAACCATGTATTTTATTTTAATCATATAATTCCTTTACATTAAATTTTGTTTGGAAAAAAAAATCAGATTTATAACTTGTTTTACTTTAAAAGTTACAATTTTGTATAAAGTTACAAAGTTAAGTTTCTCGAACAACATATTGATAATTTCAAAGAACAATTTTGTTTAATAATTGCAAAGAAAAGTGATTGGAAATGATGAAACGTGAAGGAAAAAAAGAAAAAAAAAAAAAAAAAACACTTGGTAAAAAAAAAAAAAAGTATTTTTTAAGTGAGCCTAACCTGAAAAAAAAAAACCACACTGTGTTTTTCTGGGCTGTACTTACCTTGATGAACCCGGCTAATAGGACCACCAATGGCCAAAAAATAGACTTTGTAGAAAAAATATAAAAATGTTTAAGCTCTACAAAAGTTGTAGGCATATACTAGAGTACATATCAAATAATGTACAATGCACAGTTCAACTAATTTTTAATAAAATAAATTTTCAATTAAAATTAAATAATCGAACAACATAAGTTTAAACAAGTGCTATAGGAAATGTAGAAAGCTAAACAAATGGTAACATCTTGTATTTTTTATTAATATGACCTACCTCTTAACAGGGGTACATCATTATCTAACGCTTCGATTAATTTTCCATCAGGACGGAGAGTGTTTAATATAACTTCTAAAGCTCCAACTCTGGGAAGAGTAACATGCTCCAAAACTGGAAAATTATTTTTTTCAGCATACCTTAAAAGATAAAGAGTAACAAAACTTTACTAAGAAGTTACCCCCATAATATAAAGAATGAAGTGTCTTTACTGGAATAGTTGTACTCTACAAATTTAATTTTAACTTATATTAATACTTATTAAAACTTTAACAGAAAAACAAGGGTAGTAAATAATTGTCAACTAGAAACAATTAGAAAAATTAACAATTCTCTCTACTTGAAATGAAAAAGACATTTTAAGATCTCATGTCCACCACCTGGGTATCACATGACTTCTAAAAGTGCAATTACAAAGTGCAAGCAAAAATTTTATAAAACTATAGCATTCAAATTCCAAAAAGCATAGATATTAATTTCAGTTTTAAAAGATTTAAATCTTTTATCATTTCAAAATTTTAAAGAAATTTTTATTTTCACATATTCAAAACATTAGTAGTTTAAAAATTTATATAATTAATATATTACCAAAACTCATAAGCTGTAAAGAATAATAAAATTAAGTCTTCATAGAAAAAAGTCAAAAACTTGCTTAAATTAAATTCTATTAAAGACAAACTCTTTATTTTATTTTATGTAAAGAAGTCAATGTGTTCAAATCAAAAAAAACATTTTTCATTTCGATAGTATTAAACAGATATTTTGTAATTGTGCACCAATAGTGCTTTTTGTCTTTTTTACACAAATTAATGTTGTAAATTAATGTTCAATTAGAGAAAAATTATGTTCTTATTATTTGACATAAAAAAGAAACTATAATCATTGCAAGGCTCGAAAGCTAAGTTGTTTTTTACTGCCACCAGCTTTTATTTAAGGTAGCACACTACAAAATCTACATATACAAAATATTATAAATAAAATAATTGATTAATTAAATTAAAATACTTTCAAATATGAAAGTTGTTAATAACAGGGTTGCCACAGTAAAAAATGATCAAAAATAGTTGCTTTTAGTAGCCTCAAGCATGAAAATAGTCGCCTAAAACTATGAAAATAGTCGCCTAAAACTATGAAAATCGCCTGAACAAGAACAAAAATTTATCAAAATTAGTAGCTAAATAACTATAACTTAATTGTCAAATACCACGATTAGGACTGGGTGATGTCAGAAATTTTAAATCATGATACATCATCCTTTAGACGTCGCGATATAGCGCGATTTAGCATATGTTCAAAAAATTACCAATGGAAAATCTTTAAATCAATCAAAAAAAAAATAAATAAATAAATAAATCTATCACAAAAGAAAATATTAATTCTAAACATATTCTACTATAACATCAATATCACTGCTTAATTTTTTCAATCAAAATAATAAAGAAGTCAAAGTAAAAGCAAACCCAAGCTTTATTTCATTTTTCTTAAATAAAAAATTATTTAAGATTTATTGGTTTAAAAATAATAATACTGTAACAAAATATTTTACATACATGCATTAAAAATTAAAAGATAAAAAAAGCGAAAGTAGAAAACAAATCAAAGAAATGTTCACTCTAGAAAAAAAAAATTACTTTTAAAAAAAAGAAAACTGCTATCTGCTTCATAAAATAATCGTCTGCATTTATTAGCAAATAATTATATGCTTAAATTAATCAACAATCTTCTCCTTTTATTTTATTTTTATAAAAAAACCATTTTTAACAAAAGCAGAAAAATCAGAATTTATTCAAAAAAAAAAAAAAAAAATAATTGTTTTGTTAATAGATACCAAATAGATAACAATAATAAAACAATTCATCATAATAAATCAAGGATGACAAAAACTGAGTAACTAAAGTGGATTTAAAATAAATCTCTCATGTCAACACTCTTAGCTAGAAGTTTCAAGTTCCTTAATTCGGACATTCATTGATATGCATGTGCAAAACATTTTCCCCACCCCCTTGTAAATCAAAGAGAAAACGAAATCAGCATGCCACTCCTTTAAGTTTGATTGACGGCAGTTTATCAGAAAAACAACGGACACACAGGAGAAAATAAAACATTTGTCCCTTCCCTGCCGCCTCTCGATCTAATTCCGCTTTTATATATATATATATATATATATATATATATATATATATATATAATTGTTATACTTCAAAATAGCGGGAAAACCGAGCAAAATTCTTCCCGGTTTTCTGGATTATTAAATACCACTACTTTTAAAATATCCCTTAAGTTAGTATTAATTTAAAAAAATTTTTAAATAGTGTTTTTTTTTAATTTTTTAAATTAAGACTAAATGTAAAAGACATCAGCTTTTTCGTATTTATGAGAAGAAAAAAAATAAGTGCAGTAACGAAAGTAAAAATAAATTTTGCATTATTTATCTTTATTTTAATAAAATTCATAAAATAAAAAAAGGAAATTTTATAAAAAATAACAAAAAGACTAAAAATTATTATTAAAAAAACGCTACTTTAAAAAGGACAAAATATCGCTTAATTTTTTATTTATTTAAGAAAATTAATTAATCATTTTAATTATATAAAAAAAACGCAAACTATGTTTTAATTTTTTTTAAACTAAAAACTAATTTTAAAAACTAATAAACTAAAAAACTAATTTTAAAATTAAAACACATATTTTTTATTTTTTTAATTTGCTCATATTTTTTGAGAGAGTTTTAATAAATTAAGAAAAAAATAGTTGAGAAAACTAACAAAAAAATAGTTGAGAAAAGTAACAAAATATACTTTAAGTATTAAATGATTTTTGATAAAACATCGCTATCAATTTCGATGATTTAAATAAAGTTGGATTGACAGATGATAAAGTTGGATTGACAGATGACCAAATATAAAATAAAATACAAGCTTTGTTTTAATTTGTAAAAGCAAAAGATAAATTTATCAGAACTAAACAATAATTATTTAAATACGAAATACCGCAATCAAATCGAATTGCTTAAAAGATAATAAAACATTTAGTGAAATCTTTTCTTAAAATGGATTTTCTTTTCATAAATGGATGAATTTAGAAAGAAATGATATCCAGCGCTCTCACATTAGCAGGAGTCTCTCGGAAAATAATTAACAAACTAAAATGCGAAGTCCCACTGAATAGTAATCTTCAAGGGGAAAAAAAAGGAAGCAAAAAAGAATTTATTGGGTTCTACATTCTGACACTAATAACACACAAAACCACGACCTAAGATTAAAATTGTCCTTTGCCATTCAACATTCTGAAACAAACATTGTCTTTTTACAGCAAAACTGAAATGAAATTAGTCTTCCTCAGCGCGAAGATATAGTCCTATCGACGTGAAGATATAGTAGCTCACTCTGATCACGTTTAATCAATATTTTGCGATATATCGCCTATTAACAGAGGCATTGCCATTTTGTTATAAAACCGATTCGTCCCTATGCGATTTTTTTTATGCATTTTTAAAAATATCAGCAACAAAAAATAAAATTTAATTTTACTAAATTTTTTTAAAAAAAATATCTTGAATATTAAGAAATATTCAAGAATTGAATATTAAGAAAAATCTAAATCAACATAAAACTCACTTACCTGAAATGTGTTATGAAGAGGACAATGGTATGGTAGATAATCAAATCATCACATAGATATACAATTAAAAATAAAATACGCTTCCACTTGAACGAACGAATCATGAAGAAACGCAGATTTTTTTTTTCTTCAGTGGGGAGAAATAACAAGGAAGGGATTAGCGTGATGACGTCACTGAGCACAGGCACATGGTAGGCAGCTCGTTCACTCCGCTCTTAGAGCTGAAGCTACGATTTCCCTCCTCATGACGTCACTGTGTCCACAGATCTCGGAGTTTGCAAGCAAAGATATTATGATAACTTTGCAACTTTCTCTTTGTAAAAATAAGTTAGACTTTTTCTGGTTATTAGCTTTCAAACTTTACGTAATTAACACATTATTTCCGTTCATAAACATAGTTCAAAAAAACTTTCTTGACCATTATATTAAAAAAATACCATCTTAAACTTATATAAATATTTTACTAGTTAGCAAAAATGACACTATAAGTACTTTATTTTAAAAAGTTCAGTTTTAACTTCAATTATTAAGAAAAATGAAAGCATATATCGACACCTTTTTTATGTACATATTCTTTTATAACAAGTTGAGTTAAATTTAGAATCCCTGATTTTAAAATATGCCATTAATAGCAATTTGTTCATACTTAATCATTAGGAAACATCAACCTTAAACGTTAATTACTGAAACAAAATAATAATTTAGGTTCATAATGACATTAGAAATTTTACAATTGTTTATAGATATTTTAATTTAAGATGATATAATTTATAGATATTTAAATTTAAGAGAATATCATTTTTTAAAAAATCATAAATATTTAGAATAACTACATTAAAAAATATGTTATGAAATTAGGAGAATTTCAACTATACACTATATATTTTATTTATACTTTTTATTTACGTTTTAATTTTCTTTGACTCTATCAATTTTTTTCACCTGCCTTTCTTTTTGAAGTAACGAGGCGGTTTCTATTTAGATAATGAATTTTTATAAAAGTTCTTAACGATAGAAAAAACGTTTTTCTGTTTTATATTAACTGTGTCATTTCCGAATCCATTCTTTACATAGTTGTTCATTTACTTTAGGGAACACGCGGAAAATTATATTTTTTCCTTTCGTTTTTTTATCAGAATTTTTTCAAGTTGCAAACTGGCATTTCGTTAATAGTTTTAAATTTTTGTAAATTCACTGCAAAAACTGAGGAAACTCATTATAGAAAATAATAAATGTCTTAGAATATGTCACAAAAAGAAATGCTTCGATATTAGTTAGAGCTAGTAAGGCCGAACGCTCTGTTCGTGAAGTAAAAGTGTGAGCTTTGCGCCAAAGTGACGTCACTAGAGAAAATCGGAGGATTGGCGCGGCGAGAGTTTCTTCAAAGGAGTGAACCAGCCCTTCTATTCTCTTTAGCCCTGCGTGTTAGTGAGGGGACTGAAAAGCAACGTTCATTGTTGCGAAAAAACTTCGCCAAAAGTAAAAAAGTCTCCCAATAGTCGCCTATTCCTGAAAATAGTTGCTTTTTTAGCGTTTTCAGGCAACAAAAAAAAGTTGCCATAGTCGCCTAAGGCTGAAAATAGTAGCAAATAGTCGCATTTTAGTAGCCTGTGGCAACCCTGTAATAAACTAGAAATGTTAGCCTAATAGCTTTTTATTCAAATTAAATTTTATGAAACAACTAGTGTCTTTGCTTACTTAACACTTGTTTCTTTCCTTTTTGATAAAAATCCACCTTCAGGAAACAGAATTATCCAGCGTCGATTTCTACCTAGATACGCATTTAGAAGATGCCTTTCTAGTTTTTTCATTTGATAATCTCTTGCTGCTTTACCCTGTAAATAAAAATTAAAAAGATTAGTAAATTTGAATTCAAAAGAAAATACAACTAAGTTTTCATGCAGTAACTATGAAAAAATTACTATTAATACTGAAATAACAATTCAAAAGGCAAATGATGTTCAAATTAATTTAATATGAATCTGTCATAGGATATTTCAAATGCATTTTATTAACCATTAAAATATTACTACTGCTTTTTTTTTTATTATTATTATTTTTAAGCTGATTGTTTTCCTATAACAAAAAAATTATAACCTGTGCCTATACATATGTATGGGCAAAGGTTATCATTTTTTGGCATATTTGGAGATAAAGAAGTGTTTCAAAGCTGCATAAATTGAAATTAACTTCAAAAAGATTGTTATACTTCAACTTCAAAACCTATTAATATATGAACAAATAACTTCAAATTACCCTTTCCTAAAAACATAATAAGCTCCAAAATTATTATTATATGAAAAGATAACACTTGTTTTTAAACAAACAAATCCTCACCTGAGTAATAAAATAATCTCCATGTGTAACAGAAACTGCTCCAAAATTAGTGTAACGAAACATTCTATCCATTACCCACATAATAGATTCTAAAACACCACTTTTCTCTTGAAAAGCTAACATTAAAAGAGGAACATCAGCAGTTGATTGATGATTTACCAAAAATAAGCATCGATCATTTGTACAAGAAGACATATCATCACCCAATTCCACAACTAAAAATGAAAAAAAGAAAGAAGAAAAAAACAAATATTTAAAACAATCTATACCAAAATCTTATTTAAAAAAAAGAGAGAGAAAGAAAATTATTATATAAACTTTTTTTAAATGACTGTAATTGGAATATATACGCTAGATATAACAACCCTCAGTGACCCTGATAAAAATAGACTTTATAAAGTGAGGTCGTAAAATATATACCACGAATAATAACTTATAGCTAAAGCAATAATTGACTAATATTAACAAAGCAATGTTTTACTTTAATTAGAATTTGGAAGCTAGCCAGAAAATCAGTACAGTCGTCCCCACTTATTTGCATATCGGATAATGGAATAACACACTTATACGAACAAAATTTAATAGAACCAAATCATTTTATACGAAACTAATGTTAAATTTCCCCGTTTAATCGGATGTTTTTTGTCCCCGCTTAATTGCAGAAGAAAAGGTACTGAAATGAAAAGAATTTGTTTATTTTTGAGAAATGTTTCACCAAAATGGAATTTCCGTTTTTCAGTTAAGATAAGGATACAATAGGTGGTCACTTCAATAGGGACTTCCTGTTCATTAGTTGGTCTAAACCTTAGAGTAAACAAAAGGGGTATTGAAGTAAATGAAGGGGGTCTTACCCTTCTTTGACTTACTTTATTCACACATCATTTAGAATGTAAAAAAGGTACAGTGTGATTTCTTTTCTGGAAAAGACTTGTGGTCTCCTCCTGGTGTGCTATTACCTTTGATAAGAAAAAGTTTCAAAAGCTTACAGTGTCTCTCTCTCTTAAGCAGATAATCATTTCTTAATCCAGTGAATAGCTGTGAGTTGGTTGCAAGTTCAGCGTGAAAAGAAACGATTTGAATTCATCGGGAAAAAACAACGAATCTTGGAAACAAATGAATTTCAAAATATCCCAAACTAAAATAGTGCATTAACTTGAAATTTCTCAAGTTTCGACGATTAGAAAAAAAATAAATTCTGAATGTATTTGAAAGGAATATGCTAGTTATAAGTCTTAGTAGAAACTGAAAGGGAAAATCTAATTTTGATAAATTGACAAATTAAACGGGTATAAACACAGTCTTCAATTACAGATTTTTTTGGAAGGGATCAAATAATATTTTAGTACCTATATTATACTTTTCACTAACATTGATTTATTTTTATGATACTAACACAGACAGTTTTAATTATAATTATTTATTTATCATAAAACTGAGTGTATTTCATCAAAACGCTATACTATGCATTAAATACCATTAAAAAGTAAACTTTTGCAAAAATTTAGAATTTAAGATTGATTAATGAGCTCCCCTTTTAATTGAATAAGCTGCTTAATTGCACAGATTTGGCTGGAAGGGATGATGTTTCTTTAAGGAGGGTTGACAGTAATACTTCAAAGGTACAAAATGCATGGGTTAAGCATAAGCTGGTTCAGGGTTGCTAATTTTGATAACATATGTTATAATAGCTGTGAAACCACATGCTTTAACTTGAAGGAAAAAAAAAAAAAAACACAAAAGAGACTCATTTTACAAAAAAAGGGAATGAAATTTTAAAACAAGCAAAATATTATTGATAGTTATTGGTTGATAGCAAAATAAGATTGATAGGCAAAATATGATTGATATACCATTTGAGAAGAAAATTACACAAATTATGAATAACCACAAATTATAACCACCTATGACTTAGAATAAAAACTTAAAGGGTCATGTCACTCTTCCTTCAATCAAAAGGAATTTAAATCAAGGGGCTTTCAATTTATAATAAGGTAACAACCAAGAAAATAATAGTTTAAATAATTTTAAATTTTTTTTTAAAATCAAATGACTAAATATTGCCCCTGATAATGGAATGATTACTTCAATAGTTATTCTTTTATTCACTTCTTTTAAAATTTTAAATCTTTTCTAAGCATATTATAGCATTTCACTGGTTAGGAGCAGCCATTATTTCAAAATATCATACGTCCAGAGCAGAAAATAATTGAGCAAAACTAAAATCAAGGTGAATGCAAGTAATTTCATGTGTTTCAACTTCAAAATAAACCATCTCTTACAACACTTCACAAAAAGAGTGAATACAACTTTCAAACAAGAACAATATGATTGAACATTTGAACCCTTTAAAATGAAATTTCGAAAGGTTATGATTATACAGGAAACTGAAATTAGTAAATGATGGTGCAATATACACTTACAATTCTTAATAATGGTAAGTGATCCATATTACACAATTCTTTTAATCATATATTATGTCCGAGACATCCCAGGTTAAAAATGGTGGTAGTGGCATACATAGACTTGGCTACGCAGGGTTGTTATTTACGCCACTGGTAGGTGGTCTTGTTGCTATTTTTTCATTCATAGAGAATTCAAAATGTTTCATATTTATTGAGTACTAACATTAAAATAAATAGTGGTTCAAATAGCTTTCTCGGGATTTTGATATTGATTGACTCGTCCTGAATGGAAAATGTTAGTTTTGAAAGTGCAAAAATCATTTAACACCTGTTTTTAGAAGAATTTTCTAGGAATTAAAATAAAAATGAAACAAAATATTGGTCACTATATTGGAATGAATGGTCACGGTTCAGTTCGGATCTTCTTATGGGCATTTAAATAATATTGCTCCTATCAAATAGCAAATAAGACTTTATGCATCAATTGTTATAATGAAAGGGTCGCAAAAAAGAATGTAGACTATATTTCCTTTTTCTTCGCCACAAATGCGCCAATAAGAATAAAACTAATTCATTTCTTTTGCCCGGAAAACATTTTATTTCTCATTTTACACATCATGTAGCAGTACCAGGATATTTTAAAGGTAATTGTAAATAGTTAGTTTATTTTAAACTAGACACTAGCACTAATCAAATACTTGTATTTGGCAAAATATACACTTTTATGACCGCTTTCTTGAAAATTAACCGATTGTTAAGGGGTTAATGCAGGATATGTTATTAAATGAAAATACTACATTCCGCTATTTCAAAAAAAAAAAAAAAAAGAAGAAGAAATTTAACTAGTATTCTTGTAAGGCATGGGCAAAGAGACAAAAGAAAATCAATATAATTCATCAATTTTTCTTATAGCTCAATATATTTCCTTTAGTAATGACTCCTTGCATATAACTAGTTTCTAAATTTTTCTTTTTATAAATCAGTCTCAATCTTAAAAATAGATCTATAAAGGAAAAATATAACTTACGGTGAAACCCTGATTTGTAACTCCATGATCCCACCATACTCAACATCCATTTGAACAGGATACCCTCAACATACCAATAACCTGGATGATTGATGATACGAAATGGCAACAAAAAGAACCACATCCATAATAAATATGTTGGAATACAATATAGATTGGTGATGATAACAAAACACACATGTAGAGTACATTTAGTTAAATGCACTATCCGAGTTATAGACATGGCTAAGAAAGAAAATGGAATTAGCCAGCAGAAAAATAAATTTTTAGAGAAATATATAAATTAACTATATTTCATAGCTGCCAACATGGATAGGAAAAAAAAACAGTAGATTTTACAAAATATAAATTTCATGATAATTGTTGCATTTTGTACTAAATATTTTACACATAGGGAATTTTAGGGATTTTTAATGGTCGTCAAAATAGAAAAACTGCAATATTTTCCAATTATAATTGACATTTAACGAACTTGAGATGCTGTGTATTATTATTACTCATAATTTTGAAAAATAATAGGCATTTAATTCATCAAAGATAGTTAAAAAAACTTTTTAATTAATTTAAAAAAGGAGTTCTGAATAAAAAATAAACTGAACATTCTAGAGCAAAAAAGTATTAAACTGATTTCGATAAATAAGGCTCGCTTCATTATGTATCAGTAATACGTATTTAAATATTCAAGCAAGCTATAATCAGTGCTAAAATGCTATTTCAATAAGGATTTTTTTTTAGGAAACTTACTCAATTTTAGGGAATTTTCTAAAAATATACAAAACCCCGAAGGACTTTTATTAAACCAGTAGACCAGGAGAAACTTGCAAAATCCAGTAGAGTTGGCAGCTATGATATTTACAAATAAGTAAATCAACTTTAATGTATAAAATATCAACAATGAAAAAATAATCTTGATCAAAAATGAATAAATAAAGTAGTAATAATTCTAGCAATATAATTAGAAAATTTTAAATAATCTTATCAAATAATGTTAAACACGAGTAAATAACATAATTTCTAAAAATTTAGAAGACTGAAGTTAGCAGAACATTTATGTAATAAGAACTTTTTGAACTGTGCATTCAATTATAAAAGATATTTTTGACAAAATTTGTTTAAAAAATTTACCTCTAATATTAAGAACTCAAACAAAAGATTTTATTGGTATTAAAATAACATAAGATGATAAATAAAAATTTTTATGATCAATTAACAAAAAAAGATAATAATTACAGGTAAGGTATGAAACCTACAAAACATAAAATCTTTATGTTCTCAAACTTTCTTCCAATAAAGTTGTAAAAAAACTTTCATTCATTGTTTAAATCTAAAAAAACTTCAAAAGACATAGCTTGGTCTTAATGCATGAGAATCAACCAGCTTCTTATCCTAAATTTTAATATCGATATCTGTTCTAAAATATACAGAAAAATTTGACAACTAAATAGTAACACATGAGAAAAAAATTATAATAAAAAAATAATCCTAAATGAAGTATCTTTTCAAGCCAATTGCTATGCCTAAAGCAACACCGACAGGTCCTTTTACTTACGATGATTTAAAAAAAATTATATGTTGTAGCTTGAAGTGATATGGCAACTAATTGCACTGTTTGACAGACTTAGGGTAAAATGAAAAACTTTCTGTGAGCACAATCTCAATTTAAAAAAAAATTTCTGCAAGCAATTGCTAACTAGTTTACTTTTACTGTTTCATCGCAACTTAATTTTGACGAAATTTGTTCAAAAATCACTGAATTTTTAAAAGTGTTATAAAGTTGTATACTGATAATTATATACAACCATTTCTCCTTCTTTGTCAGCGCAACAGCCCCTTGCAGGCATACCACCATGTATTTCTTTAAATTTAGCATTTTTTTTTTGAAGATAATAAAACAAGTTATTGACTTATCTTGCTTTACCTTATACTTGACTTTTTTTAAATACCAATTTTAAGTTGCTCAGAAGAATTTCAATGATAACATATTATAAATAGTTTTATGTGAATAATTTTTCAATTCTTCTACACTTAAATAATCTTGCTTTCTTGAGCAATTCATTTTTAAATGTATAATAGTATAAAAATTATTAACGGCAGAAAATTTCGACAGTTTTTTTTCTCACTATAAGCATACAAAAACATTTTCTGTGAACAGTGAGTGTCCTTGCCTTCTTTATACAGGGTGCATAGCCAGATTTTTCAACAAAAAATATGCACTCTAAAAATATTTTAAATCACTTTCCAAAAAAAAAAAAAAAATCATAATTAAGATCTGTGCAGTAATAAAAATTATTATTTTCATAGCGTTTAAAGTTCTTTGTTTATAAATATAAAATCAATAAAATTCAAAAATTTTCATAATCATGATAAAATAACTAGTTTCTGATAAATATTGCAGAAAATATTGGGAAAGTCATGCATTTTTTGTAATTTAGAGCAACAATCGACACGGCAAAGAAAAAATCTCTTTTTAAAAGATAGAAAATTAAGCACTTTTTAGAAACCCTGAATAAAGAAAGCACCTTTAAGGGCTTTTAAAAAACGTAAATCAAAAATAAGCACCTTTAAAAACACTACGCACCTAGGTATATTATGCATATCTGCTGTTTGAATCCATCATATTGTGTGATACTTTTAAAATTTTCTCATGCTTTTGCCTTTTTATTGACAAAATATGGTCACAATTTTAATACAGGCACCAAAATGGAAATATTATAAAAAAAATTTTTTTAATAACTATGGAGTGACATTTAGGTAAATACCCTAAGCAGACACAAATACATACATGAGAATATTCCCAAATATATTTTGATTCTTTACTTTTAACATTTATCTTTAAAAAGTTGAGTTAAGTTACCTAGAGTCTATACATAAATACATACTTATAGCTAAAATTTTTTTGTACTACAATTTTTTCTCGATATAAACACCCCTGTGGTCCAAACAAAACTGGACGTTATAACCCGAGGTTGATATATCATTATGACACATGCGAGGTTGCTATATCGTTAAGACAGAGCTATCATTTACTTATAATTATCCATAAATAGTGGACTTATTTGGAGAAAAACATGCTAAAAATAATTATGGAACTGATGTCAATAAAGTACAATTATTAATACAATACATTAAAAGTTCAAAAAATGTTTTTTTTTTTTTTTTTTTTTGAAATGCCATTTTTTTATATTGCGCATAAGCTTTAAGAAGTCATTCCATGCTTTTTTTAGATTTTGATGCTTTCTTTCACAAGAAGGTTGGAGGCAAATTGGAACACTTTGTTCTTCGGTCCAGAATTACATCATAATTTTCAAATATTTTAACAAAGTGATATTTTATTCCCACAAAACTTTTAATTTATGTTTTAAGCATATAGCATTAATCTGTTTACGGACAGCCATTTTCAATACTGCTGAGAGCTATTAAGTCTAAGCAAAAATAAAACCAAAAATAATATAAATACTACTTGGTTCAAATCCAAAATAAACTGCACTTAATAAAAATGAGAAAATACAATAGTGAAACAAGTAAAATATGATCCAAAAATTTATTGAACTGTTTAAAATAAAAGATTTACAAAGATTATGAATGCACACAGGTAACTCCAATTTACACTTCAAACTCTCAATAATAGAAAACAATTAATAATTTTTTACCATAGAATATGCCCAGGATCCCCAAGGTTAGGAATAAGTCATCCTAAACAATTTAAATAAAAAGTTAGAAACCAAAAACAAGCAAAACAAAATTTTAAAAGTATGTAGGTTAGTAAAAACAGCACTTCATCAGGGGACACACTGTCTGCTAACACACTAGAGCCTTTCTGTAGTCAGTGGTTAAACCAAAAACTGACAGTGCCCCGAGGCTCCATAATGAAAAAACTAAATAATAAAATGCAATGCCTCAAAGATTCAAATGAAGATTTAAATCTGATGATGCACAAATATAGTCCTGCCTCTCTCTCTTTAATCATAAAGAATTCAAAATGTGTCGCACAGTGGCAACACCAAAAGAAACGTATGGATAATTTCCTTCCGACTTTTGTTACCCATTGACTCACTGTCAATGAAAAAATAAAAAAAAAATTAAACAAAATTTTGGTCGTTATATTAGAATTATTAGAGAGAGTTCAATTTGGTCGTTCTAATGAGTCTTAAAATAGCATGGTGTCTATAGAACAACAAACAGGTCCTTATATGTCGGTCATTATAAAGGAAGGTCGCAGTAAGAGGGAGTTGTACTAAAGAGCGCAGACTATATTACTCATCTTAATATTGTTTTCACACTTTTCCTAATTGTATTATCTTTAAAAATAATTTAGTCTTATCAGGTAAGAAAAAGAAAATCATTTAAATATAAAAATAAAAGATTAACAAAACTGTCAAATATTTTTAAAGAGACATTTTTACTGCTTTTTTCCCCTTCTTTTTAATATTATCAAAAGATCTTTCAATATATGAAGGGAAAAATTAAAAAAAAAAATTAATATTTCAAATATAAAAACTTGTAACTGCTCTGTACTTACATTAAAAATAATTTATTAATGAAATACAAGATTTTTCCAGTTTTTAAAATATAAAAAGGTGAATAATTAACTCCTTCATTACACTAAAAACAATTTAGATAAATATCAAACATTTTTCTAACTAATTTATAATTTTATTAAAATTTCATTTTAAGCAGCTAGTAATTTAATAAATCAGATGGTTTTATAATAGTAAAATAAAGCATCTTTACTTGATAATTTCTAGCAAAATATTAGAATAACTCAAAAAAGTCACAGATGTGTTATGTTCATTAAAAATCTTAGAGAAGCAAAGAATTCAAATTTTCATCCCAAAAAAATAATTGCTTAGATATACAATCAAATCAAGAAACAATAAAAAAAGAGGGAGATATCCATTATCTCCCTAGTTTCACAGAAATGAACATAATTGCTGATTTTGAAAGTTAATTTACGCAATCGGTGATTATGTAACTATACTACTATGCAAGCAATGAATACAATCATTTCTTAGAATTGTGAGGTGCACATCACAGGGCATTATTTCATATTTTTTCAAATTTAACAATAAATATCTAATTTTTTTTAAAATCTTTATTTATTTAGCCTTAGTTTTCCTAGAAAGATAACAATAGTAAGCACTTCATACATTTTCTGTCAGTAGCAGTTACTTTAATTTTCTCACTCATTGTATTTTGATAACCAATTAGGACTGAAATTCAACCGTGAAAAAAGTTAAAGGGAAAATATGTTGCAAATTCTGACATATAAACATCAAATACGAAAATAATGAAAGTCAAGGTCATAATTCAGTAGTTTAATATCATTAATAGCAAATTTATGAGTAACTGCTTCAATTTAATCTTATACTCTAACAAACAGCATGCAGCGTGATTCTATTGTTTTCTTTATAACTTGAAATTGATTAGTATTTATGAAAATCATATAAGCGATAGGTTCAATTTGATCATTCGATGAAAAATGAAAGAGTAAATTTAACTGGTTTAAGTATAAATAAAAATAGGGGAGATTTTCAGGGTATCTGAAAGTCATATAAGCAATAGGTTAAATTTGATCATTCGATGTAAAATGAAAGAGTAAATTTAACTGGTTTAAGTATAAATAAAATTAGGGGAGATTTTCAGGGTATCTGCTACATTTTAGATTTTCAAATTCATGACTTTCCAAGAATTTTTCATGACTTAACAAAGTTACTATCTTCTCCAACAAAAACGCAACAATAAATTTAAAAAAGCATTAAAATAACATTATTCGAAATTATAGGTACTATACTCAAAACTGTTATTAATCAGCATCTTCATATTTATAGATGTTAAATTTAAAAAACAGAGTAAAGAAAGAGTTGAAACAATAAAATAGCTGAAAAAATACAAAAGCAAAAAATTTTTTTTCTGCAGAATTATATTCTAAAGATACTTTTTTTGTTCATCAGAAAGGAAAGAAATACTCCTGATTTTTCTGTTTTCATTTCGGAATAAAAAAACATTTGCCTTAAACTAGAATTTTGAATTGATAAAATTAAAAAAAAATTAATAATAAAAATTCTTAAATCACAGAAGAGAGAGCTTAAAAGATTCGCTCTAGAAATGATGTTTGTTCTTTCATTTTTTGAAAGAACACAATAATTTTTAAAGAATATGATAAGATCTTTTTATATTCTAATAAAATATGACTGAGTGGTGATTTTGTTAGGAATTCAGACATTTAGAACAGGATGAAATTGGGGGGGGGGGGGATTCCATTTTAAAAAATTACATTTTTCGAAGACCCAAATCCATGACTTTCCATGATTTTTTTTTTTAAAAATAGTAAAAATCATGACAAAGTTTGTTTAATACTGAAATTCATGACTTTCCTGGTGGGTGGATACCCTGGATTTTTGTAAAGTGTTAAATACTTGCACCAAATTTATAGCCAAGTTCTGGAGACCATCAGCAAGGACAAGCAATAAACCTAAAACTTTACAAATATTAGCCTATTTATTATTTATATATTAGCCTATTATTTAATAACAAATACAATAGTCTGGCAATGGTACTTAGCAATATCAGGTGGAATATGGAAATATCCCTATATCCCTCAAACTAAGTTTGTGAATTACAGATTCAATACTATTGTATCAATTCCTAATTGTACTTATATTATATTTTTTAATAATAGAAGCTTTAATTCTCATGTATATTATTAAAATAGTTTTAATAGGGAACTACTTTCGATAAAAAAAAGTACCTAAAAATTTGAAAGTCTGGAGTCCCAAGGACTTCGGACACACGTTCAAAGTCTAGCGCCATAATTACCTATTCATATCTTAAAATTTTTTATCCGATTATTTTTATACGGCCAAAATAACTGCAAAAAGCAATCAACATTTGTTTACAAACAATACTTTTAACATTTTCCATTGTTAGTAAATGAATCTTGTCCACGGCAAGGGGGGTAATTCCGTTTCGGTACCTGTTCACGGTAACAATTAATCTTTGTCATAGTTCAAAATAAAAATTCATTAATTAGATATAATTTATTTCCCTACTAGATAAACAATAGGTATCATTTTCTCTCGGGAAGTAACAAAACTTAGCTAACTATCAAAAATCAATATTTCTTACACTAGAATATTCAGAATTATTTTTTTAAAACATGAATCTTACCAAAGTAAGCAACAGAAACCAGTGCAACATACAAAATTTATTTTAAAGAAACATAAAAAAATTGAAAGAACATTCAAAACAAATAGTAGTAGAGGGATTTCATCATTCTTCAACAGCTTCTGACAGCTTGACGAAAGAAGGCAATATGTTATGACTAATATGTTTTTCAGTTATCACTAACGCCTGAAGAGGCCTGTGAATAACAATATATGTGTTGAAAGACAAGAAGTATCTCTTTTTAATTTATCAACAAATTTTGTTGAACAATCGAAAAAATAAAAACAACATACCTACACTAACAGTTACGGGTGCGAGTTAGTTTATCATTTTAAAACAAAATTGTTAAGAATTTTGAAGGTCAAACTATTATTTACCAACCGGTGCTCATAAAAACAAATTTAAAAGCAGAAAAAGTTTTTAAAATCAACATTATGTCTTTAACGTATACTTGTATGTTTTCTTTAAAGTTAAGATTTTAAATTTTGTAAATTGCATTTCCCAAATCTGGCTCTACCAATAATTTCTATTTTGAAACAATGAACTGTCTGCTATTTTGTTGAATTTTCCTGGAGACTTAGAATTTTTCATGGATCATGAATATGGATCTTACTTCAAATATTCAAAGAATTATTTTTAAAATTTTGTTTGCAGTTTCAGCGTGCAGTGTCTTATTATGGTTTTCATTGTTTTCTTATGGACTTCTGTATTATTTATATATACCGGCAATCGCTCATGTAAAACCAGTTCATTTGTTTTATGAGTATGTTATTAATTCTCTTCTATTCTATTTTTAATTTCTTTAAGAAAGGAATAAAGTTAGATATATTTTTTTACAAAAATTTAATGAATACAATGTTACTTTACGTCTTTCCCATTAATCAATTTTAAAACTATGTTCATATCTAACTTAATATATTACTAATTACAATTTAAAAAATTTAATAGAAAATTGTGTGACTCTCTTAATTAGGTGATTTTTTATGTTATTATATAAAAGGAAACAAGGAAAATGAATTACTATATTTAAGTCTCCTGTCTTAATTTAAAAATTTGAAATAGACACTTTAACTCAAGAACTTGTGTAATATGTATATTACATTTTAATTGCTTGGTTAGTTTTTCTCCAACCACTCAATACTAACTCTGGCATTTAAGACCTAACTCATTATCAAATGTAGAACCAAACAAAGAATGTTTCTCCAAGATTTATCCAAGTAGCAAGATCATTTAAAAACAAGCTTAATATTGCATCTCGTTAAACTGTTATCATATCTTCATGTGCTGATTATAGTTTTTAGTTAAAGAACTAATTTTTTTTTTTAAAAAAACATAGAATTAAGAGTAGATGCATTTAGAGATATTTCTGCATATTGCTTTCTCGAGCCAACTACAATTGTAAAGGCGCCGAATGGATTTTAAACTTGCATTTTTTTTTTTTTTAAATGTAGAGGTTTGTCTGAGGGTGGCTACAAATTATATCCCATGAGTTGGTCTCTTCTGTGCTTTTTTTTTTTTTTTAGTGTCTCGCAGCTGCTGCCTGGAAGTTGCCATGGCGGCAATTACTCTGATGCAGATCCCGATATGGAAACCTTCACTTTTATTTTAATAATTAAAAAAGTTCAATAATTAGCAAAAAAATCTCTCCCGATTTATGTTTCTTTATTGCATATTTTTTCAAAAGTTTTCTAATTCATCAACAGCATTGAAAATTTGAATTTTTAATGTGATGTTCAAAACTAAAATACTCGTCACATTCTAGTTTTCAATTTTCAGATTTATAATTTTCAGCTATTAAAGATTTGGTGCTAAAATCAATTAATCGATTTAAGGCATTTATTGGCAGGCCAATAGTGACTTTCGTTTCAGGCGATGCATCAGAAATCTGATTTAAGCCACCATTATAAGATGACGCTCGCTATTTGGAGAAATAATGATTAAACATGTGAGGTTCCTTGCCTACGCTAATGCTGTTGCCTCACTCGCTAAGATGTTGTGAGAAGATGTTAATTTTGTCTAGCTGTGAAGACAATGTTCGTTTCATAACATTGAATAATGCAGAGCGAATTGAATAAGAATTTACGGTTTTGTACGAGGATCAGCGTTGAAATATAGAACACAATGCATAGTTTATTCACACACTATTTTTTATATCTGTCATATGTTATATCGTGATGTCTAATGGACGATACATTTCTTACAGGGTCGAGTCCTATTAGCTATATATATATATGTGTGTGTAATATATGTTTTCAAGTTTTTATATTTTTAATTATGAAAAAGATTAAAGTTTGTCCCAATCTGAGACTGTAACCAACTTTAAACGTTTTCATTTAATATCTGTAACAGAGAAATAATTTACACTTAAACTATGACATTGTTACCGAATATTTTTCAGAAATACCTACTCTTATTGTTATAATATTCTGAATCATTAGGTTTTTTTAATGTCCTATCAGAGAAGAAAAATTGTTTTTGTTCATTATGAAACTTAATATTTTTTTCATGGATATTGAGATTTTAATTCAACTTGAATAGTATTTCACCATAAGTGTGTTCACATTATAGAAGCTTAGGAGCACTATGTACGAAAACAAATTTTTGATCAATCAAAAATAAGTTCATATTTTTAAAACAAAATCATGTTAAATGTATTCATGTTATAGAGGTTACAATGTATACAACTTTTAAGTTTGGTATTTAGTTATTTCTATAAAATTTCTCTTTTTTTTTCTTTCATTTTTAGCACCATGTGTACAAAAGGTCAGCATTGCAAGAATCCTTATGCAAATGTTTCATTGACTCAGAATAATGATTATGAAGTATGTTATGAAAGATTGCTTATGTAAATTACTCATTTTAATTTCTGATCTATGTAATTATTTCATTTATGATTTTTAGACATTTAAAAATAAGTTTCTATCTGCGCCAACTCAAATTAGGGAGATAACAAATACTACTGTCTTGCTTTTGAACTTTGGAATGAAATAAAAAATGTAGGCTGGCTTTCTTAGATGCGGTCAGAAGTTTTAACCTTTAAATTTCTTGATGCTTTTCCCATTCTTTGATGCTTTTTTAATTTCTCTTGTACTAGCTCCCAATTTTCATCAAAACTTTGTGAACATTTTGTTATATTTTTGATTTCCAAATACCAATATAGTAATCTTCACTTTTTTTAATGTTTATGATAAAAAAGTTATATTAAATATTTAAAATTTAGCTATGGATGTTTTATTTTTTTTTTTTTTCATTAAACTTGTTTTTTGTTTAATGATAGCTGTTTTATAAAAATTTTAATTATTTAATATTTAAAATACTATAACAGGTACAAATATTTATATAATCTGCCCGCATATGTGTTATTTCTCGAAGATCAGAGTTGTAACCAGAGTTTCATTTTGAAAGGGATTAAAATTAATTATTATTTATATATATATATATATATGTTATTTTTTCCTCGAGTTATTAATTTTAAGTTTAAATGTCATAAGTGTTAATTTTAAGATTCATATTTTTTAGCAATAGTTCTAATTTGGAGTGTAGTTAAAAGGAATTTCAGACATAATTAAGTAATCAAGCTCTTTTTCAGAAAGTGGCAGAATTGTATAATTAAGTAAATTAATTTGATACTAGTTGAATTAAATTAAATAAAAAAAATTCGTAAATTGCTATAAAATTCAAACAGCCTATTTTAAAATTGTTAGACAAAATATAAAATAATAACAATGATTTTAAATATATTTAAAAAATTATAATGTCTGTCAGTGTCTTTATTATTAAATAAATGTTTTTCCAATTATTTTAATTTAGAGGTTTTAAGCCGCCTAACCCTGTTGCTAGCGATACAGTGGATATTTGTTTGTGTATTTCCTAAACTTTATTTCTTTATTATGTTCCTACAATTTTAATATTTCAACTTTACAACCAATTTAATTTTGGCAATGGGTATCAAAATTTGTTGAGTGCATATATTATGAGTTACTTGTAAAAGTATGTTCTTGGAATTATTATTTGCATACTTTCAATGCTTTTTCTCATATTAAATTAAAAACTAATTAATTTTTTAAAGATTAATGAAGACAAAAGTCTTTGTTTTGAACTTCGTTATGAAGTTTTGATAACTTTCAATTATTATTGCTATGTAACTAGCTTATGGATTAGGTTTGTCATTGAAGCAAAAGTGAATGTTACAGCAACATGATTAGGTGGAAACATTATAAATTTTGTAAAACAATTAAAAAAAATTGTTTTTCAAGTAAATATTGACAGTTTTGGAAGAATGTTGCAAAATTATTATGCATACATATTTGTAAGAAACATAAAATGTGATTACAATTTTTATAAAGTATATGCACACACATGCAAATTTAATGAAAAGTATATTAACATTGATGTATTCATTCATGTAATGTTTAATCAAAGCAATGTGCTTGTTTTGATTAAAACTTCATTGATTACTTTTTGAACTTGTAGTCTGGGGCAAAAAGAATAAGACAACAAATTCTATTATATATTATCAGATACTCATCATTTATATGTTTTGTAAAATTTCTATAGTAACTCATTTAATGTTGTTGCTTATCCTCATGTTGCTTATCATTAAATCTTATCAAAATAAAGTCATTTCTTTTATTACAATTTAATCCACTTTCTTCTAGCTTTTAACAAGGGGTCAAGCTTATGCCATTGAATTGGTGTTAGATATGCCGGAATCGGAAAGAAATCTCCAGCAAGGTCATACAATTCCTATTTTTGTAAATTTAATTCTTACAGGGTGTCATAGTTAGAATTTTAAAAATATATACTTATTAAATAAGGGTGCCCTGCACTTTGCATCTGATTTGGAACTTTTTCTTAAAACAGCAGTCAAAAATAAATTTTATTTTGAATAAAAGTAACCAAAACTGTAGTGGTTTAATGGCCACTCTAATGATGTAATTTACAAAAATGGATTAAACCTAAGCTTTTATGAGATAAGTAGTTTCTACTGATGTCATGTCGCCATACATTTTGTATCTGAGCTGTAAATTTTTCTGAAAACGGAAGTGCTTTTAAATTAGTAATAAAATTGAAATATAATTGCAAAATTCGCAATATCGTGAAAAATTAGAATTCCCTATGCATTTTATGTGTTGCTAATAGAAGAAGCTTCATTTAGCTAATTGCATTTTTCAGTGACCCTGGATTTTTAATCACCTTAAAAAATTTCTAGATTTCTGAACAATTTAAATTTTTTTCTTAAGTTCTAATTCTCAGAAACATTTCTTGAATAATGTTATGAATCTTTTCTTGAAACCCTTATAAGAAACAAGATTTCTTCAGAACCATATGTGAACTGAAATTGCTGGTATCATCAATTTGTGTATAAAGTAGGCATGCAAGTTGCATGCATAGATACATATATGATACATATTTATCTGCTCATAAAATAGGAAAAAACTTATGGAATCCAAAAGAAACGGATACTTATCAGAAGTTGGTTACTATGAACAATAATGTTTCAGAATGTGGTTGATTAGGAAAAATCAGAAATATTAAATGAGGTAATCAGGAGTTATACCAGGAAGGGATAGAACAAAACAGAAAAACTTCAGCAAAATGTAATTTAATCGAATGAAAAGCAATTATTGATATCATTTGAAATAAATTTTTTAAAGTAAATAAATGTTACACAGTTTTTAAAATGCTCATACAGTTATTATTTTGGCTGAATTGTTAAAAAATATTTAATACTCACTTAAAATATTCAATTTTGAACATCACAAAATTTTTTGTGGCTCCATTTGAGTCCAAAATATAAAGATTTGACTTTAATTTTGAACACTTTAAAAATCTATTTTGTAGATTTTTATCACAGAGCCTATGTTTTAGTTACATAAATACTTTAGATTTGTGTGTCTCTTTAAAATGCTCCATAGTTTATGATAATTTGCAACTTTTTGTAATAAAATATTTTATGAGGTAAATAGTTACTAATCTTTTCCATTGCTATTGACATTAGAAGTAAGTATTTTTTTTTTTTTTTTTAAGTGATTAAACAAAAAGATTTTTTATTTCGGTGTAAAAGTGAACAGAATTGTAATAATGCAGTTCTTTAAAAAATTTGCTTACTTGGATCCTTGAATTCTTATTTTTACTGCATAAATAACTTTTAAACATGTCATTTTTTTAAAATTGTGCAACTCATTTTACATTTAATTTGTAATTTTTTATAAAAATGATGTCTAATCAAATTTTCACCTCTGAGTCTTTGAGTCCAAACAAGTTAAACATCGGTATTATTAAAACAGTATTTTACTTTTAATATCAAATAGAAATCCTAGGAGTAGTGTGTTATCATAAAATGATTCAAAATTTTAAGTTAAAATTTAAAAGTATTTCAATATAATATAATTATTATTATTTAAAAAGCTAATGCATTTCTAAAATTAATAAAGTATGAAAAAACAATGTAAAGTCATTTTGTGTAAATTAATTTTAATCTGTAATTTAATTTTCTTTTCACTTTTTTTCATAATTTTTATTCGCAGTTATTAATTGGATTTTTCTGGAGCTTTCCTTCTTGTGACTGTAAATATAGAAAATTGTGTTCTTTTTCATTTATAATAATTTAAGTTTAAAATGCAAATAAAAATAAATTTCACATAGTAAGTTTACTGTGTTTTAGATAAGTTTGAATATTATTTCTTAATTTTCACCTGAATATCTTACATATAGATGATAAATGATCAAGGGGAAAGAATGGTTTATATTCATTTTCACAAAAATGACTGTTGGATTGGCATTTTTCCCATTTGGTTGACTGCTAAATTTTGACAAATTAATAACATGGATAACTGGTTCTTCTCAAGAGCTATTATTTAGTCAATATAGGCCATTCTGGAAAAAAATTTATCCTGTCCACTTTGAAATTTGTTTTTTCTCAGAGTCAGATTTCATGAACCTAAACTGATCTTCCCCCTTGATCTTAGAATATTTTAAAAGAACAGTGTTTTAACTAAATAGCTTTTTTTTTTAATCAATAAAACCCTAATCTGACTTGTACTAGGTATATGTCTATTCTCAAGTATCTTCAAAATTTCTTCATAAAAAGTATGAAAGTTATATATTTATAAATTTAATTGATAGATATAAAAATTTAAAAAAATATTTTATTTTTGTGTGTTCTTTTGAAATATAAACTTCTAGTTCCTTTTTAAATAGTAAATAATTTCGATTTCAGGTACGTTTATGGTTAGGCTTGATATGCTTTCAGAAACTGGACAAGTGCTGCAATCATCTAAAAGACCTGTGAGTTGCAGCATAAATATTTTTTTCTTTGAATATTTCTGATTCTCTGTGTTTGCAGCTTATGACAAAAGCTTTGTTTTGTTTCTGTAGTAAAGGATATTGATGTGTAGATTTTATTTGTGACAAAAAATACTACTTATCATTAACACTACAAATCATTTTATGTAGCATTGGTAGATGATGTGATGTACTACAAAAAAGGTAAAATAAGATAAGTTAAAAATAAAATGACATAAAGAAGTGACAGTTAGTACATAAGAATTTACTTTTAATTTTTAAAATAGCAACTTGAAGCTTCGTATACCAGTGAAAGGATCCAAATAAAAAACAAAAATTTAAAAAATAAAAATTATTTAAAAAAAATTAAGATAGAAATTTATAAAAATGGAAAGAAGTGCAATTCAAAGGTCTAAAAACCACAAAATTGCACATCTTCATGTTCTAAACCATCAAGTATAACAATAATGAAAAGCTTTATAACATTTTACCAAGCATGAACAAGGAATCTATGATTTGGCTAGTATCAACTATTAATTATTTAGGTTATAACTATTCTTTGATACAAATCTTAAGGATTTGAAATGTGTTAGCATGGGAAACCATTGTAGCAAACTTTGAACAGTTTTCGAATTTTAATGTGTAAAAATTATTCGTCGTATATAAATTATATATTCAAAGTAACTTAAATGATATTTATTTTTCAGGCTATATTGCGATATAGGTCAGCTTTATTTAAAGTTATCTACACATTATTTTACATGCCAGCTCTGCTGCTTGGTTCAACTGAAGAAAAACAAACACTGCATATTCCCCTCTTTGAACAATTTGTTGAAGTATGTTTTTTTAGTTGAGTGTCTGTTTAAAAAATATGGTTCTCTTACATATTTTTTATGTTAATAAATGACTTATTATTTGAGTAGAGAGAGTTGCAATAATTCGACTTAATAAGTATTTTAGTTGATATTTTCAAATTTGTTTTAGTTTATTTATAATAGGCTTATTCTATCTAAATTAGAGATGTCAAATCTGTTTTAAATATATTTATTGCAGAATAGAAAAAAAGCATAACTAAGGGTCTGTCCAGACATTTTGTGAAAGATCCTGTTTTTGTAAAATTGTGAAAAAACTACTCATAATTTGTAAATATAAAATAAGCATTAAGTCACATTCTTTCAACCAGGGTCCTGCTTTTGTGAATTTGTGCAAGTAGGATCCTGATTTTGCAAAAATTGCTAAAAACCTTTTCAAAAAGTTTTTAAATCGTAATTAGATACAAAATTCTCCTCAACTATTGCTGCTACTAAATTAGAGATGCAACATACAAATATTTGGTATTTACCCTATATTGCCCGACACAAAATATTCATTTTGGACAAATAATGGAAACAAAATCACTCACATTTTTAATAATTTTAATTGACATATTTTATGTAACACAACTTAGTTATGTATCACTTTTAATGTGTTACGCATTAAGTAAATTTAAACATTTCTTAAATTTATAATATTTTATTTAAAAAATTGCCAGAAATTAATTTTTATTTACATAATATTCTATTAATTAATTTTATGAATAAGTATAAATTGATCAATTATTTATTTGCAAAAAAAATACCATTTAATATCAATAAGAATGTGCACAAGATGTTTGTAAATATAGAAATATTTTCTTAGAATACTACATTTGGAATTTAAACTTAGGTAAACTTGAAAAACTCAGTTTGTTTCGAACCGTCTCCCCCCCCCCCTGGAAGGGTTTATTCGATTAACAAAACAATGATGAAGATAAACAAATTTGTGAAGGGTCCGATTAAAAGATAAATTATTTTGTGAAGGATCCGTTTTTATGAAAAGATACGTTGTGAAGGGTTCGTTAACGGACCTAAATTTCTTCTAAACACACCCCTGATAGCATATTCTTGTATTATACAGAACAAAGTACTTCAGATGTATAATCTTTTCAGTTTAATGTATTATATTGAATGTAAGTGAAATATTTCATAATTATGTTTAAATTATGTTTTTTTTAAATTTTAATTTTGTAGGAGTATTAATTCTATAATTAAAAATGTTCCTTATTATTTTATCATTTCATAACATATTTTTATCAAAAATTTATACAATACATATTAATGACACTATTAAAGAAAAATCTTTATTTCTTATAATAATTTGTAAATAATGATTTATTAAAATAAGTGTTTATTTTTCATTTATAAATTATATTCAGACAATAACATTTACAGTTTTTAGTCAGCCTTTTTTTTTTTATTTAAATTTTATAGTATTTATATATTTATGATTTAAGATTAGTTTAATTATTTGAATAATTTATGTTGATATATATCGAATAATTGTTTCTGATGATTTCTCATTGAATGTGTGTGTAAAGTAAAATTTTTCTTTTCTTTCAGTACAATCCTACTTATTTTATTTACATTGAAATTGAAGCTGAAGTAGCTGAAGTTTATACAAGTGTTCTCAAAATTCATGCTCAGTTTACTGGTTTAAGGTATGGCATATATATATATAGGATGACCATCAATTTAGACAATGGAACAAAAAACTAATAAGAATGATTCTTATCCTTTAATATTTAAGAAAAATCTTTCACACAGACTCATTTTTGAACCATATAGGTTAGATTATACATTTCCAACTAACCCTCTTCGTTTACTTCAAAATAGTACTAACAGTTTAATTACAGAAGGTACGACATTTATAGGGCTTTGTTTTCTCACACAGAGGTAGTTTCGTTTGTCACATATATGTATATAAATTTATATATATATAGAGAGAGAGAGCGATATATATACCCAGTAGAACCTTGATTTTAAGATAGAATAAAAAGAATGTGAAACAGCCTGAATGTCTTTGTACAAGCAACTAATAAACAAGTCTCTTAAGAAACGAAAAAAAACTCAGAAAAAGTTTTGTGAGCTTTGTAGAGAAAGAATGATTTTAATCTGTTAGAAAAGCATATAAAGCCGGTATAGCCAAATTTCACGAACCAACAAAAAATTATGTAGGAAGTGGGATTATGTACAACATAAAACCAGGGTTGCACTGTTTGTATATTTATATATTGAACAGTATCAATGTCCAATGTTTTTTATGTAATTATAAATGCATGCTTTTATATCAGAATTTCTTTTAAATTAGATAGTTCTGAAGTTGGTTATGATGAATGCATGTTATTTACCACTAAATAAAATTAAAAATCTTATTTTTTTGTCTATATTTATATGTTAAAGTCAACAAAAAATTATAAAAAGTTTTAGTTCTTTTAGGAAAACTCTTGTTATTTAACATAAAAAATACCTTCTAATAAAAACTTTTTTTTTTTTTTTTTTTTTTTTTGTTCTTTTGAACCTAGAACATGTTATTTACCACTAAATAAAATTAAAAATCTTATTTTTTGTCTATATTTATATGTTAAAGTCAACAAAAAATTATAAAAAGTACTAGTTCTTTTAGGAAAACTCTTGTTATTTAACATAAATACCTGCTGAAGAAAACTCTTTTTTTTTTCTTTTTTTTTTTTTTTTTTTTTGCTCCTGTTCTGAACCCAGAACAAGTACTGAGATTCAAGAAATTTAAACACTTTAAGAAAAGTTTTTAAGTTAACAAATTTACTCCCAAAAACTAGTAGTTTTGTCATTAACTATGGAGGCTTATTATCAGTTCTAAATACTATTAATTCTAATGAAGACCTCTTATCAGTTCTAAAACATAAATTATGATATATAAAAATATTTCTAGGGAAGAAAAACATTAATTACTTCCTATATTTTAGTTTGTTTGTTTTTTCATGACACTGATTTCAGCTCATTAAATCATCAATTTATATTTTCTTTTCTATATTGCTCCTTTTCCATTTCCTTGGTAGACTTTTGGAAGAAAATGGACGTGACTCAGAATGCATATTTAAGCGAATGGGCATAGTGTTTGATTCCATTTTTCAAACGAGTTTCGAGTATTGTTTTTTTCATATTAATGAATGAATCCAAATAAATATGTAAAATCATCTATTAATATCTTTTATAATATGTAAAGTCATCTATTTGCTTAGCTTTTAACCTTTCCCAGTTTTCTGGGAGATTTTATTTTTATATTTAAAGTGGTAGCAAAATTTATGTTCCTCTATCTCATTATTCGATTTATAAATTTATTTCAAAATAATATTGATCATTATTTTTAAAAAATTTATTAAGTATATATATTAATATATAGTGATATCCTATAAAATTCACTTAAGCTCTAGCATAATATAAAAATATTCCTGCCTGTAATTGGGATTTGGTTGTCATGTTACTACCACTTGGGAAAATCTTCCTTAAAGAGAATAAAAGTTGACAGTTAATTTTATTTGCATAAACTATTTAGTACATTTCTTTGATTTAGTCTGCTTTCAAAAGACTTTAAATGTTTGCTGTTCTTTTTAAATAATTTCCATTGGTCCAATAAATTTATACTAATGGTAGTAAATGTGCATTAATAATTGTAGAAATTTCATTTTTTAAATACCACTTTATCAGTTAGAGATCTGAATATAAAGAGATCATCTGAACAATTATATCTGTAATATACTAAACCACCCATAGTCTTGGTCACTACTCTATAATTGTTTCTTCTTCTATAGTATTTAAAATCCCTGATTGAAATTTATGTTTAATATCAAAAAATGTTACATCCATTTTCTTAAATATGCATTTTGAGCTTTGTCTATTTTTTAAAATAAGGATTTCGAGCTCATCCACGTTCTTTCATACATTATTTGAGCTTTGCTATTTTTTTTCATACACATTTTCAGCTATGTTCATTTTCTCCATGTTCATACATATCAATTCCAACCTTATTTTTATGTTTAACTTACATATTTTTCTACATTTCAATTCAATTTCTTATTATGGTTCTTAGAAAATTTTAAGTACATTTTTACCCACAGACCCTGCAAGCAATTGAATTTTTACTTTTATATGCAAAACAAAATTTATCATAAATGGGTATGCAGCAGGGCTCGAAAAAACTCGGAAATTTTAACAGTCCCCGAGGACAGCTTGTCCAACAATGTGCCCGTCCTCCTTTTAAACTAACCCGTCACTTCTAATTAAATAAAAATATAATTTTCTCTTATTTATTACAAACATTTATCATACAAATTGCACAATGAATTAGTAGTTATTAGGATTACAAATACTAGGTTAACATTATACAGTTATAAAAGAAATACTAGGTTACTAATAGTAACCTAGTATTTATTTTATGAAATAATTTATTTCTTATATGAAATAATTTAAATGACAAAGGTCAAGTTATCTGGAATGTCAATTTATCCGAGGGTACTGCGTTTTTTGAATGAATCAAATATGACGTTTGCCAGTTCCACAATCAATCTAATGATTTACAGAGGTTTGTGCTCAGAAATCTGAAAGGGGTTTTCCATTTAGGTAGATGTTCATAATTGCGTTTAACGCTTCTTTTTAAGACCAGTACGTAATGTGTTTTTTTGTAAGTTCATTACTGAAAAGTTCCTTTCAACCGCTGCAGTACTCCCAGACAGAGAAAACATCAATTCCACGAAGCGCAGTATGTTGCTGTATTTCTAGATTAGAGGGTCATTATAGAAGTGAGGCGATAGACTCTTGTAAGATAATAAAAATTGAAAATGTATAATGAACTTTAACGGGAAAATGGCCGTCCGCGTGGATGTCGGATTCGAGAAATTTGTTGTCCGCGGGGAATTTTTGACCGCGGAGGATGGGCGGTTTTTCGAGCCCTGGTATGCAGTAAATAATAACCCTTTAACTTCTACTTCCTCTTTTTATTACAAGTAATCAACAAATTCTATTTGCAAAAGCCATTGACCACCCTTATCGATTAGCTCAGTATATCTCCATGTAAAAATGTTGCATGATTCATGTCCTTAGATCAACTATTATAACTGTTCTCTGTTAATAAAACTTTAAACTATGATAAGATGTTTCTTTTTTTTATATATTTAATTTTAATATTAATTATTAGTTCTTTAATATTTTAATATTAAAGAACTAATAGATTCTGCTATGTTCTAAACACAAATAAAAATCTAAGATAAGCAATATGATTCATCCATTTTAATGCTATTGTTACATTTCATTTAATAGATATATGATGTATTACTGGCCAGTTTTGTCACTAGTGATTGGTGTTGGATCTAATTTCTTTTTTGTGACTACTGTTGCAGTATTTATATGGATACGTCATGAAATGAATGGCTCAGAAACTAATGGAATACAGCAAATCCATGCAAGTGAGCGAGAATCTGTTGAAGAAATTAGAAAAGCCATGAGACAGAAGAAAATGGAAACTGAAAGTAAATATCAATATGAGCATTCTGTTGAATTTTATTTAGACGTATAGAAGATGTATTACCAATACTTTGATTGTGGACTTTGAACTGAGTTTAGGGCTCCCGTTTAAGAAATTGAGTTACTTTGAAAATAAGAATTTTAATGTGATTTTTTTCTAAAACCTTTTTAATTGAAAACTTTCATAAATAAAATATATTATACAATGTTAATTATTTTTTTACTTTATTCAGACATTTAAAATTTTTTTTTTGAAAAGTTAAGTAAATAATGAGGTATAATATTAAAAAAATGTATATTCAAATTTTATTAACTGACTATTACATAGGTTACGATGGGTTTATTTTTTTCCTTCTCCCGACCTTGAGAATTTATGCTTTACTTGTCCAAACGTTTTGGGCAATTTGTATGGAAATTTCTCCTCGATGCAAAAATTTCTCATTTTGTTCAATCTGTTTGTATGTGTGCAAATGCCTGTATGCAGATTCTTTAATCAATTTAAACTAATATATATATATATATATATTAGATAATGGAAAGCCATATGTTCAAAAATAAAATAAAAAATGAGGAAACATTGGTTAGAATATAGAATAGCACAATAATGAGCAAAGTAGAAATACGCTCGTTTTTACCACAAAGCTAATTATTATAAATATGTGTACTGGTTGTTTCTTATTTTATGACATAAGTTTCATTCATTTACTGTATTACATTCTTGCTATTGTCAAATGAGCTAAAATAAAACTTTTTAAAAGTATTATCAAATAATTTTTAAAAATCTGCTTCAGTTAAATTTGCTATTTTTATTATACCTACGCATTTAGCTAGAATGACTACATGGGAGTCATTGGCGATGGAGATAATATATGCTCCCTTCCTTTATAACATTTCCTTCAATATTTCAGACAAGGGAAGAAATTTTTCATGAATCATCATTAATTTAAATTCATCTAAGGTAAGAACAGAAAAGAGAGATAAAAATAATACATTTTTAAATAGGTTTGGGGGGAAAAAGAAATGTCATTTAATTGTGACATCAGTTGCTTTTTTTCTGAATTATTTATTGTCTTTATAACTTTGAATCTTTGTATCAGGCTTGATAAATTAAATCCTGCTATGTCACATGAATTTAAAGATTTTGATTAGTAATTTGGAATTAACTAAACTAAACTAAACTAAACTCAGCAGCGGGACAGCCCAAAAAGGGCCAAGGCCTACTGTGCCCATCTCAGTTTTCTTGACCTTGGGCTCTGGAGTGCAGGAGCAGATGTTCCGGTCAGGTGGTCAGCCAAACGCGGAACCCCCAGTGTTTAGTTCCCAAGCATGCTTGGTACTCATTTATCGACCCACTGAAGGGGTGAAAGGCTGAGTCGACCTTGCCCGGCCTGAGGTTCGAACCAGGGACCTGTGGCATGACAGCTCGAAGTGCTACCGCTCACCCACCGGGTGTCTTTGGAATTAACTATGCAGCATAAACTTTTATCTCTGATTCTTTTTTTTTTATTATTAGATGTGTAATGAGATTTGAATTTTTTCCTTTCTTCATTATTTTATTAATTCATTTTATTAATTTATTTTATTTATAAAATTAATTAGGATTGGTTATTACTTTACTTTGAAATTATTTTTTATTTAGCTATCTATTTACTGTGATGAATATATTTGAATATTTTTTTTATTGTGGTATTCATTTTTTACAGAATCTTCAGGTGGAGGTATTGAAAGGACAGATCCCTCAACTGTGCCAGCTGAAATCTTAACATTATCTCCTCACAAAAGTAATTAAAATTCTTTTTTAACAAAAAAATTCAAACAGTTTAAAGAAAAATTTTGAGATGGAGCTATAAAAACAACAGGATGTATATTTATTGTATGAATATCATTGGTCTAAAACAGTGTTACCCAAACTTATGACTTTTGTGTACCCTTTCTAAATTTTTCATAACACTGTATACCACTAATAAAAAATGAATGTATTTTTTACTATAAAAAAATTACACAAAAGTTAAAAAATCACAACTGGCTGTTGACACCACTAATTATTAACTGTTCACTCTGCAAAAAATAGCCATTAGAAAAATACGTAATCAAAAATCTCATGGCTAGCTTTGTTTTTAAATAAAACTTTTTTAAATTTTCGTTTGTTGCAAGATATTTTGCATAAGAATGCGTACCCCCTCTAAACTGTTCCCGTACCCCTGGGGGTACGTGTACTACACTTTGGGAAACACTGGTCTAAAAGATAAGGAAAAAGATTTAATTTGAAACAATTTGTATATTTTATTTATGCAATGAAGTTTTACAAAAATTTTAAATTTATTTAATTCTTTTAAATTTGTCTCATTTTTCTCTGAACCATGTTTTTTATTCTGTATGTTATACAGGGTAAGTCAAAATGGATGCCCTAATTTCATCAGTGCATCAAGCAAAATCTAGTAAATGTATTTATTAAAAATGTATATGCAAGCAAGTTTCGAATGTACTTCTCACAAATGTTTGATATGCCCTCCTTATGTTATAAGACATGCATCAAGTTTGAAATATCATTCTCGCCAAACTTTGGGCAACATCTCTATTTTGATGGTGGCAATGATACAGACTTTTAAATAGGTCATAGTTGTTTTGTATACACGCATTCTTATGCAAATTCCTCTCAAGAAAAAATTGCAAGGGTGAAATCTTGGTATTTTAGTAGCCAAGACAAGTTTAATTTGAAACCAATCCGCAGTTGTAGTAACATTTATTGAGATGGCTCTGCACTTCAATCATAAACTGTGATGGTGGACCATCCTGATGCTGATTAAAACTTGGCATATCCTCTTGTAGTTGTGGCAGAATCAAAATTTTGAGCAAATCGAACTACATTGCCCCCATCACAGTAGTTCTGGGAGGGAAAAAAAAGGAAGAATCATAGATAGGAATATTGCACAAACACATTGACCTTAGGGGATCATGTTCCCCATGATTAAATTCATAGAATCATGTTGATAAGGGAATCATCCTGATATTAAAATGGCACGTGTAGATGTTTAATACTCCAAATTCTCATATTACAGTCATTTACAAATCCTGAAATGTGAAAAGTAAATTTATTACTGAACAAAAATTTTTTCACCGTCTATAGTAGTGTCTTACAAAAAGATAGCTGATGTGACAGATCTTCAGTTTTCAGATATTGCACCAACTGCAAATGATATGATCTCATTTGTAAATGTCTCTTAACTCTTCACAAAGCTTTCTTAGCTACTCTCAGCTCTCGTTCACCATGATATAAGGGTTCTTGATATGGTTATATTCAATATACTCGATTGCATCTTCTCCTATCGAAAGACGATCTGTTGATTTTCCTATGCAAATGCCGCCTGTCTCTTTAAATTTTGGATACCAATGATGGATTGCCTTATGATTTGGTGCTGTTTGTCCATATTTTGTTAGGAACTGGGGCTGAACAGTGACAGTAAACTTGATAGCTTGAAATTCAAGCACAAAAAATGTTTTTAATTGTTGTCCCACCGACGGGCAAAATATTGGTTTTTAACCTGTTTAGTTTTCACAGAAATGCTGATATCAATTGGACTTTCAGCACCATCTATTGTTGACTTTTCGAAATTTTTTTTGTATTGCCATAGCATGTATGTACATTTTTAATGAATACATTTATTATATATTACCTATTATACCTATGAAATTGGGGCATTTATGTCAATTACTTTGTGCAGAATTGTTTTACTCATTTACCAGTTTCGGACAAAAAAAAGTTACTTATTTCATCATCTCCCCAATTATTTAAATGGTGATGTACATACAGTAAAATTGTACATCGGTAAAAATTCGAATTTTCATGTTGGTTTGGTTGGAATTAGACAAATACTATATCTCAAATATGTTTTGTCTAGCAATCAATCTGTATGTCATGCTAAATTCTTATCAATTTCTTTTGAAACCTAGTTTTTATAAAATTTGTGTGAAGTTTGCAATTTTTAAACTGCAACTAGTCATATTTTCTTTGAAAAACTTTATATCATAATTGTTTGTTTTAAATTGTGAACCTTAAAAAACCTTCCCTAACAATAAACATAACAGCATTTTTTTTTCAAGTATAAAGTTTTAAAATATAAAGTCCTCTGTTCAATTTTCTTAAACAGTTAAGAATCCCTTAAACCTTCTGAGGTGATTTAAGGTAAACTTGAATGTTTAAAATGTCAATACTAAATTTATGCAATTTGTTCCTCTCTTAAAACTCTTTTTCTTTATTCTCCTTACCCTTTTTGTCAATCTTTTATCTTTGTTGTTATTCGTTTGTTATTTTCCTGTATTTCTCGGTTTTATTTTGTGTTTTGTCACTGAAAAAGGTATTTCTTTATTTTCACTTGCGAAATCGATTAACTCCATGAAACAAACAATATATAAGTAGTAATCTAAATAAGTAAATAAATTACTATTCAGTGGTTTTAAAAAATTTTTATTTAGTGCTGTTAATAATTTATATTATTTTATTTATTTACTTATTTTTTGTTAAATAAAAACAGTTTAGAATCCATTGAATGCTTTAAAATGAATATTTGAAATATTCAGAAGGAAAAAATTATCGATTGTATAAGTGAATTATTCTTATGTCTGTTTTATTTAACATTAAGTGATCTTTTATACGTTTTGTTTAGTCTATTTAAAAAACACAACTTTTTAATTGAAACTATTTTATTATACTGCTTTAGTCATAGTGATAAATTTGTGATTTCTAATTTAGTTTGTCTATGAACAATTCTAATAATTGCTATTTCAAGTAAACTTTGTTTGATATCTTATCAGGTTTTAAAATCATAGAAACTAATTTTTTGCAAATATATATAAAACTCCTTTTGACTGTAAATGTTAAAGAGAAAAAAATTACATTTTTATAGCTAATTATGTTTTTATTTAAACAAAATCCTGTTTTCATTTAACCAGGAGAACAATGAAATTATTTATGATTTCTTTATTAATTTTACATAAACACATTAGTTTATTTTAATAAATATGTAGTAATTTTAAAATTCATCTTTAATAGGTGAGTCTAGTTCTAGCTATGAGAGTCAAGAACATTCTTCAGTAGCTGAAAAATCTTCCTCAAGTGATATTGGAATTAGAAAGAGATTAGCTACAACAGAATAGTTGTTAAAAAAATTATAAAACTTTATTATTTATAACTGATATTACTTGATTACTTTTCTATGGTAATAATGAAACTTACTTACATTTTCAATAATGATAAATCGTGAACTCTTTTTTCCTAAACCAATGTTAAGTCTCTACCATTGAAAAAAATGTTTGATACTTCAATCTCAATATTAATTTTATAAATGAGATGAAAGATGAACTATGACCTTTGATTGCCACTAAGGTTTAGTAAATGTCAAGGAAGATCAATTAATTGAATGAATAGATAGTTTTTTAGTTTATAATTTCTCATATCATCTTATTTTCTCAAGATGATATGAGAAAAATTCTCATGACATCTTTTTCACATAGAATGTGATAAACTATGTGAAAAAAAGAAAAATATACATATCTACTTAATATATAGTTTGGAATTGCAATAATACAAGATACCGCTCAGGGAAATACAAAGTGATAAAGGAAAGAAACAAGACAAGTGATTCATTATAATTGAAGGGCTTGAGACTATATAGTGACAAGCCACACTTTTTCTAATAAAGTCGTTTTCAATTTTAACTGTTCCATAGTATTGTATCCAGAAATTACTCAAGATAACAGCTTAATAAACAGAAATATCCTATAAAAAATTTCCAAAAATGCTTTCCTGAACAATTTGAAAGTGTAATGACATCGGCCTATGCCCTTAAGTTTTGAAGGAAAAAGACGAGTTCGTCATTTTTTTATCTGCAAAATATCCTATGAAAAAATTTCCGAAAATGTTTTCCTGAACTATTTGAAAGTATAATGACATCAGCCTATGCTCTTACGTTTTGAAGGAAAAAGATGAGTTCGTCATTTTTTTTATCTGCAAAATTTCTGCATTATATGTTACCTAAATATGAAGCTGCTCTACAAATTTGACCTTTAATAGAACGTGTACTAAATTTATATTTTATACGAAATTTGAAATAAAAATTTTATATAAATAAAAATTTTATGTAGAAAAAAATTTGCTTATGGTCTTTAGGAGGCTATAATATGTAGATTCAACATATTGAACTCAGGATTAAAAAAAATTACTCTCATAAGATTTGATCTTTGAGATCTTATGTAGATTCAACGTATTGAACTTCAAGCCACAGAAAAAAGATTCAACAGAGTCTATACTTTTGACCAGTATTGTAAATTTGCTTATTCATAAAAAATTAGCTAAATTTGCATAGTGATTATTTTTTTATTTTTATAATGTTTTAAATGTACATTTTTTACAGTGAAATATTGTGAAAAGTAACATAAATTCAAATTTTTCTACAGTATAATTTTTTAATCTTCTAAAATATAATACTTAGATGATGTATATAATAATATATAAACATGCTTGATAAATGTATACTTGTAATTATATATATAATAAAAATATTTTTTTACTGCTAAAAAATATGTATATATGTGCAGCATTTCCTTGAAAATGAGAGAAATTAATATGAAATTCAGTATTTTTGAAATGCGGTGATTTGAATGATTTGGTGTTATATATTAGTTCAAATGATATTTTAAAAGTCTGGTTTATAGTTTATATAAATAATTTATAATAGTGTTTGAATCTTTTAAGTATTTTTTCTTTAATAATCCTGTAAGTTTTTGAAATGTTTCGTTATTTGAAAATATTATAGTTTTTTTTCCTACAAAAAAATTTCTATCTTGCTGAATAACTTTAAATATTTTGGGTAATCAAAACATATAATGTGCCCCATTTACTCTTACTACAATTACTAACTTGCTATTAAATTGACAAACAAAATTATGTAATAAATTTTGGGTTTTAATTGATTAATATATTTTGCCTTTATGAAATATTGTGTTTATGTTTTTCCAACTTATTTAGGCCACTGTTTGAGAATAACTTGACCAGCTTAATTTATCATAATAAATGTTAATATAAGCACAACAGGATTGTCAACTACTTTGCTTTTTGAAAAATATTTTATAGAGTTGTAGATAATCAAAAACTAAAACTTTCAGAATTTTTGTAATTTGTCAAACATTTTAAAAGCATTACCACGAAAGCGCTGGAACAAAGTTTACATTACAATATTGAAAAAATATTTTTTCAAAAATTAAGAAACCTAATTTTTGACATTTTGTTCCTTAACCGGGTTCGAACCTCGGACCCTTTTGTCTACTAATTTGTTGCTTCCTATCACGTAACACAAATGGCCACGCCACACACGGCTCTGCCACTTATATTAAACTTTAAGTACTTTCCTGTGCTTTTCCAATGGAACTATATATTGCCCCCCCCCCCCTGTGTGCCACCTGATTTGTCTATAATTATTTCCTTGTTACGATTGTATATAATATTATAATATAACATTTGGCCCAGTTTGAAAAATATAGGTTAATATTAAGGGGAGATATAGGGTCATTTATATGCATAGTGTATGAGCTTCAATTTCTCCATTTTAAGCTATTATTCGCTCTTATAAAAAAGAAAAATAATAATTTAAGGAAGAGGAATATTTTATATACGTTGCAATATTGAAAAAAAAAAATATTTAAAGTTATAAAACATAATTAAGAACTACAATCTTGACTTTGAACTGGAGCATCCCAAAAACTTGCTGATGCAATTTATCAGAAGCCGTGCTCCATTCTAATTTATATGGTTTGTAGTAACCGCGAAAAATTATTTTAAATTCTAATAATTGCATCTATTTATTCTCAAAGTTAAATTACTTTATTATTTTCATTTCTGTTATGTTTGTCATTGTGTTGAATTATAATAAATTTTTGTAATTAATAATATTATAATTTTCATTGATAAAAGTTAGGATTTTTTTCTTCTCTTTAGTTGATAGTTTAACCATTCACTAAATATATGATTTTAGTTTAATATTCAATTTATGAGAAAATCAATTGCCTTTAATACTTGCTATTTTATACGTTTTTGGTAGCTCCTAGAATAATTAGTATGCCAGTTTTTCTGATGAAAACGCACACTAAAATAGAATCAAGTCTGCTGTATATTCTGTGATAAAAATTTTTTTAAAATAGTTTTCAAAAATATGTCATACAAATACAGGGCCGTCTTAATAGCATGCAGGGCCCCCGGGCACAAAAATATTTTGGACCCCTATAACATATCATAATGTTTAAAAACGAACTAAAAAACTTCACATATATAAAATAAATCATTTTTAAGATATGATGCAATAATTTTAACAAATTTAAACACATTTTGATTACCCCAAAAACTAAAAAAAGAGCATTTTTAAACTATGTATAATTTGGAAAAAAATTGATATGCTAACCAGTTGTAATCTTCAAATAATAAAATAATTTTCAAAATCACAAAAGTTAATTAAAATAATTAAATTAAATAAACATAAAGGTATAACAAATTAAAATAAATTCAAAAGTTATGACTTATTTGTCAAACTAAACAGTTATTAAAACATCTTTCAATCCCCAAGTACCTGAAATTTTCATTGGAAGGTAGAAAAATAGATTTCGGTTTCCTTTTTGATGAACTATTCAAATTATTATTGAATGCATGATAATCAATCACTATTTGTAGAAAAAAATGCACTCTTTATATAATAGAACATATTTATTTTAAAAAATATATAAGCCCAGGTGTGCCCATGCGGAAAGACGGTACTGTGCAAATATATGCATGACATATTTTTTGTAAATTAAACATTAAATTATTATTTCATTTCATTCTTTTCTCAATAAATGCATCTATCATTAATATTTTTTCTGTTTCCTGTACCTTATCATAAGAGTGGAAATTGGCACTATTAATAGTTTACTTCCTACATCATGTTAATCTATATGAAACAGTTGCATACTTACTACTTTCATATAGTGTAAGTTTTGGATAAATGTTTATTTTTATTTGAGTGAAGCAAAGATTTTAAAAAAGTTTCATTTTGCTTTATTAGTTTAAGATATACAGCAAAAAAGCATACGTTTATTAAAATCTAAAATCACGTTTTAGAATCCATTTGTTGCACAAATGTCCGCAAAAAACACTGTAAGCATAAGTAAAAAATCTATGATTAAAAGTTTTAAAAAAAACTTATTTTAATGACCGAAAGTTTCAGAATTAAATTTATTGGAAAATCATATTTTATTCTCTACTTAATATTCTCGAGGCAAGTATTGTTTACTTAAAAAATTTTATTTCATAAAAAAATAATGTTTCATGTTTTAAGGGTCATTGGATGTCCCCTTTTGCTAGATAAACTCATCTGCATGCCACTGAAAAGAAAAGTTCCATCACTAGATTAAAAGTTATTATAGATTTTCGACAACATAATAAAATTACCAAACTTTGCGGAAGTGTTGCTATTCACTACTCCATGTGAAAAATTCACTAATATGAATTCGGAGATTGAACTGGAACCTGATGGGTGAACATAGGCTAAATTCACCAAAGTTATAGGCAAGAAAGTCATAAAAATAATTCATCTTTTTAGTAGAAATGTATTTTATTTACGTCGCACTAGAGCTGCACAATGGGTTATTGGGGATGATCTGGGAAACACCCTTGAGGATAATCCGAAAGTATGCCATCGCAATTTTGATCCTCTGCTTTCATAGCCCGATGATAAGGGCGCAAAGTCGAGCACTTTACGGTAGAACAGTTTAACTAGAACCGATACTGTGCATCCTCGGTCCTTACGCAGAGTGATCAAAGTGGTCATCCACCCGCTTTCTGACCTCAGTCTGTGATGTTTGACTTCTACTGCGAACCAGACGATCAGTCCACTGCGGGACTAATCTTTTTGCAGGCGTTTTGCAATATATTTTAATTTTGTCCTTAAAAGTTGGACACTTGCGACGCCCATGATCATGAAATACAATTACCCACGAAAAACTCGCCAATCAGCATACTTTTTTAACCCAAGTTTTAGTTTTATCCCATACAGGAAATTAAAAAAAAAAAAAGAATGGAATTTGAGGAAACTCGTCGCTCATCAATTAACGCATTAATGTAAACGCTGGTTATGCGTTGGAAATTCGGGCATGCAAATCACACCTTTTGCCTTACAAAAATAGACAGCCAAAAGCGTACGAAAATTTAAATTCGGTTAATGTAAACAAAATATTGCTTCAAGTGGAGATTCACTTACAATTAAATCAGAGCTGAACTATTTTACTATAATTTTCTGTGCTACAATGGCTAAAAAAATATGTTTAAAATGGAATAACCACACGAGTAATTTGCTTGAAGTTTTCCAAAATTTATTATCCACAGAATTATTTGTGGATGTTACACTAGCCTGTGACGGGTTAAGTCTCAAAGCACATAAAATTGTGCTCTCTGCTTGCAGTCCTTTTTTTAAACGACTCTTTTCGGAAAATCCCAGTAAGCACCCTATCGTCATATTGAAAGACATAAAATATTGTGACCTCCAAGCTGTCATCAAGTTTGTTTATAGTGGAGAGGTGAATATTTCTCAAGATCAACTCTTATCATTTCTTTTAACAGCTGAAACACTGAAAGTAAAAGGTTTAGAAAAAGTGACAGCAGAAAATAGGCATGCTTTAGGACTTGAGAAACAAAAACATACGGAAAAAGCGACTTTGTCAACACCTATATCACCTTCATTCACACAATCAACTGAAAACACCAACAGGTCACCTCTGCAGCGCAAGAAAAGGAAAACGCGTCAGAAACGACCCCTTATGGATTTATGTCCCAGCGATGATGAAGGAGTTGCCCCAAAAATGAAAGGAAGAGCATCACCTGATATAGAGGAATTATTTGACAGTGAAATGATAGATATTACTAGTGATATTCGATCAGGTGGGGGCCCAAGCTCACTATTTATGGTTTCATTACATTCATCGAAAAAAAATTCACCGAAGAAATCTTGTCCATCAGTCTCCCGAGATTCTAAAACAACTGATGACGTTAATGATTTAGAAATAGAGCCTTCAAATCTATTAGAACAAACGTTAATTGTAGAAAATGAATCTTTTGTTAATCAAAATAATACAGAACATGCACAACTCCCATCTGTGAGTGGTATAGAAACTTCTGGGGAGTCAATAATAAGTTCAGATATCCCCGACCAAACCATTATTTCGACACCAGATTCTAATTTATTAACACCTGATAGCCCTCCAGATATTAAACCTGAAATTGTGCTCATTGATGATGTGTCTGTATCTCCTGTTCCTGGCCCATCTCATAGCTCTGGAAGATCGGTGATACAGGCAGACCACACAGATGTATATCAATCTAAACTCAGTAACACTGTTGCAAAGCATAAATCAGCAGCTAAGAGAAAAGCTACTGTCAGAAGGAAAAAACAATCAAAGGGATCTGATTCTATGACAAAAAAAGAATCATGGAGGCAGGTTCTTCATATGTGTTCTGAATGTTCTTACACAAATGCAAACATTGAAGAGCTTGTAAGTCATGTTGAATTTCATAAGAAATCAGCTATTCAGTGTAACTATTGTAAGATCAATTTTACTGAGTTACGTAAGTCGGAGAATGCACCGGCGGTTCGTGAAAATGTTGTAGATTGTGACATTTGTGATCACTGCTTCTGTTCTAAGATGGCTCTTTTGACTCATAAATTATTGCATCATTACTAATATCATGTTTAAAAGAATTAGAACTTCAACCATTTCAATTCATCTTTAAATCAAATTTTTAAATTGTAATTAGCTTTAAATCTAATATTAATGTATGTTTTAACTTTTACCTTTGCTATAAAATACATGACTCATTTCTTACTTGATATTTAATCATGATATATTTTATTAATAGAAACTAATAAACTGATCAAATTAATGAATCATTGCTAAACTGAGGTTTAATCATGATGTTATTTATACATTATTTATTAGACAATTACATTACTAGTTTTAAACTCAATGACATTTCATAAGTTTTTATTCAATTTAGTGATTAAATTATTAAATCTTTTGTCTTTAAGTGCAATCAGCCAATTATTACTCATGTCTTTATAAATATGATTTATTTAAGTGCTCAAATTATTATGATTTTTATTGTATATAATTATAATACACTAGTTTTAGAATTTTAGTCTGATATAAAGTATTAAAAATTTGTTGTAGATTCAGTTTTGTAAAACATTTTTCATTATTTTTATACTTAAAATTGCTTTCTTACATTTTGATTTTAAATAAAATTCTGTTCGACACATAGCATTAAAAATAATTTAGCTCACTGTCTTTTTAATTAAAAAAAAAAAACTGTTCTAAAGCATGAAGAAATTAAAATTAGTAATTTTAAATGCTCTTTTTTTATTATTTTTTTATTACAATGAAACTGAAAGGATGAAAAACTAGGCACAAAGTCTACCTATTTAACAAGATTGTGGTTGTTATGGTGGTAGGGATGGTAAGTTTCTTCCATAATGGAAAGAAAACTGCTTCGGAAGAACTAGGTTTCTTTCAACCCAAATCCATGTGGAAGAAATGGAAGAAAATTTTTTCAATGAAGAATTATCAAGTATTAAATTAAAATTTTAAACACTTTTTCTGAATTTGAAGAATTATTTCTGAGTCATTTTATAATTAATTTTTTATGTAAGTGAATATAAAAAATAAAAATAAAATATTAAAAAGAAAAATCTATTTAATGAATTTAAACAACAGTAGTTTCTTTCAATGTTTTACATAAAGGAGTACATTTACATAAAGGAGTACATGAGTCATTTTATAATTAATTTTTTATGTAAGTGAATATAAAAAATAAAAAATTGGAAAGAAAAATCTATTTAATGAATTTAAACAACAGTAGTTTCTTTCTATGTTTTACATAAAGGAGTACAATTTTATTTTATATTAAAAAAACTTTTAGGATATCGTGACCAAATTACATATTATTATATCATACTACAAATCATGCAAACCATTATTTGTATTCACAGGAAGCATACTAATTTTTATAACCAATTACAGTTAATTACTGAAAAAGATAGTATGTTAAAGGTATTTGTGCTTATCAATAAATATTTTTAATAAATATTTTATTTTCACATAACTAATCATAAAACTATAAGTTAATAATAATTTATAAAACTAAATGAAGAATTCTAAACTGCAATCTTTTATTAACAAATTACTGAATTTTTATTTTTAAATAAATAATAAACTAAAAGAAAATTTAAGCTATTAGTGGGAAACAACTTTAAAGTTTAACATTTAAACTGAAAATCATGTTGAAATATTAAAGTTTTATTTTAAAAAATAAATTTTGTAAATATAATAAAACTTGTTCTCAAATACTTTTCGTTTGCTTATAATCTCCAGATTGGCAAACAAGTTTTTTTAAGGGATCTGAAACAAAGTATAATTGAGTAAGTTCAGGAAAAATAAATGACTCTTCTGTTTTTCCGGTCAGTAATTTTTAGGCTTGTTTTTTTTAAATATCAGATGAAAAATACTCTTCAAGTGCTGTGATAATTTATATATATATAGGGGAGAGTCGGGTAGCCCCGCCCACTTAAGGAGTATCGCTTATATTTCTGTATTATATTGAGTAATAATCAATATTTTTGTATGTTTCTATTGTTTTATCATCTAATTAAATAATTCAATAAGAATAAACCAAAAAAAGAATAGTTTAACTTAAAAAAATAGAAATTTAAAAAATTTGACTACTGTATTCAACATATTTTCAAAACTATTGTTTACCATGTTACCAGCTGCATAAATACTGGAAACTTTGAAAATAATAATTTTTTAATATAACAATTAATGTCCGACGGTGGCTGAGCGGTAGCGCTTCTCACTGTTGTGCCACAGGTCCCTGGTTCGATCCTCGGGCCGGGTAAGGTTGACTCAGTCTTTCATCCCTTCAGTGGGTCGATAAATGAGTACCAAGCATGCTTGGGAACTACCTTACCGGAACATCTGCTCCTGCACCCTAGAGCCCAAGGTCAAGAAAACTGAGATGGGCACAGTAGGCCTTGGCCCTCTATGGGCTATCACGCTGCTGAGTTTAGTTTAATTAATGTCTGATGGCCCATTGACTTGAAAAAATTTTCTATACATATGAAATGGACAGTGGGCGGGGGTACCCGACACTCCCCTATATATATATAAATTATCACAGCACTTGAAGAGTATTTTTCATCTTATATTTAAAAAAAACAAGCCTAAAAATTACTGACCGGAAAAACAGAAGAGTCATTTATTTTTCCTGAACTTACTCAATTATACTTTGTTTCAGATCCCTTAAAAAAACTTGTTTGCCAATCTGGAGATTATAAGCAAACGAAAAGTGATGACTTCCAAATAATTAACTTCAATACTAGAAAGATGATTGGAGACAATTAACCCATCTTGTTTATTGTCGCTCAATAAATCAAAAATTACTTATTTGTAGTAAAAAATTAAAGTATTGAGTATTTTTTACTTTTTATAATTTAATCCAATTTAAGTACTTATTTAATTATTTATGTATTAACCTTATAGGAATGTATGTATATAAAACCTTATACCTGGAGGGACAGGAGGAGCCAAAGTGATCCCTAAGGTACCCCATAACCCAGGTAGGTTTACGTATAAGGAACCCTTTGTTAGTTATAAACCAGTTTCAGTAAAAAAAAATAAAAAATAAGCAAATTTCAGCATATTTATAATTATTATTTACAGTGAAAAGATAATTCAATTATCTTAAGAAACTAATGTATAATTGATAAGTTTGTGTTCTGCTTAATTAAATATTTCCACTATTTAAATCAAATAAAGTACCATAGACTTTTGATGATTGAGCCTCTATTATGTTTTTATTAAATTAATTAGTTTTTCAGACTTTCCAGGTATGCAAAAATGAACTGGAATTTTAAAAATCAAAAAAAATTTTAATGGGTGAAGACTGGTGTTGATAATAGGGACTTAATCCATTTTTTAACTTTTGATTATACCCTTAATTTAAAAATGTGCAAAAATTTTAATCAAAGTAACAAGTTTTCAACACTTGTGTATACTTTTTTTCCTACCTTATCTATGCTAATTTGCTGTACACATGATTGTTGTTTAAGTCTAAATTTTGGCAATAATAGTCTCTGTCTGAAGGTCACATCCAAATTTAACATATTGAAGATTCTGCTACAGATTGACTCTAAATTTTCTAACGGATATATTATATAGATGTAAAATGACCAGTGTCTCCAACAAATCTAAAAAAAACTGGTAGTGAAGTTTCTAAAAGAACATACGAAAGCGCACTGCTTTTACCTTTTCAATTATTTAAAAAAAATTTATTTCTGTAAGGGGAGTCACTTGAAGGAACTTCTGTTCTTAGAATATTAGATTGGAAAGATAAAACAGTGGATTTTCAAGGATTCTTTTATAATTTTAACTTCTAGTACATTAGCTTTGTCGGAACACTGGTCAGCTTATATAGATAGGTTTTATTAACGTTATAAATTTAGGGAGAAAAATTAGTTCTTATATTATTATTAAATAAATCAGAAAAGAGTAATTAATTCAAAACATAATTTCTAAAATAAAAAAAATACAAAAGACAATAAAAAATTTTTACAGAGAAATAATTTTTGAACTAATTTTATACCTAGTTATAAATTTTTTTTTTCTTTTACTTTTTAGATAACTACAAATTTTAATAAACTGAAAATAATATAATTACACATAATTCATCTAGATATAAGTGTACATATTTATTAAGTTACAAATTTATTTAGAGAAATAAGCATAGCATAAATAAGCATTCAAAATAAATTATTGTAATAATTTATATAGATTTTAAAATTCTGTGTAAAATTAAAATGATTAAAAAATCTATATTCTTTAAAAAAATGTGTAAAATTTTTTCACTATACTAAATTTTGTTTTTAATTTGAATTTATTAATAATTGTTAAATTATTGAATTGGTTGATTTTAGTTTCTTCCATTTCACCTAGTTTCTTTCAGCACTTTATGGTAGAACAGAGGAAAGAGAACCGATACCTTGCACCATCTGTCCCTTTACAGTTCGATCACAGTGGTCACCCATTAACTCACTGACCGCTGTCAGTGATGCTTGACTGTGAACAGTGTCTTATCTTATCAGCTCACTATGGAACTTAAATTTATATTAATATTGACTATAAATCTGACATATTTTCTATCGCTTAAAAAAATAGTATTTCTCTCACAGCTTTTATTTACTATATAGTATTTTGAGTATAAAAGGAACAAAATTTATTTAGTTACAATTATTTCAAGTACTGAAGATAAAGTAAATATTTTTATTATCTTTAGTTTAAATTTTCAATTTAATTTTCTAATCCACTACTCAATAAAGATAGCTTACTATTATATTTTTTTTACCATTAGAACCCTTGAAGCATCATGGCCTTCCTTACAAGGTATCTCAAAACTTTCCAATCCATATCTTTCTTTAACCGTTAACATATTATTCTATGCTGTGACAGAAAAAAGAAAATCAAATTCGAAAAATAATCCTTAATCACTTAAAATGGAAAATCGTTCTAGATTCATTATTAGTTAAGCTGATTTTGTATTGAAATTTAGGTACAGATATTTTAATACTTAGTCACATTAGAATATTATAAATACTTATTGTTATAAAAAAAAAAATTATGTTTGAAAATTTTCTGTAGTTATAGGGAGACAAGAGCTCCATTAATCTTTATCAAATAGAATATTTTTACACACGTTTTTTTCTGGGTATTGCTGTGAGGCTTTTCACTTGTGCCATTTAATACATTACTCATTTCCTAGTTTTTTTAAAATTTTATTTAATTCTTAACTTTATATTTAATTTTCGAATTATTTTCTCAATAATTTGTAAAGGTGAATATTGTAAAAGAGCAGAAATTGAACTGGAAAAAAATATATATATATATTCTATCCTTCAATTGTAAGATACAAGCACAATTCATATGCATTTTAATGTTTATCAATTCTGAAAAATTTCATGTTTATCAGTTTGTTATAACTTTGAAACATCTTTTAAATTTTATCTGTTGTCAAATTATTTTACCTACATAATGATCATTTTCATAGGTTTGGCTCGATTTTCGATTGATCTGGAAACAGTGGATCTTTCTATATGCAGGGTAGTCGCTGTTATATGTTACCAATTAACTTTTGAGATAATTGAATATGGGAGATTTTTTGATATCTTAACACTCTTGTTTAAAACCATGTTAAATTACTCAATCGCTTGTGTCTATAAAGAAGCAAATAGATCTAGAATAACCTTCAAAAGGACTTACCTGCTATCAAACAGAAATTTGCATCAGGGGGGGGGGGGCAATAATTAACTATTGATAATCTTTATGAACAATCTGTAGGTTTTTTTTTAAACTTACTTTGCCACTATTATTTATTTTCAAAAAACAAAACATTGCAGTATTTAATATGGATCTTTCTCAAGTCCTGATATCAAGTCCTTTTATTGCAGAATTGACATTTATTACAGTTTCTTTAATGTTAATTTTATTAGGTTTATAAAATTACAAGTGTTTATAGCATTTCGAAGAAATATCATATATTTTCGTTCACTAATTTGCTATAAAGGGGAGAGCAAGTTTAAAGAAAGTATTAATTGGCACTTAAGTATCTGACGGCCGTCACTGATGATATAATGCTTTTAATTTTACTAACTTTTTTTTCTTTTTAATTTCTTAAAATATATTTTAAAAATAATTAACATATTTTTAAAAAAAAAATTAATGTAGTGAAAAGGGATTTTCAAACCCTTTAAAGAATAATTTGTTTTTGTTAACACGTTCCCATTATTATAAGTATTAAAAAGCTAAAAAACTATGTAGTGAAATTCAATAACAAATATTGGTGTATACATTTCATTTGGAATTAATTCTTATGAGAATTGGATGAATGACGTAGGGCAGAATGCCTGTGATCACCACAAAAATATCTTATCTTACTAAATTAACTGAGAACTTAATAAACAAGTATAGATATTTATTTTTCCATTATTCAATATAAATTTTTACTGTGATATTTATATATTATAGTTATTAAATGAGATTCTGGTAAACTATAAGCATCTTTCTGCAGCCAAATTATTGGCCTCATATTTAATTCATGAGTACTTGAATTATATACCAGCATAAACTGCAAAAACCTGTTTTGCAGAAATCTCAAGCGTGATTGACACTAAACTTTTCATTCAGACTGTGAAAGTCATCAGTGACTGATGTGACATTTAAGGTGTTCAAAAAACATTTCTGAAATGTTTTTACTACATTGTCATAACAGAAACTGATTCGCAGTTGAAAGCGGATTTCAGTGGAATCTCATCATGGATCAGAGAGAAAGACAGGCTTGGTGCTTTTAAGTCTTAAAATCATATCTTTCTTCACAGCACATTAATTAAAATAAATGACATTGATGTAAATATGTTCCCATATCACAAAATTTAAATAAATAACAAAGCTAATAGTGCAACATAATAAATTAAAAAAACCATTAGTGTAATAGCTTCCAAAACAAGGGAAAATGCACAAGTCTACATATTGTTCACACTGATGCATGAACTCTCATCACCAGTCGCACACATAAAGCTTTTAATTTTCGATTTTTTTCCCCACCATAATTGAAGAAAACACTTTTAAGTTTTTAACTTTTTTTTTAAATTTCTCAAAAAACGTTTAGAGAGTTATTTTATAACTTAAAACGAGTTTGGGTCTGTTGATTTCTTATACTTATCAATTAAGTTTTCAGAGGTCAAATGGACAGGCACTAAATTACGAGTAAAAAAAGCAGGGCTCGAAAAAACTCAGAAATTTTACCTGTCCCCGAGGACGGCTTGACCAACAATGTACCCGTCCTCCTTTGAAACTAACCAGTCTCTTCTAAATAAATAACAATATAATTTTCTCTTATTTATTACAAACATTTAAATAAATTGCTCAGTGAATTAGTAGTTACTACGATTACAAATACTAGGATAACATTATACAGTAATAAAAGAAATACTAGGGTACTAATAGTAACCTAGTATTTCTTTTATAAAATAATTTAAATGACAAAGGTTAAGTTATTTGGAATGTCAATTTATTTAAGGGTACTGCGTTTTTTAAATGAATCAAATATGACGTTTGCCAGTTCTACAATCAGGCCAATGATTTGCAGAGGTTTCTGCACAGAAATCTGAAAGTGGTTTTCCATTTAGATAGATGCTCATTATTGCGTTTAACGCTTCTTGTTTAAGACCAGTACGTAATGTGTTTTTTTGTAAGTTCATTGCTGAAAAGACACTTTAAACCGCTGCACTACTCCCATACAGAGAAAACATCAATTCCACCATGTGCAGAATGTTGTTGTATTTCTAGATTAGAGAGTCATTTTAGAAGTGAGGAGCTAGACTCTTGTAAGATTACAAAAATTTTAAATGTATCACGAACATAAACAGGAAAATGGCCGTCCGCTCGGACGTCAGATTCGAGAAATTAATTGTCCGCGGGGAATTTTTGACCGCCGAAGACGGGCGGTTTTTCGAGCCCTAAAAATAAGTGTTTTTGGACACTAATTCTCAGAAAATACAGCAATTAACTTGTAACTTGTCTTGATTTATTTTTGGTACTATATGCAATAATTGCATAAAATTTCGTAATCCTAGATTAAATATTTATGCAGATAAGAAGATTTTTATATAAGAACTACCTTTTTTTTTTCGTCTTGTGTGTTTTTGCTATAACTTTAAAAATATTCAATAAAAATAAAAATTTAGCAATTTTTAATTAATTACAAAACTATTATAAAATTGGAAAAAAGTTGGCTAAAAATTGAACAGCATACTAGCATTTAAAGTAATACTTTCATACTGTGCATGAGCAAAAAAAAATTTTTAAAAAAATTCCAATAATTTTGTAGAGAATAATAATTAGTACCCAATGAAAAATGTTCAATGTGAAAACAATTTATTATTAAAAAATTAAGCATTTTTTACAAATATCTTATAAATAAAAACACCTTTAAATAACGAAAATTAAAAAAAAGCACTTTTTAAAAATGCTACATAACCTGAATGGTATATATATCAAAGAAAAATGTCTACATGTGATCATTATGGGATAATTACTGCCTGATATACTGTATTGATGAAATTCACGATTCTTGTAATGTTTCCTTCAACTGAAATTTCAACATAGAGATTTTTCTTTTGTGGTGTCCTTATATAGGCAGAAAGTGTTCAATACACGTGTCTTTAAAGCAGATAAAATATCTGCTATAACCACTTTAAGTTTTAAAAGTTGCATTGATAGTACTTATCACCATGTCAGATTATTTAATTGTACCCATAAGAGTTATAGCCTTTTATGCATTTTGGCTTTAAAATAAATTCTTTTTTTTTTTTTTTTTTACTTATATTAGGTACTTCTAAAATTGGGAAAGTGAAAAGCATATAAAATTCTTTTCTATCAGACGTGTGGAATACTGCTCTTCTTTTCTCAAATTATCACTTATACCTTTCAGTTAATTTATGTTTTACATATACAGACCTTTTTGCCACCTTTGCACTATGCCACAAGCATTCATACCTTTTTCCTGGAGTAAGATAAACAATGTGAGATTGGAAATCTAGTTGTCCAGATAAAAAGTATGACCTTTGTTTAGAAATGGTTTCAAAAGCGACCTTAGTACTAGCCCAAAAATGAATTAATATCTGTTTTGCAATCACAACGAAAGAATGAATTTACTATAACAAATCTACTACCCAGTATCCAGAAAATGAGCAGCATTATTACCCAAAGAAAGTTTTGCGGATGCCGCCAATGGGTGACAGTAGTAGTAAAATAATGCATAAATGTTAACTTACAGTTCATCTATTTTTATTCAAAGAAAATATATATTTTTGCCTATGTTTTAGTTTCTGCACTGATTAATTATTATTTTTAAGGTTATCCTTTTAAACCATTAGGATTACATCTTAGTACAAAATAATCTAATCATTAGATCAAAAGTTATTAAAGTGTCAAACGTTTGAATTGTATGCATGTCTTTTTTGCAAAAAAAAAAAATATATATTGATTTTATTCTTATATTATTCTTAATTTTTCAGTTAAAACAGTCGTTCTCAACTTTAACCTCTAATGGTTTAGAAGTATTTCAAAATAAATTTTCTTTGTTACTTTTTATGGATGCTGCTATACATGCGGTACAAGACTTCGTAAAAAAAAATCCATCAGTCGGCCTTTATGATTAAATTAATTTTGTTCAGTACTTGTTTATTTGCTAGCTTTGTGGGGAGAGTATTTATAGACAATGTCAACCTTAATCTATGAAAAGGTACCCCATCATAGAATCGAGTTAACATGCCTTATATACTATTGAGTTGTATTCTTGTAGTGGTAGATACGCTACAGTACTCCTCCACCAGAATTATATTTGGGATAGAATTCGATGAACGGATACCACTAGTTGATTGATTGCTATTTTTTTGAGAAGCCGTGAGAGCTGTATTAAGTTCACGATCGTGGTCGCTCCTGTGTTGCCTTTAGCAGTCCAGTGTGTACAAGCCGACATTGTGTTTAATCGAGACTGAGCAGCAACGGTACGAGAAGGTGGATAATGTCGCAGTCACAAGTAGCAAGTCAGCTGTAGTAGCAAGTAACAAGTTCACATCTCGTCCAAGGTCACCAATGTGGGGAGAGTTATAAACAATGCCAACCTTCATCTATGAAAAGATACCTCCTGATTGAATCAAGTTAGCATGTCTTATATACCAGTGAATTGTATTTGTATTTTTGTAGTGGTAGATACGCTACAGCTTTATATGGAGTTTTTCTTTTGTCAAATGAAAAAAATAATAACTTCTTCAATTTTAGCTAATGATTAATTAATCAATTGCAGGTTTCATTCAATTCTTAGTTGACAGTGTTATAATCTAAATATAAAAAATTCAACATGATTTGTAAACTTGTGAATCACAAAAAGGCTCATAAAAAGACAGTCAATGAATTTATTTCAATAATGGAAGTTATAAAAAAAAAAATAAGTGAAGAGAAATCCTACAAAATTTATAAATATAAGCCCTCGGGAGTTCCTTCCTTTTTACGATACAGAACATTCTCTTTAGATTTTCTGAAGTCTTCATTAGTTACTTTCATACGCCTCTCTCTCAAAGCCATCAACCCAGCTTCTGTACAAATAGCCTATAACAAAAAAAGACATTTTTTTTTAAACAAATGCAATCATTTTCAGTACATACAAGATTTTATTGTGATTTGCCTTATCTAGTGAACTTTTCCACATTTTGCTTCATTGTACATTTCAAAAAGCAGTACCTTACATGTTCAATTATGAGTTAATAGTGAAAAGAATTTGTTACAAAAGAAACTAATTTTACGAACAAATTTGACAAACTAACCAATTAATAAGACAAGTGGAAAAATATAAATATATATATATATATACCTACACTCATCTGCTTGTTAAACTCTTAAGATTTATTTGCTTAAAACTGAGATAATGTAAAATAATAATAATTGAATGAAATATTAATTTTAAGCTATTTTTATGAAGTGATCCAATTTAGACTTAATTTAAGACTTATTTAAGCATTAAAAAATGTCTACCTAAATTTATGATTTAATATTTAGATAATATATTTTCCTTTTTACAAAACTTTTTTTTTTTCAAAGTTTTTTTAAATGCAATTATCTGCTACCTTATTACTTTCTATTAAATATTTGTTTATATGCAGAGAAAAATCTGGTCTAATAGTAACTTTCCTTGCTTTTCAGCAATCAGCTTAAATTTTCACAGTACCATCACAACTAATTGAAATTTTATGCCATTTTTATTAATAATATAAACAAATAAAGTTTGCAATACACTGATGCAAGTAAGCACATAGTCAATCAATTTCAAATTATCTGCAACTAAACTAGTATATGTGTCGGAACTTAAACTCTTAAAACTGTGGATTTAATTTCATTCATTTATTTATATTTTAATTATTTATTTATTTTATGATTTTACAGTTGAAAATGTATTAGGTACAGAAAACCTTATACAAATGAAAATTCAAATTATATTTTAAAATAATTCAAAATTCAATTTCTCTCCTTTTTTTTTAATGAATATAAATGCTTGGATTGAACAAATGCCTAGGAAGTAATATGCAGAAAGTTTGGGTAATTTGCTTATAAGCTGGGTAAAGTTTGAAACAAAAACAATTCTCAATATTAATACAGTCTGATCTGCAGACTCCTTATATGGTAAATATTTTATCAGATTTTTGCATATGAACAATTAATGTGTGTTTTAAAGGTGTATAAAACCAGAAGCTTTCAGCACAAGCAGATATTGGGCCAAAAACTCTCTTCAACACATAGCATTAGTTTCTTAAAGAGTATATTAGAACTTTGGAAATTGTCTACAAAACATTTTGATTTTCTATGCACATCTACAAGACTAGCGTGGATATAGTGCCATTTCTAAATCAGAATAGACACTGTTTAAAATAGTACTAAGTAAATAATTTAGTTTTTTTATTTTCAGGAACAAATACCAAATTACAGTACAAATATTTCCTTTAGAGACTCTACTCTCGCCATTCTGGATTTTATGTTAAATTTTTGATTTGCGATTTTTAGATGTTTTCACGTAATTGACAAACTTTTAATGATATAGTATTAGACAGAACAATACCTTTCCAAAAAGGTATAAATTAAAATAATCACATTATTAGATTTAGAGAAATAGAACTTGGAAATTTTTAGAATTTCTATAAATTTTTCCTCAAAACTTTTAACAATAAAATGACAAAATTTGTAATTTTGTAATAATTTAAAACTACGCAATTCACAGTTTTTAGATTTCTTAAAATCTAATTTTATTACAGTTTAAACAAATGAAAACTGTGGGGAGAGTAGATATCGACAATGTCAACTTTCATCAATGAAAAGGTACCCCAACATAGAATTGAGTTAACATGTCTATACCAGTGAATTGGAATTATATTTTTGTAGTGGTAGATACACTACAGTACTCCCCCATCAGAATTACATTTGTGATAGAATTCGATGAACAGATACCACTAGTTGATTCATTGCTGTTTTGTGAGAAGTATTAAGATCACCATACTTTTGAGTGCTGATCGTGAGAACTGTATTAAGTTCACAGTCGTGGTCGCTCCTGTGTTGCCATTAGCAGTCGAGTGTATGCAGGTCGACATTGTGTGTGATCGAGACTGAGTAGCAACAGCATGAGGAGGTGGATAATGTCACAAGTAGCAAGACCATCCATTGAAGTAGGCGTGTTCAGATACAAGTGGGCGTTACTGTTAATATAGGCATGCTAATTTCAAAGTGGAAGTTTCTGTCAAGGTAGGCATGTTCACATCATGTCTGGGTCACCAATGTGGGGATAGTAGTTATCGGCAATGCCAACCTTCATCTATGAAAAGGTACCCCGCCATAGAATCGAGTTAACATGTCTTATATACTAGTGAATTGGAATTATAGTTTTTTAGAGGTAGATACACTACAAAACCAACTTGGAGGGCGTTAATTGCATAAAAACAAAGATGGTTATCAAAATCTAAAAACAAGTAATTGTATTTCGAATTGTGATTGGGTGGCAGCCTTGTATTTTACATGTATCAAAAGATACTGCCTAATATCCATCCTCAGTTTATTAAAGAAAATTAAACAAAGAGGAGTAAGTTGAGTATGGTTGGTAGAGAAAGGACCTCTTGACAACTAAGCTTACCTTAATATCTGCTCCAGACAAATCATCTTTTGCCATAACTAAATCATCAATATTTACATCCTCTGCTAACGTCATTCTGGCAGTGTGAATGAGGAAAATCCTTCTTTTAGTCTTCTCATCTGGCAAAGGGAATTCAATTTTTCTATCAATACGGCCAGGCCTGATAAGAGCAGGATCAAGGGTTTCTATTCGATTAGTTGCCATCACAACCTATGAATAAAATTGAACATACATTAACTTCATAATTCATTTAATATGTAGAAAATTTTAATACGATATTTAAATTTTAACTATTACAGAAGACAGAAAAGAAAAAATTTATAGAATGAAGAAGAAAATGTGATTTTATCGAACTTGTTATTTAAAAATTTATAAGAATTAATAAGCAATTTAGTAATAAAAAATAAAACTCCCTTTTTTTCAACATTGTGCACTGTTTTTAAACACCTATATTTGAATCTTTAACGTTTAATTTTAAATTACACTTTCATTAAGTTAAATATTTTTATTAGATTATGTGTCACGCCACAATCATTTTGATCAATTAGTTTTTGACACCATATTGCTGATTGATGTTTTTATCCACTATACTTGGTGTGAGGTAACAATTGTTTTTATGACACTGTATTGTAACAAAATTTTTTTCAAAATGATTAACTTTTGATTTCTTATTGCAAATAGATGAGGTTATCTGCCACATCCTGTGTATTAAATGAGAAACCATGGTCTCAGTTGATAACCATCATAATGAAATTATTTTGAGTGGGATTTTCCATGTTCTGCATTACAGCGTATATCTGTAACAATATTCCAGATTTATATGACATTTAAACAAAACAATCATACCAACAATACACAATACAATCTTTGTAAAAATAAAATAAAAAATTTTAATAAATAAAAACAAATGAAAAATTAGCGTAAAAAATTCTAAAGATAAGATAAATTCAGCTGATAGCTAATAATTAAAATTAATATTTGAAACAAAAGCACATAATAGAATTTTGAAGATTAATAGCTTTATTTACAAAACAAACCAAATCAACAGAAAATACTTTAGTAAAACGATGTAAACATCTAGTGTATGAACAAAAAGGTTTCTTAGGTAAGTTTAATTAAAAATAAGGTATATACAATAAATTTATTTAATTAAAAGAATTCCCATATAATGTATTTCATAGTTAAATAAAAATATAGATTAGTGTAATTTTTAAACAAACAAGGGTTCTGGATCAATAATGTTAATTGAACAATTGGATTAAACAGTGTTCAGACAAAGGGCACTCTACTGATCTGTGGATATGTTTATACAATTTTTGCACTCTTTAATCTTGTAATAATTAATATCGCAATTTTGTTTTAAAATGTTGAATGTTACAATTTTAAAACTTTACTAAAAATATTTTAAATAAAAGAAAATTAAACCATATTAGTTGTTAAGGAGGTAATAGAAATCATACCTTCACATCACCCCTTGAATCAAAACCATCCAACTGATTCAACAATTCTAACATTGTTCGCTGAATTTCTCTTTCACCACCAGAGTTTGAATCATATCTAAAAAATTTAAAAAAATCAAACTTAAAACATTCCCAACTTCCAGAGCTAATCTAAAACAAATTTTCACTTAAATTATATTAGATCGTTTAAATCACAACTTAAACTGTATATTTTATTATATCGCAGCTATCCCCTATATTTTGGGGGTAGAAATCCTAATATGTCATATTCAGAGAAAATATGCTTTTGTGTCTGACTTTGTAACTTAAAACTTGGCCTGCATTCATTAATTAGCAAGACCTTAATTAAATATTAACCCCTGGAGCCTTTAAGATTGAGTCCTAGAATGTGAAGATCCAATTATTTAGAGCAAGCACAGCAATAAATGCATAAAAAAATTGGCTGTAGTAATTACAATGATTGACAAAAGATACTACTTTTAAAAATGATCTACTTTTCATTACTCATTTGTCTACATGTTATACCCTGAATGAAACTTTTAAGAAACACATGCCCAATCTGATCATTATTTTTAGTTTTGCATTTTTTTATCAATACTTGTTTGAAAATGGGCGAACACAAAAGTTATGACTGTAAACAATTTTGACATCAGCTAAAAGTGTTATTTAGTTTTCACTTTAGTTCCAACACCATTAAAACAAAAAAAAATTTACAGAAAGTATCTAGTTGAATACAATGTAACATTTTCTACTTCACTTTTGTTCACCTTGCTTACTTAATATTACATTGATAACATCAAGGGCTTATTGATAAAATTACCTTTTAGTACCAACAGCATCAATTTCATCAATGAACACAATAGAGGGAGCATGTTCTTCTGCCACTCTAAATAATTCTCGAACAAGCTTTGGACCGTCACCCTGAAAAAAACATTTACAAAACATGTGAATTTGTTTATAACATAACTAAAGGTGATAATAAAAATTTATGTAAATTTAAAATAGATATAATTAAAGGATTTCCCCAAACATTTTGTCTTGTGGAACACTTGCCACGCTTTTCAGTTCAGAAGAAAACCTTGCTTACTTAATGCAGTTGAACCTGCTTATCTCGAACCTCTTTATCTCAAAATTTCTCAAATTCCCTACATTTACTGTCTAAAATCAATGTATTTTCCATGTTTATGTCAAATTCTTTTTCTTCAAAACCTCCGTTTCTCGAATTTCTAATAATAGAGCACAAATGTCAAAACTTTCTTTATCAGTAGAATTCGTAGACAGAGATGAATTCCGTGAATCCACAGGAAGTAGGGATGAACAGGTAGGGGGTGTTTCTTGGAATTTCAATTACTATCCCTGCACTTCCTTAACTAGAAAGGAATACAATGATTCAGGCAGTAAGTGAGGGGTTAATGAATAGTGACCATCAGGGGTCAGCTTTTCAACATAGATAAGAAAGCTATAGAAAACAGTTGGTATGGAAACTTGTAGATGCCAGGGATGAAACAAGTTAGACACTATCAGAATTGCTGTTTTGCCTGGAGAAATATGTCTCTAAAAACTATCCAAAAGGGTTTTAAAAAGCTGGTTTTAAGAATAGCTGTGAAGATGATGAATAAGAGGATGAAGGCATCGGCAAAGAAGAAGAAAATGTTAACGCTGAAAATGCAGTGCCAGAATGGAATAAAATCTGGATTAATTATTGACATTAATTTTGATGATTTTTACAAGTGGACAACTGCCTGGCACCATGTGGAACATTGGCAGTTGCGGAAATCATAGATAATGTCAAAGGAATATCAGATAAAGAGGAAGAAACTGAAAATCATATTGATGAATCAAAAGTTAATGCAAAAGAAGTAGAAAAAGCTGTAGAATTCTTATACACTACTCTTGAATTCCAGGAAAATGTTGGCTATGAGGAATTTGAGATCTTTCTAACCTCAAAAGAGTAATCGGAACAAGTAAGATTATACATCAAAAATCTTTGAAAAATTATTTTCAGTCTTTAATGTATGCTAAAAAACTGTTATGTAAATAGATGTATGTGGTATAATTAATTTAAAGAAATGTCTATATTTTTCTATTAAAAACAATTAAAACACTTTTAATAGAATTTCTTAATTAAAATGAATTTTTTAATGTACCTGTATAACTCGTAACCTCTTTATCTCGAATTTTTCGCCTTTCCCGTGAGATTCGAGATAAACAGGTTCGACTGTATTAAATTTTTAATAATTCATCAACTTCAAATCTGTTTTTGACAGATGGTAAAGTGTTACCCACAAGAAAGATTTTTCTAACCATATTGTAATAAATATATATAAAAAGACTTTATTGCAATTATTTTGGATTCTAATTAAGATTCACCAAATAAAATTTAGCTAATTAGTAACAGCCTGTAATAAAATAACTAAGCAAAAAATAAATGTTAATAATGAAGGGGATGAACCTGATATTTACTTTTGATTTAATAATAAATGTTCAAGGTTTGGCATCAATTTATTAAACTTAATTACAAATATTTGTGGTCAGTGAAGTTAAGAGACAAGCAACTGTGATGAGACACTTCTCACAGTATGAAAATGGCAAAGCGATTAAAATCTATATTCAACAATAGGGGATAAGTCTTTGTGACCAGAATTACAGATATCAATTTTAAAAAATTGGCATTCAAGTTCTTCATTTGATTTATTCTGATCAATTCCTTTTGCAATACGACAACTATTTTGCTGCTACCACTATATTGATTATCTACTGTATTATTACCATAGCTAAAAACCTATCTAAGGCAGTTTTAAAATAATTATGGAAGGCATTTAAATATTAAAATGCTGCACCTTTCTGGCACTTCCTTGAGTGACAAATTAGAAAATTGGGAAAATTCATGTTCCACATTTAGCTTCATTAGCTTAATTCAGAAAGGAAAACTGAAATGATTGACTCCACTGAAATCAAATTTAGACTATTGCCTTGTAATTGCAAAATAACCACAATAAATTACATAAGCAAATCTGTAAAACAGGCTATGTCTGTTTTTACCAAGAAGGGGGACAAGAATTTCTACTGCATATAGATGCAGTAGAAAAATATCAACTATTGGGAACATCCATTTACATCTCATAAGCACCTCAACTTTTTTCTTTTGCCAACATGGACTACTTTTTGGTAGTAAACGACCCTCGGAGGTCGATAAAGAACAATTCGGGTACCTAGGAGAAAAGTACACACAAAGAGAAAAGAAGAGGAAAAATACTTACCAAGTATTTCTGAATTAACTCAGATCCAACAACTCTTAAAAATGTGGCAGAAGTTTGATTGGCAACAGCTTTGGCAAGTAATGTCTTACCTAAAAAAAAATAAAGTTTATTTTAAATAAATCGAGTGAAACCTTTGTTAGCATAAAAACTGAAAGACTTACAGATTGAAAAAAAATAGATTTTATAATTATTAAATCAATTTATTTTAACATAATTCTTAATAGTACAAAGATACAATACAAAGTCAACTCTTAGTTTATACTGTTAGCATAAAAACTGAAAGACATACAGATTGAAAAAAAAATAGATTTTATAATTATTAAATCAATTTATTTTAACATAATTCTTAATAGTACACAGATACAATACAAAGTTAACTTATATTCATAGCATAGTTCTTGACAATTTATTTTAAGCTTCAGAAGTATTAATAATCATTAATTATGCTAATCAGAACATTATTAAATTATAACTCAAATGAAAAAAATTTAGAACTGAAAAAGAAATGTGTGAAAATACATATGTTCAAATATTCTTTCTACTTGTTGCATAAAATTTACTTTATAATAAAATGATATAATCGAATTTTATAATAACCTTTTTCTGTTTGAACTTATTAACTTATTTTATGTGTTATTTTGAAGAGACTATTTTAGTACATTTTGGATGGTCTCATTAATAAATATTTAAATAATTCTTTTCTTTTGATCTGAAAAATATAGATGTCTCAAATAACAGTAAAGTGAATAAAGAGTGGTTAAAAATTAGTAAATACATTTAAAAAGTAAACTGCATATCTTAAAATTTACTGCACACAGGTGATATTATTCTGTCTCAATCAAATACTTTGAATAATCTTCTGGATAAAAAAAAAAGGTGTAGTAAAATATGTAGTAAAAAAAATTAAAACTTTAACTATTAAAATTTATAAAATATACTAATTTTTATCATTAAAATTTTTTTTGATTAATTGCCTATTTTAAAAGTGTTAAAGTAAAAAAAAAAAAAAAGTGAATAAGAGATGAAAAGGAACACTTTTGTTTTCATTTTTACGCTGATATTTGCTTTTACAAACATTCTGATATTTTCATAACCAGAAGGAAGAGAAAAAAAAGTAAGATTATTTCCCTATTTGATTATTCAAGTTTTGGATGATAATAAATGTTGAGAATAAATTTTTGATAAATATTAAGCTTTATTAACAATCAAAATGGAATGTTTATAACACAATCCACAGTTTTTTTATTATTTAATTTTTAAACAGAATTTTCAAAACAAAATCATGAAAACTATCTAAAATAAAATAACACTATGTGCAAACGTAATAGTATCTAAGTATTATTGTAAATTTTTAAAATCAATTTTAATCACCTGTGCCAGGAGGTCCATACAGTATTACACCTTTAGGGGGTTTAATTCCCATTTCTTCATAATATTCTGGATGTGTCAGGGGCAACTCAACAGATTCCTAAAAAATGTATTATAAACAGTTTTAAAAAAATTATGCTTTCAAACATTAAAAACACCAGCTAAACACATACAAAAAAAAAAAATCTATACTTGAATTCTGATCGATATTTAAGGAATATAGTAAACGAATGTTATTTACATCATATTACACACATACTATATTTATCGATATAATGATACATAGAAAAATAGTAGCTCGATAATAGCTTTATTAATAAATAAAGAAAAGAGAATATTTATAAATACTAATGATAGACAAACTATACAACTAAAAAATGAATGCAATACTAATAGAATTGCTGGTAATTAATTCTAAAGAAGGTGTTTTAAATAATTTGACTTTTTCCCCCAACAGATGGCGTAACAAATGTAAAACAGTCTTTTCCCCTGAGGCAGAATTTCTTCTGGCTTTCTGCGACAAACCTAACTAGAACCAATATCTTTCTGCAAGATATTTTTATCGTTATAAATATATGTGTAATGAATTTATAATAATAGATGCACTTCGTGTTTATAAAAAAAGCCTACATGCATAGAATAAAACTGAGTAGATTTTTTTTTCTTAATTTTATAATATAAGTTTAAATTTCTTAATAAGTTTAAATTTGCATAATGTTTGATAATAAAGAAAAATTATAAATGTATAGATCTGCAGACAAAAATGCTTACTAGAGCATAACTAAAGATTACCCAGAACCTGTAATAAGATGGAACAAATAGCTAAGAATGGACAAAAAGATTAAATTTATAAAACAAGATAACTGAATTTGAAGTATCAGTTTAAAACAGTATGATTTAATGTTTCATTATAGTAGTTATATCAGGTACAGAAATAAATCAGGTGAAAAAATCAATATTGAAGTTGAGTAATCAAAATCAAAATAATAAAATAGGATTGCCTATATCCGAATTTTAAAAGCAAAAAAATTAACGCAATCTTTGTTTCAATTTTTTCTTTATGAAAACAATTACAGATTAATTAGATTCGATTGATATTGTACTGACTTATTGAAAGATTTTGTTTTAAAAAAAAAGAAAGTAAATAAAACTTTTTTCTTGATCACATTAAGTTCAAAGCGAAAAAAATACACAGCCCTTGTGATTTGTAACAGAAGTCGCACTGTATTGTGTACATATATAGCATTGATTCCCCACGAAGTACGCAGACGCGGTTTCCGACTCAATACGCTCAAGTCTATTCAACATCTCGAAACGAAATAGTCTTCATCAGTACTGAAACATCGGTATTAGAGCCATACTCATTGGATGCGATTTGTTTCGCATGCGTATGGAAACCTGTTTAAAAGTGTTTCGCCAGTAAATATTTTCCACCAATCTGGTTTTCATTCGCATGCCAAAAAATCGTAGATAGTGAGATATCTTTCAGGCTTTATTTCATTTATCGTTAGATTGCGAGTGTTTTTTTTTATATCGACGACTTAATTCAAAGGATATAGGCATTTTATCTTTAAAAAACATATATTATTTCCTCTTTTCCGCTCGCTTTCCAGAAGAAAAAAAATCTCTGACATCGCTAGATGTTGTCGACTTCCATCTTATTTCTTCTTCGGAATGCCGCCCTGAAAAATGAGTTTTCAAATTTTTTTAAAATTATTGTTGCTTTACAAGAGCAACAAATAATATTTTCGCTAGACATGATTTTTTTTTTTTAAAAAAGAATCTTTTTACGCCTGAAATTTTCCACCTAAGTGCAAAAAATATAAAACGCTTTGTTCTCATAAGAAAACACAAAGCAAATTTCTGCGCCAGCGATAGAGGCCGAAGTTGGCAAATTTCCAAAAATAGCTTAATAAAGGGGAAAAAATTTCTCCCCTTTTTATCCAGTAACTGTTTGTGTTGGAGATTAACGGAAGATTACGAGCGCTTTAGCCCTTCCGCGGTACTCTAGAAAAACAATTATTTAAAAACTATTCAGTAAGAAAAAATTTTTGCAGAACCGTTAATGCTTCTGCAGAAATTATTTTTTTTGTAAAACAGCTTCTGTTTCTGCAGAATCTTTTTTGAGAACTTACTATGTTTCTGCCAAACCAAAAAATTTTATTTCCCAAATAAAAAAATCTTTCTGCAAAACTCAGTCGCTTTCTGCGACAATGTCGCTGTGTCGCCGTGTTTCTGCCACGGGGGTCTTTTCAATTAAAAAAAAATTTCAATTTTGTTTCTTTTACTTAGTTGGAATATGATTTTATGTGTAGGCCCTCTTTTTCTGAAGAAATTCAATTTCAATTCATTTTTACAAATAATAATAGAATCATGTTATTCATGAAATCATGCACAAAACTCATGAAAGAACTCACAAAATAAATATGGTAAGACTTTGGTATTTTTTTGTTGTGCTAAGTTGACAATGCATTAATTTTCCCACATTGTGTTTGCTTCTTTATTTAACTAACAATATTTGTTTCTTTATTAAATAACAGTAAATGTATGATTTACTGTTATTTAATTTTTTATATGTTCATTAACCCTTTCGAGACGGGAAGTGCGAAAGCGCGCTTACCGCTGAGGCTGGCGGTATCTCTCGCGTGTATCTTCCCAGGGCCGGAGGGTTTTTTGATGTTAAGCCTAATTCCATGAAATTACCGAAATATCTGCACGTTGTTTAATATTGTTCGGTACAGTATTTAAATGACATATGCTTTATATATATTTTTATGGATACTTTATTTACTTAAGTTATTTCTTGTTTAAATATATATTTTACTCATTTTATTTTCATTATGTACTTATCATTTTAAAACATTTAACATTACATATCTGAAAACTAATTTTTCGACGCTTCGACATTCTAACGGTAAAAAGAGAAAAAAATCAAGCCTACAAATTCTAACTATCCACTAAAAACTAAACCAAAAATCGAAAGTAGCGAGAGAAAAAAACTCCCATGCTTACTGTAAACAAATACCACGTGCAAATTTAAAGAGCCCTCATAAAACATTCCCCCCCTCCACTCCTTCCCCTAAAAACCACGTGAATGTACTCTCATCTTGAGTAGAAGGTCAAATCTACATGTATCTGAAACCATATGGACATACAATGCCATCTTTTGGAAGAAATTTTATCTTTTAAAACGTTCCGAAACGCTGGCACAAATGAGTGACGGCCGGGGGTGAACGAGAAAACTCTCTGACACGCGGGTGTGTTAAAGTTGATCTCAGAAGGCATACCCGGAAATTAATTTTTACATTACACATTGCAATAATTTTTTCTCCTAAAAAATCTCTTAATATTTTAACTATTTCACAGATTATAAGAAGTCTTGAATTAAAATTATATCTATCAATTTATAATAATATAGAGTGGCGTAATTTTATCAGTTTTGATGCTCATGGAAATAACATTATCAAGTACATTAAATATTAGAAATACTTTAAGGGACCAAAAATCACAACTATTGAGTAAGCAAATGCTTTTATTCAGTTTTTTTGCAAAATAACTTTAAGTACGTAATAAGAAAGTTGAATCGATTATAGGTCTCAATGGCTGAAGAGCTTAGCCTGTACCAAACAAAATTGGCTATATTAAAATGAAAGACTGCATTAAGGTAGCTCAAAAGTTTCTTGTTGATTTTTATTGCTTAATCAACAACTGCTTTGTAAAGCAAAGAAAAAATTTATTTAGTATATCGTAGTAAAATATCTTACCTTTATTTCTTGAATTTGCTGGTCAAGACCACCAATATCTGCATAAGTTTCTTGTGGTGCTTTTTCTAATTTCATAACAGTAACCATCGGATCAGTGTCGTCTGATAATACACCGACCACAGCATGGACCTTAAGTTTAAATGAGTATTAAAAATGCATGGAATAGCAATATTGGTAATAAATGTAAATTGACTTTATTTAAATACTAGCAACGCTCAAAAGCAAGTTGGTTTGCCCTACAAACTCAATGGTTTCTATCATTAATTCTGTCTAACGACATTGTACTAAAATACTTGGTTCTCCCTCAAGGACTTCCCACTTTGTGCATACCCATTAACTAACATCATATAGTAGAAAAAATTATCAAATTTAGCATTACAAATTTAAAGGCAAAAATCTACTCTTTTTATTCATTAAAGAAGTAAGATGTCAAATTTTTAAAAAGTTTGCTGTTATATACAAATTAGATTACACTATAAAGTAAATAATTAAATTATACCATATATTTGTATTTTTTTAAGAGACAAAAAGTTTGAATCAGTATTAAATAACACAATGCAAAAAATAACAAACAGTTCTAGTTAATAAAGGTACAATAAAAATATAATAGGAGAGAACAATAAAAATATTTACAGAATAGATGAATGATCATTTGACCTAATATGAACTTAAAAAGCATGCTTTGGAACAAAATTAAAAGAATAAAATTTAGGCACTTAAATCAACATTCAATTAATTGCAGGAGAACATGGGGTACTTATAGGGAGGGATAGCTTAAATTTTAGTGTTCATTTTGTAAAAAAGGAACTTGTTTTTAGGATATTACATTAGGCAGCAGACAAATTTAAAAAAGAAACTTTTTATACAAGAAATCAACTCATTTTAATCAGAGCACTTGGAGATAAATACATGCTTTTCTAATAATTTTAATGCAACAAAATGCATATGTGCCAACTTTCAAAATGAGCTATCTGTAATCCGAATTACAATAATAACACATTAAGAAAATTCAAATTAGCATAATTTCAAGGTATTTTTACATGCTAATTCTATATAGGTATACATAATGGTATCATGCATGGTTTTATTATTAAAATAAAAAATATTAAAAAATTTCCAATATTTGCATCTAACAACAAATTTTTTTTACATTGGGAAGTTCGGAGCGAAGCTTATTTTAAAAAGATTAAGAAAATTCTTAAAAACCGTAATTTTAATAACTCAACCATAAGACAGTATTCCTGACTATGAAACTTTAATTGCTGGCCCCTCTGAAAATGGATTACAGAACAGAGACTGAAGTGGAATATTCAGAGGTGGGTGCAGCTGAAAACTGTGTTCCAAATGCCACAGTTTTCAACAAGGAAATATACAAGAATCACAAGCGCAAAGCTACACCACCAGAAAATACTGAATCTGCCGATCTAAGTAACTGATCTAAATAATCGGATGAAAAATAATCAAAAATTGATTCTGAATTTCTCACGGAATTTCAGGTTTTGTTTGTCTACTGGACAATTGGCTTCTCAATAAAAAAATTCCCAAAGCAAAAAAAAAAAGTTTAAAATTAAGTTTTTTATTGCAGGAATGAGATTGGCCTAAAGGCAAAAAAGCTGAATTTTCACGACAGTAAATCTTACGCGATTTATAGCAAAACTATCAGTAACATACTCTCATCCAGTTTCGCTGATGTTGAAATAAATGCCTATATATAGCAAGAATCGCCGATAGAAAAACTGCCACATTTATTGTAACTAATTCAAGAAAAAAACTTACTTTTTACAAGAAACGTGATAAGGATATTAAAATTGCGTGAATATAAATCCCGATATTGAAATCACATAAATGAAACTCGGTATTGGACTTAAAAAATGTGAAAATACAAATCATGATGGGTAATTTTCAGATCGCATAAATACAAACTACGATGCATAATTTCTAAATGGCGTGAAAGTGAATCCAAAGCCTGGTTTTTAAATACGAAAATAGATGTTGATATTACAACCACAAAAACGAATCATGACATTAGATAAACTTGCATGAATACGAATCGTTACATAGAATCTTAAAAATGCCTCAATACAAATCGATATCGTATTTTTAAATCTTGTAAATAAGAATTGCAATGAAGGATATTGAAATTGCGTGAATAAGAATCGTAACGCGCAACTTTTAAATCAGGTAAATACGAAAATACGATCTATCTAGGGGACGCATAAAAATGAGAAAAATCTTATTTTCTGCTCTTAAAAGCTAATAGCTAAAATAAGTAAATATGCAGAAGGGTTGGCAGCTTAGCAGTTTGAATTTTCTATATATCTTTCGATATTTTATAATCAAATCGGAAATAGATATAATTATTTTATTTCAACGGCCGAGTTTTCAGAAAAGGCGGAATATATATATAAACTTTTAGAGAATCGGAGTTTTTGATAAAAAGGCTGAAATTCGAGAGACAAAAGCGAAAAATCGAAAAAAAGCGAAAGTGGAAAAATCTCATCCCTAAATGCAATCTCTCTTTTGTCAACAACCTAAAACTATGCCAAGATTAATTTCACTTAAAAATATACCAATACTCAACAAGATGAGCAAAACACTAAATTTAAATTCTAGGAAAAATTGTTTAACATAAAAACTGTCATTTTACTTTGTGATTCAGCAAAACTGAGCAGCCAGGCTCCAATTGATCTTTGTCAACAAAAGATAATATGCTAACATAATGTTCACTGCCAACTGAAGTAGATACAATTGCGTGATTATCATCAATTATCTCTTCTAATGTTCCAACAGACATCGGTGTTCCTCGCAAATCATCAACTTTAGATCTTTCTTCCTAAAATTAGTAATAAAATACTGAGATAAGAATAGTTATAATATTAAAGTTTGATTAGCAGCATCTTAAAGGATTTCAGAATAATAAACATAATTTACAATAAAAATATAAGAATCTACAATTGTGCATCACTCATAAAAAATTTATAGAAGTTAGTAAATAAAGTAGTTGCTGGACTTTTCAGCTGTCTCGATTCTAACCAGTGTATCATATTTTACAGATGGTTTTTTGAAATATGATGGTCAACTATGAAACTTAACTTTTAAAGGATTTTTTTATCGTAGTTTTACATTCTCTATTTTTAAAACTACTGAGGAGAAGAAAAAAAAAGAGTTTCCAAACACCCATTAACACAAAATCTAACATCCACCCCTTTAATGATGATGCTTAGTATCATCAATAAAGATAATGAATATAGCAATGATGATGAAGATAGTACTGATGAAAACAAACTTATGCGAATCTCCCATACAGATGGACTAAAAGCAATCAGCTATTAAATAAATCAAACAGGAAGAAGTGACATCAGTAACCCTGTTATTTCTAAAAAAATAGCAAAACATTGCAGCAGGGAAATACCTAAATAGCAGGGTTCGTGATTTTTTTATATATTTTTTTAAAAAAATATAAAAAATCAGATTTCTTTGATGTTTTAAAAAAAAAACATAAAAAAATCAGATTTCTTTGATTTAAATCGGATTTTTTGATTTTTTTTAAATTCAAATACACTGTAAAAACTTTAATTTATGATTAAAAAACTCCATAAATGTTTAATCAAAATTAAATTAATATTAAAACTATATTATAACAATACTTTAGAAGAGCTCTAACTTACTAAAATAATTTTTCATTATAATACATAGCTTTGAATGCATAGCAAACATTTCGAGAGAAATGCATGATTGAAATTTAAAGACTAGATGAAATAAGAGAATTTAGAGAATACTTCAGGGGTCTGTCTAGGTTTTTCTGAGAGGTACCTATTTCGTGAAAATTTAGACATCATTTGTGAATTCATCATCATCTGTCAACACAAAAATATGGATTTATCGTTTCTTACGAGACACAAAAATAAAATTTCAAGAAAAAGTATTTTGTGAAATTATTCTACCGTTTTTCCTAAAGTTGATTTTGTGAAGGTGCTGTTAAACTGCTCCTGTACTTTAACTATTAAAACAAAGTTTCAATTAACAAACCATAATTTTAATTAAAAATTGTGATTTTTTTCTCTTGATTTTTAAAATGAGAAAATAAATGTAGTCATTCATCAAAAAAGAAATAAATATTTAATATGTATATTTTTATATTAAAATATTCATTCTTAATCCTATATCAAAATAGATAAGTTAAGCTAAAAAAATTTTTTTTAAATCTATGTACTCATTGGAATTGTTTTTCTCACAAAATTTCTTTATAGGAAATCTGTCAAAGATAATGTAAACCTATTATGAGAAAAAAATACCAGTTAATTACCCTACTGCTTCAAATAGACTTTAAAAGAGTCTGAAAGGGAAGAATGACACTATATTAGGAAAAGAATATCTAAATTCATCAGCCTTTTTTTCCCTTCTATTCTTTGCATAATTTCTTTTAGTATAACCTCAAGCTTTAGAAATATACATTTTCCACCAATAAAATATAATGTAGATTTTAATGCCATGCTTTCTCAGTCAAAAGGTAGAATTTTAATTAACATAATTTGCATTTAATAAAAAAAAAAAAAAAAAAAAAAAAAAAAAAAAAAAAAAAAAAACATGTTTATTAATTACTTTCTACAGCTATGCAAGTCTATATTAAGACAGCATTAAATGTTTACTATAATCTGTAATTTCAATCTCAAGAATCAAAAGATTTCTAAAAATGTAATTTCAAATTTGTTGGAATTTAACACACACCAAGAAAGAAAGTAATTTCATTAATTAAAATTAATTAATGCAGCAATTTATTTAAAATAAATTTTAAAACTAAGAAAAGAAAATAATAAAATTATCAATAATTTAAAATACTATTTTTTAACTTTTAAAATTAATATATATTAAAAAAAATCATTTGAATTAATTCAATGATTTTTTTAAAAAAATCATATGATTTAAATCAAGCTGATTTAAATCAACAAACCCTGCTAAATAGCATAAAACAAAAGACAATTGACTTTAAGTACTAACTCATTAATGGCAATATGAATTGGATGTAGTATAAATAATTTGTGTTTTTAAAATATGCATTTAAATCTAAATGACTGATTTTATTTAAAATTTTTGCTTAAACTGAGTAAGTCTGGGTCCACATTAACTAAGATAATCTGGACTCTACTGTATATGAAATAGGAAACTTATTGCAAAATCACAAAAAATGATAAAAATGGTTGAAAAGTCATACTTGTGACATTATCATACTACTTGACGTCGACTCAACAACTGCATCACCAAAGATTAATTTCTTAAAGGCAATTTCCAATTCTAAATTTCTGTTTTATTTTAATAAATATAGAAAAATTGATATGGAAACTTTTTATTTTCAGCTATTAGTTAAAGTTTGATTGTCTACAGGTTATACAGATCAAATGTCTCAATGATAATTTGAAAAACAGGAAACTTTTTGTAAATTCCCTTTCAAAACATTTACACCTTTCCACAAATCACATGAAATTTTTTTTTCAATATCTATATTTTTAACCCTTTTGCACCTAACGGGACACATACGTCCCAAACAAATTTCAAGAAAATCTTTTGGGATAGAAGCACTTCTCTGTCTAATGGGAGACTTTCCCACCAGTTCTGCTAATATTTTTGAAGGTATTTTCATTTACAGAATGTAGATGGCACTACCCTACATAATGCTGCTCTACTCATAGTTTATGCTACCAAAATTGTTCTGTTGTAAAAATAAACTCCTTGCGAAAGGGTTAAATAACTAAAGAAATATTTAATGAAAAATTAATTTTAGTCTTATCACTATTAAAGTCTTAAAGTATATTATCATTAATACTCACAATCAGTAATATTAACAGTAAATAAACATTTTTTTAATTTTATGAGTGCCTGTAATTTTTTGTAGTAAATCTTTATTACAAATAAACTTAAAACTAGATAATGTTTAAGTATATTTTAGGTTAGTAGTATTTTAAATTGTTTATATATGACTATAAAAGAAATAATGTATACATGTGATGAAACCATAAATTTGATCTAAAATCCTCTAGCAGTGGTGTCAGTATTTGAAATGTTTGAGTCATAACTTTCCTGAGAGCTCGACTTAGACTTATATCCAATTAAAAAAATCTGTTGAATTCTAAGAAAGCATTAATATACGATAGTATTAATATACATAATTAATTTCAAATTAGATATTTCTTCCTCTTTTTTTTTTTTTTGGCAGGATTAGAATAAAAAGGCATACAGTTGTGTAAAATATCATAGTATAGATCTTTATCAAGAGAACTAATTCATAGCCATTTTAATAAAATGGTTCACAAAAGCATCTTCACTTGTTTAATTTACAGAAATACTTGTGGCATTTAAGTAATAAGGATATGAAACAAAAATGTTAAAGACCACTGTACTGTAATATCTAATTACATTAACTCTGAATTTTTAGATAAAAAATTTGAACATAACAAATGAAAATATAAGATAACAAGTAGAGAAATTTAATGGACACGATTCCTGGTTTTTGACAAAGTAGGAGAAATTTCATGCAATATTGGAAAAGCTGTATTTTCTATGGTATAGTAGAAGTATTTTACTTCCAACGTAATATTAACCTTATGAAAGAACATGTGTCAAAAAGTAATGTTTGAAAATTCTTTATCAACAAAAAAAATATACATATGAATCATTATTTCATTACAAATTTAAATAAAATCAAAATTTTTAAAAAATAATTGTAAACATTCATAAAAGTAATAGGTATTTTAATCCTTTATACTCATACCTCATGTTTTTCTTCTTGAGGTTTCAAACGTTCCTGGTTTCTAATAAACTCTTCCTCCATAAGTAAATAATCTTTAATGCGTTCGAGCTTCAATAACTTCAAGCGACATCTGGTATGTGGAGTAACTATATTGAAAAGAAAACACATTTAAAGTGTGTGACTACTAAATGACCTTTTCAGAGGTGCATAACACCATATTCCCCATATTGTTTAATAAAATATGCATTCTATGAGCCATTAACTATAAAGAGAACTGATCTTCATGTACTGAAAATTTAGATTTTTTACAACTGCTTCAGATTTGCTGATAATTTTTCACCACTGTAATTCAAATCAAGAAAATTACAAATTGCTTTGAAACCAGATAGTTCTTTAAAATCAATTTTTCAGTTGAGTTCTTATTTTTATTCTAAAGAAAAAATTCACTTAATTTTTCCTGACTATCCAGAGAAACAATTCTTAAAAATAATACATTCTGCAACCTAAGAGACTTCAAAGAAACAAGAAACTGATACATGTGGACAAAAATATCAATAAAATTTATATTTTATCAGTAAAATCAAAGATCAAATCAACCAGACCAGAATCAAAAGACCAGATCAAAATCAACACTAAACATTATTGGATTGCATGATAAAAATTTAGGAATCAAACTCTAAGAGTCGAAATAAATTCCCAACATTTTAAAGAATTTTAAACAAAAGAAATTAATGATTACTTGCCTACAGATCTTAAAAAAATTAAAATTCTTACTTTTAGAAAAATGAATCAAAATTCTCAAACTAACAATTGCATCTTAAAAAATTATTTATGCACAGTGATGAAAAAGCAGCATAATCATTTCGAAGCAAATAAATTTGGTTTTTGGAGCAGTTTTCAGCAAATAATCTTATACTCATAGAAGCATAATGCTTGCAAATTTAGATTTTCAAGCAAAATTGAGTACATAAATTAACATTTTATATTATATTTAACAGAATTCAGAAATAATGCATAATTTTTTTATATTTCACCACCAATTTAAGAAAATAACGAATCACTTTGAAATCAGGTAATTCTTTGAAATCATTGCTCCTATTGAGTTCTCACCTTTATTCTAGGGAAAAAATTCACTCAATTTTACCTGATTATCTGGAGAAATAGTACTAAAAAATAATACATACAGACACCAGCAAAGAAACAAAAGACATATAGGTAGACAAAAAAATATCAATAAAATTTTAAAAGAATAAATAATTGAGTCCTATGCATTATCATGAAGAACAGATCAAAATCATTACTAAGCATTGATCAAAATCATTACTAAACATTGTCAGATTTCATCAAACAATACAACAATATACCTTTTATTTTTACATTCATAAACTTAGGACTCAAATTCTAAGAGAAAAAATAATTCCCAATATTGTAAGAAATTTGAAACAAAAGGCAGTTTATCATTAACTGTCTCAACCTTTGGAAAAAACAAAAAATTTTCCCTTCTAGAAAAATGAATCAAAATCTTCAAAAGTACAAATTGCATCTTAAAGAAAATTATTCAAGTATTACAGTAAATAAATGTTTTACTATGTTTTAATAAAAACTCTCTCCCAATCAAAAATTGCTTCAACAGAAATGATCTTTTCATACAATTGTATTGGAAAACTACAAATTTTGCAGGTAAAGAGAGTTCAAATAAAAAACATTTTTGCAAAAAAAAAAAAAAAAAAAAAATTCTTTACTTTCAGGGAACATTTTTAAACCAATTTTTATATCCAGAGTTCTCCAGATTTTCCCTGAGGCTTATGAACCACATCCAGATAGTGATTTAGGTAATGATAGTTTGAAAAAGTAAGAGTTGTATTGCAATAAATTCATTTCGGGAACCAGATATAAAAAGAAATTTAGGAAGATCTGGTTAATTTATAATTAATACAACTCGTCAAGAAGTTTCTATCAACATTATATAATCAAAAATAGCTTCACCATTTGATATTTATATGTATGTCACAAAATTCACTTTCTGTTTTTCTTCACTTATCGGAAGGTTCACGAAAAATTTTGTTTGACCACAGATTAAGATTCTGTTACAATTCTATTTTCGATAATATTGAAAATTATGTTTATCAGAAATTATCAGATTTCATTGAAAATGATTATTGAAAAGGATTATTATTGAAAAGGAGGTCTTTTTCTAAGGTATAGAAAATCAGAAACATCTTATTTTATAGGTGAATAAATAAACTGGAATTTTATTTAAGTAAGCAGAATTTTTTGTCTAGGAGAAAAATAATCTTCTGCGGGTAGAAAGAAATGACATTCTTATAATCTTATGTGTTTATTACATGAATCATTACATGGACTCTTTATTTATTCTCAACTAGAGGCTAGCAATGCTTCAGGGAGAAGACAACTTACATTTTCTTTTTATATTATTCTAGTGGATTTGGAAAAAATTTGTCTTTCGTTAATTTTTATTTACGTTCAGAATAAATTTGAAGAGAAAAATGGTATATTTGCAAGTCAATTTACTCTTTTAAGAAAGTACAGTTTGGCTCTAATTTGATGTGAATTCAGGTTAATAACCTGTTTTTACACAGTAATGCACTAGTCTAACCATTTTCCACTATATATGCAGCACTTGAAACCCTGAGTTTTGTGAAAGATCTATTTTTAAAAAGGAAAATATTGAAAAGAGCCCATTTTTGCAAAGAAATATCTTGGGAGTAATTCATTTGAACTCACATTCTATAAATAGACTCAAATTTATCCTAATATGACTTTTACTTTTTCAATCCAGCATCATAAAATAATCATGAGCTTGATTATAAAAACTATTCTTTACCTAATGGTAATTTACTAGCTGCTTCTGGTCCCTTTTGCCTCTTCTTCTTCTTACCAACCCTGGTTGGTACAGGAGGTTCATACTTTTTCTTTTTCTAGAATGATATCATAATTAAACAAATAATAATTGAAAGCAAGAAAACGACAATAGAAACCAGAAATATGAAACACTTGCCCAATGCTTTCTCATCTTACTTATAGGCAGACTAATATTTTATTAGTAGTAAAAATTGTCCGCCAAAAATTTTTTTTTTTTAATAACTATATGTAATATATCTATTGAAATAAAATATGAATTTTAATTAAAGTTAAATACTAGAGCCAGTTTTTAAGAAATAATTTCATGCATTGTACTTTGCTTTTTTGCTTAGTTTAATACTAAAAAGATATGTAGGAAAAAAATTTCACACAAATTGCAATTAATTGTTAGAAACATCAATTTGTCATTTACAGTATCATCATTTCTTATTTTTCATTTAAAAAAAAGAAACAAAAGAGGAAAGAAAGCAAAGAAATAGGTATAACAGTTGATGACTTAAAAATTGGTTCCAGATCACAGAAACATTTTATTTACTAATTTTAAATCCATTATCAGGGGTCTGTCATGGCCGAATTTACCACCGTTTAGCGCTACCTTTACAAATTCAACTTTAGGAAAAACGGCAGTTTCACAAATTCAATTTCAGGAAAAACAGTAGTTTCACAAAATACTTTTTCTTAAAATGTTATTTTTGTATCCCTTAAGAAATGATAAATCCATATTTTTGTACTGAGTTTTTAATATAATTTTTAATTTTTCAAAAATTATGTCTACATTTCCACAAAATAGGTACCTCTCAGGAAAACCTAGACAGACCCCTGATTATTAAAATAGATTTCTCTTTATTTTTAAATTCTTCCATTACGGATAAGTTCATATAATCGACAAACATTTGAATGCCTAAATTTAAAGTTAAAAACCTAACAAAAAGACAAGGGAGTTCAATATTATATCATCAAAAAGAACCCATAATAAGCCTTTGTGAATTTTCAATTTTTAAACATAATAGAAATTAACAACAAACAGCCATAGAAAAGTGATTAAGAGGGAAACCACAACATTTTAATTTACCGCATGTTTAACTATGATATTTTATTATATTGGTAATGAAAATTTGTTCAGAAATTTATTCAACAAATAAAAAGAAAGAATAACATCAAAATTACTCAATTGGATATTAAAAAAAAATATGTATAGCAAGGTACATAATAGAAAAAAGATAATTGTTTAAATTAATAGAAGTAATAGGATAAATATTTGTAACTAATCATATTTAAAATCTTTTTAATCATACTTTATCATCTTTCTTATCTCCTCCACTTCCACTGCCCCCAGGGCCGCCAGATGATTGACTTTGACCCTAAATATGAAAAAAAAATGCATAATCAAGTAACTATTTTAGGAAAATTATACACATTAACATGAAAACATTAGTTCTGTTTTTCAATAATTAGTTTTGTATGCTAAAGGACATTACCTAAATAAAAGGTGTCATTCTACAAAAGAACTTAAGACAAGAGTTGAACTGTTAATTTTTGTAAATGTGAACATATAGATCAAAAAGTTAGGGTAATTGATAAATTGCGTTTTAGCTTTTTTTTTTTTATTTAACAAACAAAAGCTTGAACGAATTTTTATTTTTATAATTTCAAGCGAGAGAATAGTAGGACCAGAGGTGACTAATACAACATAATCTTTATCCATTTTATCTTAGCGTTATTCTTTCTATCTAATAAATCTGAACTTTTTTCCAAGTTCTTGTAGCCATAGCATAGATTTATATTCTTAATAACAGCCCTCTTAAACATAGCAATTTATTTACATAAAAAAGCTGAAGATTGGAACTATGAAAGATGATATTTGGTAATATCCGCAGCATGTTAATAAAATTAAAAGTGAGATTTTTAAGTAATAAATTTGCAAAAAAAAAAAAAAAAAAATTCAGAATATAATATAGAAACACTAAGAATCTAATTAAAAATAAAGAATCAGGCCAATAATAAAAATAAAGATTTCAACATTTAGGTGAAAAACACAACTATTGTTATGTTTTTGTGAATTGTATTTTTATTAATTAGTAAGTCTACAAATAATGTTATGAAAAAGTTTAATGTCTCATCACTATATTGTTTCAGGGCTATCGATTAATCATTTATCAAATGAAAAGAGCTTTTTTAAAAGTATTAATTTATATGAAGACACTATTAAATGCTGAATGTTTAAATGTTTTTGAAATCAGATATTTCAGTGTTTTCAATATGCAGCTTACCCTTTTTATTCTTTTTACGAAGCTCTGCCTTTTAGAGATGAAGAAAAAAAAAGGAAAGTTATGCACAGGACAGTATGCATTAGATTAAAGAAGTTGGAACATTGATGTGTGAAATCATTCACCAGCCCCCCCCCCCTTCTTCTTAAAGAGACACAAAGCTTATCTCACTGTTCTAAAATTGCATTTGGTTACTCCACGATGGTGAATTCACATTAATACATAAAAGTATTTTTTAAAACCACCAGATAAAAATATGTATTCAGCTTTCAGCTTTGAAACTATCTTCCTCTCAAGTAACTTTGAAAATTGCCTAATTCTGACTAACATTAAGTTTCATAACCAAAAGCCGATAGAAACTTTATTATTCTAAGCCCAGCTCAAGATGAAGTATTTATCTTACACTACCATTGTATCCATAACAAATGGTACAAAAACCTTTGTCCGAAGTAAAACACAAAAATTATATATATTTTGTTTTCTTGCCTCTAAAAACCAATAAATATTCTTTCCCTAAAAATAAGTAGAAGAGATGGCTTGTATCTCGGGGTTGTAGAAGTTGTGTAAGGAAAGTGTAAATTATTTCGAGGTTAATTATAGCCATAAGGCTTATAGAATGCGCGAATGATCCAGTTCAGTCGCAATTTCATTGCATAATTAAATATAATACATGGAATTCAATCTCTTTAAGTAGAAGCCTAATTTAATCAAAATAAATTCATGACATTGGTCATACAACAATTACTACCCAATAATTTGGGAATTATAACAAAATATTTAAGATTTAAAACAGGTTGATTTTGAGAAAAGCATATATATTTAAAAAAATAAATCTAATTAATACAATAATTTATAAATAAATAAGAACATATATTTCAACTTACCATTGTTTTCTTTTTAAATACAGATTGACGATTACTTGCGAAAAGTTAGTGTGCCATGTTAAAATTACAGTTAATACTATTATCCAAGTAATTTTAATGGAATAATGATATATACCACAAACATTAACTTTAACTTTAAAAACGAATTTCAAGCGTCAAGAAGTTTTCAGAAAACATCAACGGAAAACATCAAATGACACAAAGAATGCAAAGATTTATTTAAATTTTACTGCTATAATAATAAAGACTTCACTTCAATATTGATGCACATCCTAACATTTATGTACCTTTGTTCTAGATGTGCACTTGCGTAATCTAAGTGCTATGTACAATGTTATGTAGGTCGGTACTTTATTTACGTCTCACGAGAGCTGCACAATGGGCTAGTGGCGACTGCCTGAGGACACCCGGAGAATGATCCGAATACATGCCATCACAATTTTTACTTCCATAATTTAGACATTGATCTGAAGGGGAAGGAAATTTTCTCCTGAACCCTGTACCCATGATACTGCTCAGCGACCAACCACAGGACATTCGATTCCACAGATTTCACGAGCACGTATTTCGTATGCTTAAATATCATTTGTAGCATGTACCTCGCTGTGTGAGGAAGGGCGCGTTCACCATAAAAAAAATTATTTATTTTTATTTTTTAATTTTTTATTTACTCTATTAATTCGCGATCGCAGCGCTCGGATAACTGGTTTCATGTCCTGACCCTCCCCCTTCCTACTCCTCTTCTTCTCAATTGTATAGGAATGTAGTACGATATTTTCCACGAAGCTTTCTTTCAGAACTATATTCAATATAGTTAACAGTTCCATATAGTTGCCTAACTCAAAAGTTTTCAATCTGTTTGAAAATCAAGACGGAAACTAACGTACTTACTAACTCTATGACTTTCCTCACGCTATGGTGAAAGCAGGTGAAGTGTTGCCATAGGTAGAGAGTTCTGCTCCACGCCACCTGTAGCCCATTTCAATTGCTAATAATAATAACCTCTAACTAAACTATGAATGTAATTTCTATAAGATATTGAGTTATTTCCTTCTATTAAAAAAATTTATTTTAATTTGGTAAATGAATACATATATAATGTTTCGATATTAGTATTTTCAAATTAAAATAAAATGGCGGGGGTCAGGGAACTGGCCTTGCATCAGAAAGTTTCTTGGTTTGAATCCCAGGTAAGGCTTAGATGTTCTTTTATTCTCTGAACTATCTGTCCTTACTGTGAGAGCAACGTTGGCCCACCTAATATGGTGCTCCTGAAAGAGTGGCCAAGAAATCTACCCTTCAGATGCCTGTATTGACGAAAGGTCATTCCCTAGATGGGCGTTGGAAAACAATAAATTAAAATAAAATTAGATTAATGAATGCATATTTCTTCATCACAAAGTTTTTGTTTAACATTATAATTTAAAATTTTTTATGGTAAAATTAAGAATGAACGCATTTGCAAATCTTGCACTCAAATCTATGTACGCTTTAGGGCGAGTTGTTATCGACAATGTCAACCTTCATCGATGAAAAGATACCCCAACATAGAATCGAGTTAACATGTCTTTTATACAAGTGAATAGAAATTGTACATTTGTAGTGGTAGACACACTACAGTACTCCCCCACCAGAATTATATTTGTGATAGAATTTGATGAACAGATACCACTAGTTGATTCATTGCTGTTTTGTGAGAAGCCTGGAGAGCTGTATCAAGATCACCATACTTTTGATTGCTGATTGAGAGAACTGTATTAAGTTCACGGTCGTGGTCGTTCCTGTGTTGCCATTAGCAGTCGAGTGTATGCAGGTCGACATTGTGTGTGATTGAGACTGAGTAGCAACAGCACGAGGAGGTGGATAATGTCACAAATAGTAGGTCAACTGCTCAATGGGGACCATCCATTGAAGTAGGAGGCATGTTCAAATCGAAGTGGGAGTTTCTGTCAAGGTAGGTGTGTTCACATCACGTTCGAAGCTCACCAATGTGGGGGGAGGCTTATCGACAATGTCAACCTTCATCTATGTAAAGGTACGCCAACATAGAATCGAGTTTGCTTGATTAATATGAGTGGTTGCTCGGTATTTGGCGTGAAGCGCCACCAACCGATTCGTCCTTTCTAGGTTGCCGTATGCTCCCAGGTCATAAGGAATATTTAAAGCTTATGTTAATATATAGAATCGAGTTAACATGTCTTTCAAACTAGGGTATTTTTGTAGTGGTAGACACACTACATTTGCTATATATTTTATATACAACACTCTATATTTTATATACAAGTAAACAAATCCTTGCCTTTCTATTTTTTGAATAAGGGATGTGTGTATTTAATACTACTGTCATTTGAATCTCGATTTATTTTATGTCTATACACTATCTCAAATTAGCCATTTGATTTCATTAGAACTTTTCTGTATCCTTCATGTATAATTGTCTCGGAATTGAAATTTACTAAGTTGTTCACTTTCCTAAGTTTTGTATTGTAGAAAAAAAAGAATTATAAACTAAAAAAATTGGGAACAGAAGGTTCTCAAGTGTTCAACGCACCTGTACTTTCAGTGACGCTGTAGTATCTAAAGAGTGGGGAGGGGAGGACTCTCTCTTTCCTTGCATATATACACATACATTTGAAACTAAGAATTTCCCCCCATCAGTCAGAAATAGGGACATATGTTTCATCTGCGGAGGATGAGCAAGAAATGATTTTATACCAATTTTCACTGAGGAAATTTAACAGTTCGCTTGAAATAGAGACATTTTTTTAGAATTAAAACATAAAAAAACTATCTATTTTTTTTTTTAATTGTAAATTTAATTACACAAATATGGAGTGAAATATTATAATCCTAGAAGGGGCTGTGTCCTTTCATTTACAAAATGTGAGAGGGCTGAAGTTCCCTTCAGTTCTGTGGTCCCCCTGCTTACTTTGTTTTGTGCCTTGTAAAATTTGAAGCATAAATATCGAGGGGGAAAAACCGTTATGTATGAATTACCGTTATTAGGACTTCAATTATGTATGAAATATATTAACTCAATTTCCACCTCATGAATGTTTTGCCTACTTTAAAAGATTCTAAGTTTACGATATTCTATACCGAGTAGATTCTGTTTAGTGATAATAAATTCTCAAGATAGAATTGCATGGATTCACCTGCTTATGTGATTTAGTTTCCTTGTTCTCTTTATTTTTGCATCAAGCCTACTATTTATTTCATTTTACTTATGTTTCCTTGAATACGTACCATGAAGAAATTCTCCCGAATTTGACACAGTCACCAAAGTAATTGCTCGAATTATCTGACTACTACTAAAAGAAATCGATGGTTAACATCATAACTGTTGCAGAGTGATATAAAAAGCCAAAATATAATGAAATTTTTTATTTATAACAATTATTTAAAAAATAATCCTAGAGTTGTAAAACATTGTTCCCGGTAGATCACCGAAGTCAAGCATCACTGGCAGCGATCGGTGAGTTGATGACCACTTTGATCAGTCTATGTAGGAACTGAGGGTGCGGGGATCAGGTCTCGTTAAATCGTTCTACCATAAAGTGCTCGACTTCGTTTACAGATCGTTGAGCTACCATAACTATTCCTTCAACAAAGGATCAAAATTGTGATTGCATTTCTTCAGATCATTCTCATGAATGTTTCCCAAATCATCACCAATAGCCCATTGTGCAGCTCTAATGTGATGTAAATTAACTACTATTAAAAAATAAAGTAAAAAGAATTTTTCTCTGTGTTAACCTTATGATGAAATAACATTCTTAAATGTTACAGAGTTTAAATATTGAAAAATTTCTTCCAATTTTATTTTACAAAATCTAGACATAATGGGATACCTGCAAGTGATATAGTGTCGGTATCTCGATCCTGATTTGTTGTTGAAGTGTGACATTTGTTTACGTTAGCAACTGTTTTTTCCATTCTATTTCGAGTAAGCCAAGCCCATCAAGTATCAATTCTTTGAAGTGACAGACTCTATATTTTTACACAAAGATTTCAATTCTTTCACTTTGTAATTCTTACTTAATACAAAGACAGGCATGAAGCAACGTAGAACATAAACAAACTATATATGTATTGAAGTTGCCAGGTACACAAAACAAAAATATATCTGGGTTACAATAAAATACATAAACTAATAATTAACCTAAGTTAAGTAAAAGATGTAGACAAGAAAAAATTGTATTTCAACAAATTCGATGTGCGATACGGCACTGTATTTAATTAACTTTGATTCAACTGGAGCTGACGTCATTGGTCATGTGTCTTCTTCTTGAAGTGGAAGTACCCTATTGCATATTATTAATAATTCCTTCGATGTGATATACTAACACTGAAATGAAAAATACACACGACTAAACAGAAATATATAGATATAAAAAAATCATTCTTAACTAATATGTTTAATCTTGATAGAAAAGAAAAAATAATTATGTTACTTGCGAACGTGTGAAAGGAAGTTGATGGAATCAAATCACATTTTGCAAAGCCTTTTAACATCGAACCAAAATTTTTTTGCTTAAGATATTAACACACCCATAGACATGCAATCTTCAGTTAATTTCTATATACACTCAATTAATTAATTGTAGCAATAAATATAGTTTGCAATCTCTATTCAAGAATAAAATCACTATACTTTGAGTTGAAGAAAACCTCTCAGAGAGATCATCAAAACCTCTCCCAGCGACCGGGCAAACATCCACACCTAATGCGGAAAAGGTCAAATAAAGAAACACGAAAAACTATCAAAATAAAAAATATCAACAAAACAAATAAATAGATTAAAATGTATTCAAAATATTTGTGATTGGCTCGTACTTAGAGAGCTCTTTTTGACGATTTCTGAAAGAGATTGACAACCTATACTGTAACTCATGTTACAGTCAGAGTGCACTAAAGACATTGCCAACAATGATTTAGTTTTCGAGTTAAAAGTTAGAAAAAAAAGTTATTTTAGAAAAAACTAAGCTTCTCAAACAAACAAACCTCTCATTTTTTAAAGTAAACAAATTTTTATAAATATTTTTATAATTGTTTATTTATTTAAAATAGTTCCATCATTCAGTATTAGTAAAAGCTTGCTTTTGCTTCTTTCCCATACATATTTTTCACATTGTTTACTTTTCCCTTCACATTAAAATCTCAAACAAACCAGAGACTTGAATACACAAGGAAAATCGCAGAACAGCCAGATATTTCTTTGTTCTGAATTTTAAAAAGTAATGAGGATTAGACTCTTTGGTGTTTTGCATTAAATTGAGATAAATTTACCAAACCTTTAAATTTATACAGAAATAATTGATAACAAAATTAAGTTCAAGATTTTTGACACACTCATCATTACAGAGTTTTCATCTTTTTGAAAATAGAATTTTTAAGCATTTTTTATAGCATAATTTTTTTAAAAGATAAACTATGCTAGTGTACACCAAATTTTCAGCTATCAATTTAAACTTCCTTTTGATCGATTACATTTGTTTCATATTACAAACATTTGCCTACATTTGATTTAGTAAGCAAACTGAAGATCAAAGCAAATTAAACAATATTTTAAAAAATGCATCATGAAAAATTTATTTACAAATTTGTAATACAATAGAATAAACAAATTTAATATATATTCTATAAAAAAAAGTAACAACGTATAATGTTCATAGGCATGAATGATTAGAATTTATATTGAAAAAGTTCTTTAATGATTTAAAAAATTAATTAGCAATGTTAAATAAAAAAAAGTATATAACTTATTATCACAGATATCATCAGCAAACAATGTCAAAGAGCACTCTCATGAATTTTTTTCAGGCACTCAATTAAAGCATAATGAGGAGGATAAATGGACATTTCTGGAACAATGTCAATCCATGCAGCATCAACTGCATCATCACGAGCATCTAATATAATATTTTCTGTATTACTTCCAGAATGATCATGAAAATTTATAGCTGTAGTTTCAATCCATGCATTATCTGTGTTTCTTGGATCATCAACATAACCTTTGTAAACCTAAAATTTGCGTACATTTACATTTAGTATCATATTTCAATAAAAATTGATTCAACAAACATTTATAATAAATATCTCATTACAAATAAATATCTCCTAGTTTTATGGCTTATTTCATTGAATATGAAGAGCATGCAATATTTTCTTTTCTTCATCAATAGTTTTAATACATTTGGGTTCCTTTGCACTTTCTGCATCATTTCGATTCTGTTCCTCCAATTTTCCAAAAATAATCCAATCTTTCTAATTTAAAGGAAGCTAGCATTTAACTTTATGCTAACATAAAAAATAAAAAATATTGAAGGCAAATCTAAATACAAATATGATCCTAAAACATGTAACTACAAAAACTTTGATTTTAAAATGTAGCAATAATGGGTTTATTATAGAATAGTTTTAACATGCTTTATATATTATAATGATTCTGTTTTTGCAGATTTGATTTCAAAAAGCAGAAACTTTTAATAGTAGTAGTCATTTTGTTTCCAAATGAAGTTTTGAGGAGGCAGTCAATTTGTTAATTAAGAAATATAACTGGGAACTAATAGAAATGACTATAGTTAGTTTAATAGTTTCATTTTAGGAAGGTAAAAATAACTCTCTAATTATGACTAAATTACCTTAGATTTCAAATCTTTCCTTCTTATCAGATAAATAAATTAGCAATGTGTGTTTGCAGGTTACTCAAGTATATCGTAAATCTTTGCAATCACTATTATCTTAAGTAATTGTAATAAACAAAATTTCCTAGCTTCAAGATTTATAGCAAAGTTTCATTATGTTATATGAATACATCAAATATTTTATGAAAGTAAAAATTCTCAATTATAATTGAAAGTATTTGTAAATTTTTGAAGAAAAAAAAAATACTTTTACAAGACTAAATTATAATCAGTAATTACTTTGGACATTAAAATTAAAAATAATCAGATGGTTAAAAAGAGAAAAACTTAATATCAATGGTTGAAAATTAAAATAAAACTAATTACTGTTTTGTACTAAGTCCAGTAATGTTAAAAACAATTTCTGTTATAAAAATAATACCTGCTTTCCACACTTGAAAAAGCTTTTTAAGGACTCTTGCACCTCATTAGATAACTTTTTCACATCTATAGCTTCTTCAAATAGTTCTCGTAAAACTGCAGATGATGAAGCTTCTTTAGGGTCAACAAATCCCTGTAAATAGATTAATTGAATTTATTGATTTACTTTAAAAATTTTCATGTTAATTAAAAAAATAAAAATAACTAGAAGTATAAGTGATAATTCCCATAAAAAAAAAATTTTTTAAAAAAAATATTAAGATAAAAATAATAAATTAACAAAATGTAACAGCAAGAATCTGACAGATCGGAAAAAATTCTTTATAATGGCGCTATGATGAATTTATTGAATTACTTTAAGCATACAAGTTCTTACATGAATTCTCTAGAATTCATATTTAGATAACATAACAAAGCCCGCTTTTTCACTAGATATATAATTTTTTCTTTTTTGTCTTAACTTGCATCTATGAAAAATATAAATTTTTAAAGACAATATTTCAATAAAAACTAAATGATAAAGAAGTAAAAAGATTAGAATAATTTTTTAATCTTGAATATGGCATAATTATAATTTTTAAAAATGTGGTATTTAAAGTTGTGAAAAAGAAAAACATTAAAATACAAGACACCATCCAAATATCTAAATAAATTTACCATCTCAATATATTTAACATCAGCATACATTCTATATCAGGGGTTTCCAACTGGCGGCCCACGAGCTAAAATATATTAGTTGTCATTTTTTGCGGTTAATTTTTGTAAAAAAAGCTATGCGGTAAAAACTCCACTTTTCTCGTTAATAAAAACTTAATTTCGTCGCTTATATGAAATTTAACATACCAACGGTGCAAAAAAATTTATTTCTCAGGATTTGCATCCAAGAAAATATTTATTCAAATACAAAAATAATCGTGTATGTTGCTCTTTTTTATTTTAGAGTAACATAATAACATAAATAACATAAGTTGAAAATGAATTTAAAGTCTAAAAATTTGTAAAGGCACATAATTAAATAAATGTCAGAATTACCCCAGGAATAGCCCATTGTCCACAGTCTTTTCTCAGAATTGCAATAAATTGTAGAACAGGTTTTCCAGTGATAGAAAGTTCCTTTTGGCCATTTTTAGTTTTCCACCTGAACAAAGAATCAAGCTTCTTAAAAAAATAAATACTGTTTTTACATTACAATAATATAATTTCTAAAAAAAGTGACAAATATTATACTCCAATTCAGATTCATAGGTAAAATATTGTTTCAGAGGAGGCCTCAAAAGATACTAAATATTTAACATACTTAAAGCAAAGAAGAAAAAAAAATCTCGCTGAAATTTAATGCATAAGAAATTAATTTTTAAAAAATATATGCAATTAAAAGCATTTATAGAGAATAAGCTTAGTAGGGCAAACTTCTTAAAATTACATTATTCAGAAACTTTCTATGTATATAACAAGGTAAACTTTTTAAATTTTATTAAATTAAACATTTTTTTATTACATAAATACAAAATGAAGGCATCAATATTAAAAAAAGAAAATTATTTACGGCATTTGCAATTTTAATACAATCAGCAAGAAGATATAAGTATAAAATTTTTAACCTGGATACAATAGCATCTCCAGCATGATTTGGTCCCCACCTGCCCAATCTTCCTCTCCCTTTTAAACCTGTTCTACCATTAGGATTTAGAGGATATCCATCAACAACATCATAAGGAATAACTAAGTCATTATCAAAGCTTCTTCGATCAATCCCATTGTCTTCTGCATTCCATTTAGGTTTGAAATTAGAGCTAAAAAATGACATTGCACTCAAATTCCATACATTATTTTGAAAAACAAGTAAAACTTATCTATAAATAAGCTGATATAATTAGAAGACAGGTGGACTTCTTTCAAATAAAATATTTACGTTACATAAAACAATTTCTTATAACAAATAAGAGTCATCAGATAATTATTTGCTAATTTAAATACAGTAGAGCATTGATAAATCATTTATTATGTGACCATTCATTACGGACAATAGATACAGGAAAACAAGTAATGCAGGTCGACATAAAATATTAAATAATGACTTGAAAATGCATGAAAACAATTAAAAAGTGATAGACTTGAAAGTTAATAAATTTACATTAAGTATAAAACATTTTAATTGTGAAAATTATGGAAATTTTAGTTTGAACACATTCTTTTCTTTACAGTACAAACAATGAACTTTTGACATTAACAACAGATTATTGTTTATTTTCTGAAAGTTCATGTGAATACATTCCTCATTTTTTTAAAGACTTGTACCACAAATGCCGGTACTGATTTAGTTTCCACTATGCTGTTTTTATTGGCATCACTTTGCACTTCTTCAACCATTTCTTGAATCAATGCCACAATTTTTAACATTTTCATCAACTGATGTATAAACATCAAAAGTGCTGTTTGAGGTATTTTCTCCAATCTGTAACAAATCCTGATTTTCTCCTTCATATTAACATTAGCAACAGTTGATTTTCTTTTCAAAACAAACTAATTTCAAGACTTTTTTGAACGATAAGGACAAGAATTCGCAAGTTTTAAGAACTATCTAAATGGGTATTATTAACATTACAAGAATAACATTTGTATCAGGATCATTAAAACAAGACAATGAAAAATGCAGGAACAATGGATCAAGGTTTGACTATGCTAACAAAATCCAAGATAAAAAAAATTTATGGAAGGAAAAGTTTTATTATTTAATCAAATACTTTAAAAAAATTTTGAATTTTAAAATAATGGTAGGTGGGTTTTTTGTTGGGGCTACAAAGGTAAGGACAAAGGTTTTTTATTTTGCAAAAATGGTCTAAAAGAATATGACTATCCTTGAATTCATTAAAACTTTTTATTGAAAATTTAGGATTTCTTACAACTTGTTGATTTTAATGATGTTTTTTAAATAAAAATTCAGTCCTATCAAGAAATTTAAAAAAATTAAAACTAAGTAAATTTTTTTTACACTTTTTTGTTTAAGAAAAAATATTTACAAAAAATTCAATAAAACATTCTAAAATTTTACAGTAAAATTTTACAATAAAACATTCTAAAATTTAAAATCTTCAGATAGAAACCACTAGTTTACTTAGAATAGGAAGATCTTATATAAAATATTCAAAGAAACAAATCAGGGCCTAATCCAAATTTTTTTCTTGGTGCCTATTTGTGTGCACAATTTCCTCAACTGCCTACTTCTGAGAATAATTTTAAAGCAATCTAAATAGTTGAAAATCTAAATATTTTCATCATTTTCTTTTTAAAATGAAATAAAAAAAATTTGTAAAAAAAATCACAAAAAGTTTATTTTAATTTCAAAAAGATAAGATAGATATGTGTAGATATTACTATATATTGGGGCAGACACTAAATAAAGCTTTCTAACTCACCATGAAAAAGGGTGTACACTTCATGGGGAAATTAGGAAGCTATATATAGTGCCTGCTGTACTTTTATATTATATGTTCATTAAGTAATGTGTTTCTTGCATTATTACTTTTTGGTATCAATCATCAAACCATGAACAATACTTTCTAAATTGGGAAAAAGTTGCATTATCAATGAAAATGTAAATTATTGTTATTAGCAAATTTTATTGCATTTGTTTTTTTTGTCCATTAAATAAATCTTTAAACACGTTTGTTATAGATAAAAAATACCTTTTTCTTCTTTTCAGGTGCCAAATTTAATCTGCATAAGTTCTTAAAAAAAGAAACATTTTCTTTCATTGACAGAAGTAAAAAACCCTAATTACTATGTAAACACATAAACTGAATATTTCAGAATTACTTTGAGAATTTCTCCTAAAAATTTGAGAATAAATAATTTTAAAAAATATGATCTCTATCAGTAAAATCTCTACTTTTAAAATTTTTTAAATTGAACATGAAGGGAAATTTACAAACATACTAAGTTGTAACTTACCTTAGCATTTTCAGAATTTCGATAAAATTTATAGAATTTAAACAAAATGCGATATAAGTGAAAAATAGCATTGAAAATAAAAAAACTAACTTGGCACATTTTTCTTAGAATATAAAAGATCAGAAAAACATGCATTTGAAATTTCATATTGAAGAATAAAAAAATTATACACAATGACAAGAAACTTAAAAACTATCAATTTTTATAGTTAAAAAATAGAAAAAAAATTAATAATATACCAACTCAGAAATATCAGGATCAGCCCATGGTGCTTTATTTAAATATGGAGCAGAATATGTAGGGGGAGTATAGTCTGGATATGGCTGTTTCCATAATACTTTATCATCTGGCAATGCAAACCGCTCAACAGGGTAAACAGCTGAACTACGACAGACTGCATTCATTTTTCCCGCTGAAAAAGAAAAATATTCCAGTGTTATTATGAAATTGCAGTCAAATTAATATTTAATCTGAATGCAGTCATAACCAAAATTCGATTAACTTTAAATACAAATTAGAACACGTATGGGTATGCGCTTACGACAGATCTACTAGGTTTCGCTTGCTGAAATTAGAGTAATAAACTGTGACGTTAAACATTTGGTTTAGTGAGAAATTTTTAAATCTGGGCAAAATATTTTCCCCAAATTTCCACTATTTAAAATTTTTTAATCAATTTTCACAAAGTTTCATACTTCCCAAAAAATATATCGATATATAATTAGCGTTTTAGTTGCCTGAGCCCTTGGGGAGTCATTGCTCCCAAACCAAATCCTTCCAAAACATATTTTAAATGGTCAGGCCATTTAAACTAGACTCACCATCAGAAGACATGCTGTACAGTTCTCAGGCACCAAAACTCATCTGGTAAACATTTAGTACCGATACAGACAAGATAAGAAAAACAGCATTAGTTTTTATTGGTATTGTATGAAAAATCACATCATTTGAGAGATATTTTCAGTTAATTTTTACTTTAATAAGTATAAATTGGGAAGTAAAAAAAAAATTATATTGTAATATTACTTATCAAAGATAGAACAGGGTGCATAGCCAAATTATTCAACAACAAATAAGCACCTTTTAAACACTAAAAAAATATTTTTAAGCACTTTAAACACATCATAGTTAGGCAGGATTGGAAATTTTTTGACAATCAACGGTTTTATCTTGTTTTAACAACCATGTCAAAAAAAAAAAAAAACCTTTTGGCATTGTTTTTGACAATTGTCAAAAATCATGAAATTTTGAATCATGTCAAACGAATGTTGTTTTCATGCGCTACGGACTGACAATACGCTGAAATAGATTGAGGTTGAATTAATTGTGAAAACGTTGAATAGAGCAATGTGAACTGTGTGAAGGAAAAATCTCATTTTGAAAAAGGGGAAATTAACAGGGGTGTTTGTGGGACCCCAAAAAATCCCCTGAAACTTTTACGGACTTACTACCGACATTTTGGAGTTTCGAGAAGGGGGGGGGAGAAATGAAAAATTACAATTATGAAGTATTGAATGACCTAATTATAAAAGTTCAATGAATTACTTTTTTTGCAAAATTAATAACCATAAATTTTCAAACATATAAACTACTACATTTTATGTAAATATTTTAAATTACCTGAATTAATTCTTTAAAAAAAAAAATTATCTAATTTCTGCTGCTTTTTTTTTATTTTCTGATGTTTGTGGGCTTGTCTTTCTTTTGTGGTGAACTTCATAATTGCAGGAAGGTTGACTTTTATTTTCCTCATTTACAGTTGAAGAAATTTCCTCGAGAACTGCACATGCAGAGGTAGAAGCAGTTTGCTTTTCTGCTAATGTAGAAGGTTTTTCAGAGACTTTTATAGGTGACTCATCTGAAATACATATTTTTAAGTCCTCTTGATATGTTTTCCAACTTCTGTTCATATTCAGTAAGAGATCTTTGTGAATTGGATCAGTCATTGGATTTTTTTAGCCATATTTTTCACATGAGGTTTCTTTAGAAGCCATTAAATCATATTTAATAGTCTGCACTGCATCTAGGGGATCAATCTTAAGAGAGGTTCTATAGTCTGTGACAAGTGTATCCATTAAGTTGAATGCACTTTCCACTAATGGGCCATGGAAGCAGCTAAGGCAGGCTTTGACCAATTTAGCCAATGTAGGATACTTATAATCATTTGTGAAATCATCTTTTAAATTAAAAACTTTAGACCAATATTTATCAATTGTACACTTAACTTGATTTCCATGATTCGTGGAATTTTCTGCTTCCAAAGCAAACAAAATTACCCAGATCAAAATAAATAATTCATTATTATTCCTACTTCCTTTTGAACGACGATCCCTGGAATTTCCGGGTATCGAAGTTCAAAATCCCCGGAATTCCGGGGTTTCTCCGGAGCACAAACACCCCTGAATTAAGCAATTTTTAAAAACACCCAATGAAAAAAGCACCTTTAAGGGCTTTTTAAAAAACGTAAATAAGCACCTTTAAGCACTTTTCAAAAACGTTGCGCACCCTGTATAAAATATTTATTCTTCCATTGAGATCCTGGGGGAAAAAAAAGAGAGGCCCAACAAATGAAAACATATAACCCAAAAAAGTAGAAATATTGCGTTATTTTTTTTCATTCAGTCTATGTCACAATGCATTTACAATAAAATATTTAACAGACACAAAAATATTTCCTCGATTTTGGAGTAATGACTAAATTAATTTCATACCAATTTCAGAACTAACAATAGATGAAATTGTACTGCAAAATCGTAACGAGAGAAATATATCAGTTTTTATAAAGTGTGAAAGCATCAAATGTGTATAAAAGTATTATTTCAATACAATGAAGAACTATTAATTCATTCCTTAACAATACCAATAATGTATTTGAAAAGATAAGCTTTATTTCAGTTTTTTGTTTTGCTTACGATTGTTTTCAATCTGACAAAAAAATTCATTATCAGCCGGCTTTTACTCGCTTCACTTCAAATTGAATATTGGACTAGTATTAAATTTTAATTTCTCCTAATTATTATTTTAATTTCTCCTTATTTCAATATAAATAAATAAACGAAAGTTTCAAAAATATTTTGGACTAATTAACGCCACTTCGCATGAAAAAACTATATAAACAATAAATAATTTATTTTGATCGAATCCGTGACGAAAGTACAAAACAGAAACTAAACAAAAATAAAAAATTTTAAAGGTCGATAAAAGTTTCGTAATTTCTTCAGTAGTTTTTAAAATAATGTCTTATAAAATGTTATCTCGATCTATTTCGCGCATTTTGCTTCGGCAAATAGCTGATCACTCCTCAGAAATCAGATTAGGGTTTTGTCGGCCTCTTTCTATCAGTTCATATAATATGGCTTCTGTAAGTTAATAAATGTTTTAAAGTACCGGCTTATACTATTTTAATATATATTTTTAGCATTATCATATTAAAGATAAACCAATTATCTCTTATGGGGATTTTAACTATTTAGATTGCAGTGTATGGCCACATCTGTATAGTCTAAATAAAACGTTTTGTTGTATGCTTGTTTATAAATTTAATGTTATTTATTCAATAGATCTTGAATTTATTATTTAAATAAATAAAAAAGCTGTTAACACATTATGATTGGAAAATGTTACTGTTTTTCACTCTATTCTAGTTTTCTTAATCCTTATAATTTCATACCGTTATTAAGGTGATGGATGCAATATATAATTTGAAAGTTATATATTGTATGCCATGAATTATGTATGCCTCTTTAAATTATGACAATGATAAGTTATCTAATTATCAGTACTACACAAGACTTTAAAGTTTATCAAAGTTTTCACTAACTAAAAACAGTTTTATAATAAATGTGAATCAATAAAGTTGGTCAGATAAATAATGTCTAATCAGTAACTCAAATGAAAAAAAAAAAAAAAAAAAAAATTACATCTGTGTGTAATATATGCCATTATGTCTTTTCCAGTTTTAAAATTTTGTCTCTGTAAAACTGAATTTCAAATGAATAGATTCTCTATATTGCACCTTTTTATTGATTAATTAAAATTGATAATTATTGCTGCCAAAAAATTTAATATAATTATGATATTAAATATCAGCAAATTTGAATTAAGTTGTATTTAATTAATTATAAGTATGATATTAAGTTATATTAAAACTAAATATACCTATGCTATTAAAACTAAGCAAATATGAATAAAGTTTTATTTAAATTAATGAGAAATGTTTTTCCAACTCTTCGAGTTGATCCATTTCTGTGATTTTTTTTTATGTGCCCTTGTATAGTTGTCCCCTAATGTAGGTAAAAACACAGATTTGTTCTCTTTTTTTTTTAAAGTTGATATTGAAGCATTATTTTATTTTTTAATTACTAATGAGAGTGTAACGGTATATGTCACATGTGACATGCTTTACGTAGGGTAAAAAATATTCTGAAGTTTCAAGTTCAAGAGGAAAATTTATAATATCTAAAAACCTAAAAAATTTAATTGTTCAAAATAGATATGTAGTAATTCTATTTTGCTTGATTGTTTATTCAGTCTTTTCATAAGTTATATTAAAAAGTTGTGAAATAATAACTTTTTGTAAAAAAAAAAAATTTTAAATACTTAAAAATTTCTTTTTTTTTTCCAGAGAAAAACAAGAAAAGAATTTGATACTTTTGGTGAATTAAATGTTCCTGCTGAAAAATATTATGGAGCTCAAACAATGAGATCTATGATGAATTTTAACATAGGAGGTGAATCAGAACGAATGCCTGTAAGGTTTTGAAAGTTTTTTTCTGTGAATATATAACGGATTTCTAATTGCTTAAAATTAATTAAAGTGAATTAGACTAAAAAACATAGTTTATATAATATACAATTATAGTTTAAAATTGTAATATTATTTACTAAAATACAACTAACACTTTTTGTCAAATCAGGTCTATATCCCAAATTTAATCAATTTTTGAGCATATTTTTTTATTTGCTTAACATTTTTCAAGCTATTGAATATCACCAACAAAGAACTCTAAACAAGTGTTTAAAAAGTTAACAAAAAATGACAAATTTCAATGATTTAAAAATCATTGTTGAGAGCAAACTATTCGAGGATATTAAAATAAATTATATGTTGAATCAACAAATTAAAAGATACTATTTCGTTTCATTAAATTGATCTAGTGCTATTTTGCTTAATCAGCCTCAAACCATGTGAGGGACTTGCAGCCATTGCCTTTTGATGGGATCAGTATCTTACATTATAGTTAAGAAAGGCTTAGTTCCATTTTGATTGTTTAACGTGGTTTTCGACCTTCTCATGGTGGTGATTAAACTTTTTTTATTATTTAGTTACCGAAAAGATACAATAGCAAATATGTCTTTTAATCTTTATCTGTCAATGATATAATAATCCAATATGAAAAAGGATGCTTTTACACGAGGTCGCTATAGAATAACTAATTTGGGAAATTTATGCATTTTTCCAAAATAATGTGTTTAAAGAGGCGGGCATAGGATGCTACTGTTCCAGATATAAGAAGTCAAACGTGGTATCTAAACTTCAACTTGATTTATTTGTAGATTAAACTACAACAGACTATCTGGAATAAGAATTTAGAAATGTCATTAAATACTATCTTTATTAAAAAGAGAATTCAAGAAGTTCTAGTGTAATATCTGATATTTTTTACATGAAATGGGCTCTAAAAATTTCTTTTAACTTCTGTGTTAAATTATTTTTTTCTCAATGGAAATTTTTGTTTTGGATGCTCTAAAATGTTAAATGCTTGTATAAATGATTTTCTTGGGAATGAGTAACTATATATTAGAAACTATACTCGCAATATTATATTAGCTTTTTGAAGCTATATAATTATATAGATAATATAATCTTACAATTCTATGCATATAATTTTATGTCTATGTAAGGAAGGCTATATATCTATAGACTTTCATAGGAATTATATTAAATTGCTAAATGTTTTTTTTTTTTTATTTCATATAAATTTTAATTAATGTTAATTAGAAGTTCAGAGAGTTCTTAGCTTTTTTTATGCTTAAAATTTATTTCTACCTTCTGATCTTAAGAAATAAAAAAATAATATTTTTACATTTTCTAAATGAAATCTAATTAAGTCTACAATTTGACTTATTGTGCTTACTAGCTCATCCAATTTAAATTTATTGATTGGCTCATGTTTTTGTCAGTATCATATTAAAATTTAATTTGTATTTTTTAAAAGTGGCATAAGAAACAAAAATGGGCATATTTTAAATTTCATTTCAATTCATTTTTTCTTTCTTCCATTTTGTACAGTAATACTATAGTACTAATATTTTTATAGTTTCAAACAGCACAATCTATAACCATTTTATGCAACTCATAGATTGTCTTCTACCATAAATTCTATACTTTATAATATTCATAAAATTTTTCATTGGTATATATTTTAAATTTTAGCCACCTGTTATCAAAGCATTTGGCATTCTAAAAAAAGCTGCTGCAGAAGTTAACAAGGAATTTGGGTTGGATTCTAGAATTGCTGATGCAATATGCCAAGCTGCTGACGAAGTGAGTAAATATCTAAATTTTTGATACTAAATTAAATCACTGAATGTCCTGACAGTTTTGAAGCTCCAAACATTCTACTTTTTATTACACAATTTGAATGTTGACTGAGTATCAGTCTTTTTTCTCTTGTAAAGACTGAGTTCTCCCTAGGAATAAAAAAAGAGCAGGGTGCTTCTTCACGGAAGAAGGCACTTTGAGTTTTGAAATGGCACTCATTTAACAGGGTAAAAATTTATCAAAATGTGTAATATCATGTAATAACAGAATTTGATCTCCAACATTAAGTTGCCGTCTTATGCTATTTTATGTGTATATTTTAAGAAGTACTTTTCACTCATCATCCCTCTAAAGGCATAAATTTTTTTTATTCAAAAAAAAGTAAAGTAAAAAAAAAAATCTTTTTGATAAACAGATTTTTTCTATAACTTTTGCTGAAAATTATCAGGAAATGAATATTTAAAAGTTCATTTTTTTTTTTCAAAAAAATATATTTAATTAAAAAATAATTTTAAGAATTTAAAATCATTTAAAAAATTTCTTAATTTACCTCCTTGGAAAAAGATGAACTTATAAAAATGTAACCAGTTGAGAATAATCTTGACAAAGTAAATATTTTTAACAATAAACAGAATTAAACCTATTAACACAGATAATTTTTTAGTGTAATTATTATTTAAACAGTTAATAAATTTTTTTTAACAAATGAAATTTGAATAAAAAAACAGTGTTTTTAAGGGATGGTGTTTTTATTTTTGTTATTTAATAACGGGCAAAAAGGATGCATTTATAGAGATCAAACAAAGAGCAGGCATGCAGGGTGGGCGGCCTTTCTAAAAAGGCTTAGCGCTGTAAAAATATTATGCCACCTAGTTAGATGAGAATATTCAAAAGGTATTTACAATATTTTTAAAAAATTCAAAAATGCTATTCAAAATTGCGTTGTAAATTATAATGTAAGTATATGTAATCAAGCTATTTAATAAGCAATTGGATTTTCTTGTTTATATTTGTAGATTGATGTGTAAAATTCTTCTTTATAGGTCATTGATGGTAAACTGGTAGATCATTTTCCTTTAGTTATTTGGCAAACTGGTTCTGGAACTCAAACAAATATGAATGTTAATGAAGTGATTGCTAATAGAGCTATAGAAATTCTTGGAGGTCAGTTAGGTAGCAAAGATCCAGTTCATCCTAATGATCATGTAAATAAAAGTCAAGTAAGTGATATATAATACCCTGTTGTTGTTTTTTTCTTTTCAGTTTTAATAGCTGAAAACAATCCGTGTTTACTTTCTTAAAGCAACTTTTATGATTAAAGTAAAATATTATTATTGCTATTAAAAATTTCAAAATACATTGAAAATTTGATATTTTAGCTGTTAGAATCTTATCAACTTAGTCATGTATTTAGAATTTGATATCATCGAGTTTGTGGTATGATATTTCAAACCTGTAAAATATCAAGGAATGAATTGTTTTTACAATTATTGCTGGAAGTAATGATGTTTGAAGTATTAACATCTATGGGTTAGAAAGTTTAAAACTATCTATATCTAATCACAATTTCTACTTTTTTTTGTTTTTTATAGTTGCATAGAGTGGTGGTGAAATGGAATCACCTCATTGGCACAATTTTAACAATTAAACAATTTTGAGCAAATAATTTACCAATCAAAAATTTTTTTTTTTCAAAGTGATACTTTTTTACCAGTTCTAACTTCTTTATTAGAAAATGCTTGAATTATAAAATTTGTCTTGATTTCTAAGTATCTATTCATCTATTGTACATATTTGCTCCATTATGAAGATAATCAAATAAACATTCTGAAAGCGTTAAGCATACTAATAATTAAGTACATAGCCTTATATTAACACACTAGTCATTAACAAAAAGCTTAATTAAACTTCTTAGATTACCTATATGATTTTATTATATTATTTATTGCAAGATTTTTGAATTTTTAATCTAATATTAAAATACTAGTTATTAACATGAGATCTTAATTAAACTTCCTAAATTATATATGTATTTTCGATATGTACAAAAAGTGTATTCGAGATAATTGTTAGATTTAAAAGAAAAGAAAAGTCAAACTTCCATTTTAATTCAGGAATAAATTAATTTGTTTGCTATGTTAAAATAAATTAATAAGTCATCTTTGAACATTGTGTCTCGATTGTATTGATAAATTTCACTTTATGATTATGAGTCAACAATGGTAATACATAGTTTGCTTAATTTATGTAATAAAGTTTTAGCTGTAAAATGTTATGGACTGAGTAGTTTTGTTCTATATCTTATTAAATTTATTTTTAATTTTGTATTTTTATTTTCCATTATTTTATTACTTGCTTTGATTGCTTAACAGTGAAAAATATTTATCATTTATAATTGTGGAAATAATTGGTTTAATTTTATACATCCACAATACACTGGGAAAATAATTATTTGAATTTATTCTGTTATCTGTATAAAAACAAATATGTAATTCTACTCATATTTAAAGAATATTTATTTTACAGAAATAAGTATCAAATTATTTCTAAATATTGATGGTAACTATAAAGCATGAACTCTTGCTAAAGTTAGACTAAGTAATTGCTTTGACTTAAGCTTGTTATCAGAATAAAGGCCCTAGTCTTTATCTTAAGAAATATATGAATCAAGTTCTTTATTCGTGACCATTCACACATTTAATTCATTGATTTATCAACGGTGAAAAACACCATAAAACCCTGAACATGGCTTTATCTGAGACAGGAAAATTCCCATGAAAACATTTCAATCCATACAAATTTAATTATATTTTGTTACATACATAATCACAATTTAAAACTTAATTTTAATTTATTTAGTAAAGAACAAAACCTCCATTAATTTAATAAAAAAGAAATCTGACGTTTTTTGTTTATCCTTCTTCTGGGTTGGAACTAACGTAAAACTATTTTTTCTGAAATCATTAACAACACATGTATGACTGCTTGACATTACGTGAAAATGATCAATTAACAATTTGTTAATAAATTACTTGGAACGTCAGTATTTCAGGCAAATAGTATTAGAGGTTGCTCTAAATGCCAGGATGTTATTTTACTTTATTACAGGAAATGGAAAGGGACAAAAATATTTTATTCTTATCCTTTGTAAAATTTTATCATTTTTTTAATTTGCTAAATCTCTTGGGCCAAAATCACTTAATGCTCAATAAATACTACAATAGTTCACATTTTAAAACTTTCCTGTTTATATCGTGTGCATATATATATATATATAGAGAGAGAGAGATTGTTATTCGATTAAGATTAATAAAAAGTAATATGCTTTTAATGTTTAATTTTAAATTGTAATTATGAGTTTCACTTTAAAAAATAAGTTTTCTGTTCTTTTTTTCATTTAGAGTTCCAATGACACTTATCCAACTGCAATGCATATAGCAGTAGCGATGGAAGTTGAACTTGCATTGTTGCCTTCTTTAAGGCAACTTCTAGATGCTCTGAAAGCTAAAGAACATGAGTTTGCAGACATAGTGAAAATTGGACGAACTCACACTCAAGTATAATGAAAAATACTAATTTTTTAGTTTAATGTTATTAACCCATGATTAAATTTTGTTTTGCATGTTTTGTTACAAAATGTTTAAGGAAGCAAGATATCTTTTTGGTCTTTAATAAGTGTTTTCATTTTATTTTGTTCAATAATTTAAAAGAAAATAATGTTGTATAGGTTTAATATTTATAGAATAATTGAATGTGTTTTACTTTCTCTGAAAATTCTTAAATTGCCTAAAATATTATTTTATATGTAATCTAGTCAATGAGATTAATCAGTATTACTAATAATAATTTGTGATTATAAAACGAACTATTCCGGTTAAAGTTATTTTGGCTAAAATAATTAAATGTGTTAATGAATCATTTAAGTATTGTTTCATTTTTTACACAATTACTTTTATTGTTTAATAACTTTTGTTAAAAACATTTTTTTTTCATTATGCCTTAATGATTGAAATATGCTACATGATTGGATACGCATTGGCAGTTGAGGTTTGATATTCTTCAGTGATTAAGTCCCTAAAGTGTTAAAATATTTTTAGCAATAGTGTAAAATCAGCAAAATAAATACTTATCATATTAAAACAATGGTTCTAAAATCACTAAAAATATTCTTATGTAATTTTTTAATGATTCCTTATCTGAAATTCTTCAGAGAAATTTTTTTTTATATTGAGCATTTATATTTCCAATGAAAAGCATCACTTATTCTTTAGGATGCTGTTCCTTTATCCCTTGGTCAAGAATTTAGTGGTTATACAACTCAAATAGAGTACGGTATTCAGCGGATAAAGGCTTCTCTTCCCAGGGTGTATTACCTCGCTATTGGTAAGAAGTGATATCTGCAATCAAAATTTTCATATCTGTAACTGTTTCTCTACTGAAAGTTTCTTTAACCCCTTCCTGTTTTAATTTTTTTTTTCGTTTAGAACATTTTTAAATCTTAATTTTTGAAAAAAAATTTATAATTTTTAATAGTTTTCTGTTTAAAATAGCTATTTTTGTGTGATAAAGACTAGTTTCCAATACTGTTCGAATGTGGAATATAAAAGAAAAATTACTGTGCAATTTCATGCAATTAAACAATCCTGACCTTATACTTGTCTATTCAATTCTGATTTTATTGATAACTTAATCCTGCTTGTAACAAGGGCTTCAATCCTGCTAGCTACTTTTCGACAAGGAAAAACCAACTAATTTTTTCAGTGAAAAAAAATCTTATAATAATTTTTGTAATCTAGTCACTAGAATTAGCCGAACTGAAGCCCTTTAACGTTTGTTTCAGAAATGATAATTATTTTTTGTTATGTAAGTTTCCTTGTTTTTAGATATTTTATAAATAAATTTTATTTTTTATAAAGGAGGTACAGCTGTTGGAACCGGTTTAAACACTAGAGTTGGGTTTGCTGAAAAGGTTTCTGCTAAAGTTGCTGAGATTACAGGTATTTTAAAGCTGCTTTTTTTTAAAAGTTGAATTTTTTTAGAGCTATATTTTTTTAAAGAGACTTATTTTGTTTATCTAGATGCTACCCCATTCTATGTTTTAAAGTTAAAAAAATATTAATTAATTTAAAATTCTAGAATAATCTATTACAGATTTTAAATTAATGCAAGATGTGTTATTTTCATCCAAATCTTTCATCCTTTTTACAAACATATCACAGTGTAAACATTTATAGTAATTAATTGTTAGTTATAAACAATTTAATCCAACGTGTTAGCTTTATCATCAATATGTTTATTTAATTATTTTTGTACTAAAAATGTATGTTACCTTTATATATATATATATATTGTTTTTTGATTAAATATAAAGTTTCCTTATTTATCTTCTCACAATTTTTTAAATCACAAAATTTATGTGAAAATTGTTCTATTGGTTACATGATTTGCTATAAAATGGAACATGCATGCTATAAAATGGAACATATGTAGTTTCTTTACTTAAAACTATCAGAGATTTATGCTTTTAAGTGAAGCTGAACGTGCTGCCAGAATTTTGGTGAACTCATTACTTATTTTTATTTATTTCTAAAAAAATGCTAGTATAATCTGCTCATAATACTAGCAGATTGAAAGCTAACTTTGCTAATGCTCTATGTATAAGAACAATTGTGCCAGATTAAAATGATTAGTAAAGTTCGAAATTAGCCATCTACATACTCCCACATTTTTGTTAACTTGTATAGTGATATTTTATTCCCTAATAGTAGCTATTAATAAAGTGGGAAACAACAACTTAGTATGGAAATTTTTTGAATGGTTTTAAGTAGTTTTATTTTTAAGTTTAACTTATAAATAGTCTATTTTTACTTAAGAAAATAAATATTCAAATAATAATATTTAGAATTGTTTTTCTAGAAATCAAGGAAAAAATTACAAGAGGTCATAATGAAATAAAAATAAGGAATCTTGAGTATAAAAAGTACTGTGATAATTTCAATTGATTTGATATTTGTTGATCAAAATTATCTTTGATAATTTTAAATACCTTCATTAAGTGCAAATAAAGTATATTTATAGAAAAAGTAAAGATCTAAATAAAAATACTGAGCAGAACTTATCTCAATCTTTAAACTTAATAGTTTTCCTGAATACCCTAAAAACATATTTCTTGACATTTTTTTCTTGCGGCTAAATATTTTGTGTTTTTTTTAATATTACATTGTATTATATTGGATAATTAAGTAAAAAAAATTATGAATTACAGAGACTCTCACACTTTTTTTTAAAAAAATATTAATTCATGCTTTTTTTAATTCTTTTAGGGTCATAGGCCTAATGAATGCTTTAATAAAAAATTGCACGCCATCTTTATTAGATTTTTTTACTTCCTTAAATTATGTATTCTAAATGGGTAATGCAATAAAAAAAAAAAATTTCATTTCTCTGTATGAAATTAATCAACAGGGAAAATACACTATTCAACGATTGAGAACTGAGAGGGACAAATTTATAACTTTGCATTGTCTTTGTTATCATTCAGAGCCAAAATGTTAAAGGCAGTATTAATATGGAGCCACAAAGAGACGAGTTATTGAAGGAAGATATTTATAAGTAAAGCGGTTTTAGTTTAAATTTCATACATTCGGTTAAGGAAAGTGAGTTTTTAAGCCATGTAACATACATTTTTGTTTATGCATTTGTTTTTAGTGAATCAGCAAAAAAAATTTCCAGTAGCATATGGGTTTGTTTTTCTTTATTATCATTACAATTAACTAAACAATTTTGTTTTTAGGATTACCATTTGTATCTGCTCCAAATAAATTTGAAGCCCTTGCTGCTCATGATGCTATGGTTGAAATGTCTGGTGCACTCAATGTTGTAGCTTGTAGTTTAATGAAAATTGCCAATGATATCAGATTCCTTGGTTCAGGACCTAGATGTGGTTTAGGAGAACTAATCCTTCCAGAAAATGAGCCGGGTAGCAGCATAATGCCAGGTATGTTAATATCATTGTACCTTTATTAATTTAGATTTATAAATTAATTTTAAAATTCTTGATAGTTATCAAGAATTTTAAACAAACTAACCAGAAATGAACAAATAAAGAAAATCAGAAGCATTTAACTGTTTTGAAGCAGTTGACAAACATCATTATCATCAATGCCAGTGTGCTGTACTGTTTCGTTTCACGTTTTTTATATTGTGTTAGAATCTTTTAAGGAGGTGGGGGACAGTAGTATTGTTTCTGAAAAATCACACACACATTACATAGTACATATTGAGTAGAACAGGAATATCATGAGAAGCTCAAGAAAAAGAAAAATTCTAATTAAATCCGGTTACTGGTCAAATCTGAATTCAAGTTTACTGGAGAAAAAATTTTTTAATAAGTAATTATTTTTATCTGACTAAATCATACACTTTTTTTTTTAAAAAAGAACAAACAAACAAAGATGTACAGTTTTTAAAGCTTTTCCAAATTTTCAGGTTAAATTTGATAAACTAAATTTTAAAAAAAATATTAATATATCGTGCAGTTTTTTTTTTTTTTTTTTTTCATTCATATTGGAGGATCAAAGAAATGTGTTATGAACTTTTAGAATTTGTCTCAAAAATATTATCATTATTTTTGTGATGTTAATAAAAGTTATGATTTTAAAATAAAAAAAGCATTTTCATTTCAGGCAAAGTCAACCCAACCCAGTGTGAAGCCATCACAATGGTTGCAGCACAAGTTATGGGAAATCATGTTGCAACTACAGTTGGGGGCAGTAATGGTCATTTTGAATTGAATGTGTTTAAACCTATGATGGTTGCAAATGTGTTGCGTTCTGTGCGGCTAATTGCTGACAGCTCTGTCTCTTTTACTAATAATTGTGTTAAAGGAATTATTCCAAATAAGTAAGTAGTAGTTTCTTTTTACCTGTAAAAAGATACTGTTTTAAATTATTTTGGTATAGAAAAGTTTAGAAATTAAAAGGAAAATTAATAATGTAATTTTAAAAATAAACTTAAGTATATTTATTAATTTATATTTAAATATGTACATTTAAATAATATTTCATAATAAATTGATTTTTAAATCATCAAATAATTAGACATTATTGTGAAAAATAAATTTTTATTTCATCAAAGCATTGAAAATGCATCATATCATAACTCTTTTACATTCCCCTTACAAGTGCTTTCATTGCATGATATTTAGTGCTTAAAAATATAGATTTTTTTTTTAAATTTTATGTTTTAAAAATTTTTTGTCTTAATAAAAAATAATTAAATTATTATACTTATAATTAGAATAAAATTGCTACTGGCTAAAGTCAACTTAGTCAGCAGCAACTGTTAATCAATAGCTACTGGAAATAATGTATCACTGTTAATTTGTTTTAACCCATCACTACAGCACATTCATAAATATTTAATTATATGAGCATTAAATGATTTTTCTTTGATATATTTTTTTTAGATAATTTTTTCAATATTTTAAATTTTTATTTAATTATTTAATGCTTTGTTTGATATCCTAGTGCTAAGTTATTATTCTCAGTTTTTAATTTACTATAATCAATTTACTGTTAACTATTTAATAACAAATTTTATAAGTGAGTAAACTACCAAGTTTGCCTGATGATTAATTTTTCATAAAAATTCTGATGCTATTAAAATATTTTTAGAGATTAAATACTTTTTGTCATCTATATAATAAATTTAAAAGATTCACAGCCTAATTCTTTAAAACAGATGGTGTTGTCAACAGGTAACACTAACTATAAAGTTTTATTTTGCATGTCAGGTGATTTCAACTGATATATTTGTATGGATGTCTGTTGATTTTAACCTTGGATTGATACAGATTGTTAGTCCAAATGGTAGTTGTTTTAAAAATGTTGTTTTATAGATCTCAGTTAACTTTGCTATCTATTGACAAATTTTGTCACTAATTTTGAAAGTCGATAAAAATAAATATTTTGTTTCCTAAGCAGGATGCCACAAAAATAAAAAGTTAAAAGATATTTTGCCTTCTGTTTTATTTTATCGATTTTCCAAATCTATGGTTATTTTTAGGACACCCTGTATCTGCGTGCTTATTAAACTCAGAAAACATGATTTGATTATATGGCAGACTGTTGACGTAATAATAGTGTATTGTTAAAACTTCACTATTCGTAACTGTAACATTTAAACTTTTGAAGACAAGCTAAGTGAAAATATCATAGAACTTCATTGAATTTTTTATAGATTTAAATCTCTGATGATATCAAGCTAAGATTACAGCAGAAAATGATTTGGATCTGTGTAGTTCCATTTAGTACTAGCTCTTGAAAAGGCCTTATTTTTATAGACAATCAAATCATGAATAATTATTTAAAAAAAATTGCTTATTTAAAATTCTGCATAGCTAACGTTTGTTTTCTAAAATTTCAGAGATCGCATCAGCCAACTGCTGAATGAATCTTTGATGTTAGTGACTGCATTGAATCCACACATAGGGTATGATAAAGCTGCCAAAATAGCAAAAACTGCACACAAGGAAGGGACAACATTAAAGGAAACAGCAATCAAATTAGGTTATTTAACATCAGAACAATTCGATAAATGGGTTCAACCAGGTGATATGTTAGGACCAAAGTAAACTTGTTTCCAAAGAAGTTATTTGCACAATACCTACTTTATTGTTTTGTAATAAATAGTTTCAAGAAATGCTTCGAGTAGTTATTTTAATAATAAAAGTTCTTTTTTAGCACAACTAATTGAAATTTGATTAGAGGTGTTTTGAAAAATTCAGAAAGCCGCACATGTTGGTCATGTGTGTTAACCCGTTAACAGAATTTACGTGGTGAATCTGCAATAATATCTTCAAAAATTCAAATTTGTCTGCAACCTCAACAGAGTCGGACTGACATTATTTTTTATATCAGCTTAATCTAACATATACGCAGCAAAATTTGCAAATATAAGGTTCTTAGAAATTATACATATGAACTTTATGTTGTTTAAATTTTAATTGAATTTCATAGAATGATCTTTAAAAAATAAGAATAAATCTCTACATAGTTAAGTGAACAATCTCATCCACATTTTAGATAATATTGTTTCTAAGGATGCAGCAAATAGCCATTTACCTCGGTCTGCGCACATGGACCTTAGCTTCTAAAGACACACTATAAGAAAATTTATGCATATGTATCCTCATTGAAACATTCATAGACGTTTAAGCCTTCTGGGGATTCCAAGAGGTGCAGAAAATGTAAGTTGTTTTATTAGAATTCCACATAAACAGAAGTGATTTTTCGAAAAATGACACAGAATCCACATGCTCGAAAACTATAGTTATTTTTAATATTAGTATATAATTTAGTTATTCTGAAAAAAACTTTTTTCTTTTGACTTAGTAGTTCTGTGATTTGTGAGAAGCTTTTAAAATTATACTTACTTAGTATTTTAAAACAATACAATCAAAAACATGCAGGCGTACCTTGGCATCGTATGGCGAAATTTATGACAGTGTAGCAGTCCAAAGAAATTTCATAGTATTATGAAATCTATGTATGATATATCTATTTAAAGAGATTATATCGATTTAGTAATATCTTTATGATGTTTGGATTGTTTTCTGTTAAGGTACATACATACATTTAATAACTTTAACTTTGTGTTTTTTTTTTTTCTCAATTTGTCTTGCTATAAGCCGTTTTATTACCTTCATGTATTTTATAAAAATAAAATTGTAATATGCATATTATATTTTTTTTATAAGCTATATTAACGTACTGTTTGGCGCAGCATATCCTCTTTTGGATCTTGTGCCATTCAACTCAGGAATTAAATATTTTTTCATAATTAATCTTATATTCTTTTCAATAATTATTTATTTTGCATGCTTTGCATAATTAAAATAGTTTTAAAACTGAGATTATATGCAGTATTTCTTCGAAATTTTTTTTTTTCTAAATTATTATTAAATCTATTCATCATTGTATTTAAATGGACCATAATATAACAATTTGTTCCTACTTTGTAATTTAACATTTGAAATATTTATTTTCTTTTATTTCATTAAAACCTGAGATATGTAAAATTTTTACCCCTCTGGCAGTATAATTCTTATACCAGTAGAATAGAAATTTGAACCTGTGAAATATTTTGCTATATTCTGTTATACTTCAGTAGTGAAAAGGTTAAACTGGCTGCATTCTAACTATTTGGTATTCGGCCACAGAACATTTCATATTTTTTTAATAGTTCAATTTATATGCAAGAACCCTGTTTTATGTTTTTATTGTTGTTAAATTTAAAAAAATTAAAACAATCTTGAACCCTTTGGTGAAATACCTGATATAAAACTATTTGAAAATGAATAATTTAAATTATTAAAATGAAAAATTGAAATTAGTTACATTAATTTTTGGATTAGTTTTATGAATTGAAGAAAATGTGTAGATGTTTTTTTAAAATTACATTTCATATTTTATATAAAATAAAATCTTTTGTGTTAGAAAATCTTATAAAATTACTTGATTTTACTTTTGTTTATATTCTAAAAAAAATTTTAGAAATTAAAGGTTCAAAATTTATTAGCCATTTTGATACCTGTAGCATCTTCATTTATTTTCGCCTCTCTAAGCTCAAGATCTGACAAATATTTTAAGGATTTCTTTTGTAAATAATAGTGTTTTAAAAATAAAAAAGAGTAAACAAGAATATTAAAAATAGCAAGTGTTGGAATTTTCTTTTCTTTTTTTTTAATAAAAGAAAATAGGCATTAAGCATTTCTTTCATTGTTTATTTTTATTAGTACACTTAATATGTCTTTGTAAAATATTATATAGCTGCCAATTAAAAATGGTGCTAATTCTAATTCACTCAATCAGATTCCTTATAAATGAATCATTTACAAAAAAATATAATGATTATTCATTTAGTTTAATTCTCAATTATTTCGGCAAATTGAAAGTTAGACATACTGGACAGTTTAGTTGTATTCTAAAGAAAGGTTGTGCACCCTACAAAAAATGATCAATAGAAATCAATAAAAACATTTATTGATATCAATCGAATTCTATTGTTCTGTACTTGTTTCTATTGACATTTCAACTGATATTAGTAGTGTATTGGTATCAATAGATGTTAAAGGATATTCTACTGGTCTGTACTTGCTCCTATTGACATTTCAACTGATATCAGTATAGTGTACTGGTATCAATAGATATTGATCAATAGAATTTTATTGGTCTGAACTAGTTTCTATTGATATTTCAACTGATATCTGCAGTGTATTGGTATCAATAAATAATGATCAGTAGATACTCTATTGGTACATACTTGTCTGTATTTCACACTTCAACTGATGTCTACTGACATCAGTAAGGTACTTGTATCAATGGATGTTGATCAGTTGGGTATTCTACTTGTATCAATATATGAACTGATATAAAAAAAATTTATTGATACCAGCAAAACTTAGCAATAAATATTGATCGATAGGTATTTTATTAGTCAATACCTATTATCATTAATACATCAATAGGTGCCTATGGAATTATTTTACATACATTTGCTTACAATGCATATTTTTCTGGAAATCTAACAGGTTTTGACCTTTTTAAATTAGCTTACTTTGTTAATAATTCTTCATTATTTTACATATTTTATGCTTTTTTTTCTTGATTATATACTAATTTCTGATAATTAATTTCTTAGATTTTTATAAGGATTCTTAACGTATATATTAAGGGCAGTGAAAAAGAACACTTTCTATGTGCATTCATGAAAAAAATACATATTTGAAATTATTAAAATCATTTTATAATTTTTGAAAAAAGAAAGTTTTTGAGTAAAATTTTAGCACGTTTCAATAACTTTAAAATCTGTTTAAAGTCATTTAAATGAAAGTAATTTTATAATAAAAGTAATTTAATAATAAAACTTGTTTTTATTAGCTTATTATTTATTTACTTATTTATTTTTTAATTTTCAAAATTTATTTTAATTCCAAGTCATGATGGCAAAAAAATATTATTAATTGTATTACTTTAAATTTTATTATAAGTTGGTTTTAATTTTTATTTATTATTATTGAATTTATACTAAACTAGAATTATGTTACTTCTAACCGAAACTAATTTATCAATTCGTAAAATAAATTAATTAGTTTAGGTTTCAAACAACTTCACAGCAAAAGAGATATGTTTACATATATTTAAAAATTCACATAAAATCTCAAACTTTTTACCTTCAAACATTAACCTCTCCATCATAAATTTCAGTCCGTTTTTGAAATTTGTTTTAAATAAATTTAGATCATAAAACAAAATAAACTTTTTTGAATGAAATAATAAGTAAGTTTGCTTTGAAACAATCACATTCAATCCAATTGAATCTATAAAAGCAAAAAAAAGCGATTAATTCAGAAATGAAAGGGGACCGCGCAAAAGATGAGATTCGTTCGTTAAATCTATCTCAACCTGCCTACACTTCGAATTTTGACAATGTTCCTTTTCAACGGTTTCCCCAGTTCGTTCCGTTTCTCTGTCTGAAGTTACAGCCAATCACATTACTTCGACTTACGTTCAATGTTTAAATTCGAGCATCATGGAAAGCATGGCGCATACTACGGTGAGAAATATTTTAGTAAGTGCATTTTTCTCTTTATTTCTTACTTTTATTTACATCTTTGTTAGTTACAGAAATATTAAAACGTATGTTTGAGTTTTATTTACATTTTAAGTAATCTAGGCATGTATATTATTCTTGAATTATTACTTCATGAATAGGGTTATTTACACAGACTCCATTGCATGAGAAGAAAGTATTTTTAATGTTTTTTTCCTGGGTTTCTTAAAGAAACGCTTTGTTCACATGTTATTTACATAAATTCCCATTAATATCACCGTTATTTGCAAATTAATTATTTATTTAGTTGTATAATATAATATTTTTAAACTTTGCATTATATTTTAAGTGTTAATCACAAATTCTTTTGTTATTTTTAATGGTTAATTTTATTTTAAAGCATGTAATTTAAATTATATTTTATTAACTGTTGGTACCCAGAAGTTTCACTAAAACTAAGTAGCATTTTAAAAACAAAGCAGTTGATACTTAGAAGTTGCTAAGCATAATAGTTGGCAGACTGAATTCATTACATTCTTATCTTTGTATATGAAAGTGATACAGTGTTTATAAAGATATTAAGTTTGTTGATAAATTAAATAAGTGGAAAAATTTTGTTAGTTTTTGTATCGTAGTTACAAATTAATTAAAATAGAACTGAATGCTTCTTAGATTTTAATGAATGTAAAGAGTATATGCAAATTTAAATGTTTCAATATTTTTACTTCTGAGTTCAGCCACTGAATAGTTCAATTTTTAACTTTACGTTCAAATTTTATTTGTTTAAAGCTTAGTGGAGATATGCTTTCTCATGATAATGAATTTAAATGTTAACCTATTGACGAAGTTATGAGCTGAAACTAAAATGGTCAAAGGTTACTTCAGATCATTCATACTTAAATTTTTGCATAGAGTCACTCTAAAAAGTAGGTTGGTAATGTGCTTTCATGATGTGGGCATTTGTGAATTCTTTTTTTGTTGTCAACAAGAAGTGGGTAGTATGAGCGATGCCTATGTTAGACATTAACTTCCCTTTATTAGAAATCTCTTTCAAATTACAAAAATAATAAAATTTTGGTGGACCATTATTTTTTCTTACTATTGTCGTGTTGATCTAAGTTTCAGTTAGCCAGTTGAAATATTGATTATATTTATAATTGATTGGTATACTAGTTGAAAAATAAGTAGTATTTGCAATTGTATTTCTCATAATTAATAGTTATTCTGAAAAATTGTTTTACTGTATAAATTAGTCTATATAATTTGGTTAATTGTTTATTCTTAATTATAAATAATTTATTTTAATCTTTTATTTATTTACAGTCTGTGTATTTCAATAGCAAACCTGCAAATTAACATCATGCATTGTTTGAAAATTTAGATCATATTTAACTGTAATACCATATATTTTTTTTTTAATTTTCTGCAACCTTATATATACTATCAAAATAATTCTCATCCTGTAAATTAATAATTTTTTATAATAATGTATTTTAATTTTTATACTTATTTTGAACCAAAGTAAGGTTTAATTTAATCTTATTAAAATAGTATCAAATTTCTATGGTATTGTGTTTTAAGATAGAATATTGAGTCTAATTTTTTGTATGTGTTGTGTATGTTACTGAGGCAATGAAATTTTTTTAAATGTATGATTGAACAGTTCCCTGAATATTCGTAATCTTATTAATATGCATACATATTTTATTTTAATTTTGTTTTAAAGAATCGCATATATGTAATATGTTTTTGGGGCATTATGAGTCTTTTTCTAAGTTATTTACATCTGTAACAGCTAGTTTCCGAGTTTTTAAAATGCATAAAAGTTAATTAAAAATTGGAGTAAATGTAGTACCCTATTGATATAAATATTATTATTAAATAATAAGCAGGGAAATAATAAGCATAATGCTTTACCAATTTTAATCAAGTCATATGAGCTGAAAAATCTATGCATCCTATTTGTGTCATGGTAAAATTTATAATAATCATATGATTAACTGACATTTATAGCATTTTTCATTGTCTATTTATTTATTAATATGATGTGAAAAAAGTTGAAAGCTTGTAAAAATTCTTTACTATTTTTATTCATTTAATAATTTTTGTTGTCAATTTAATAGTTAGGAAAAAGTATACAAATGTCAAATGGAATTAACACTGCAATCTGAAATATTAACTTAATCAACATTGTAATCTAAAATTTAGCATAAACAGATAAAGCATAATATTAAAAGATAAGGCATACAATGTTAAAAATGAGATTTTTTGAAATTGTTGTTTAGTCTACACTTAAAGTTAATTCAAATTTTTTGTTTATATTAGGAGCTCTAAATAGAGACAATGTTGCTGGCTCTTATTTGGTGGAGTTAGAAAGATAATTCTACTAAGAGGTCGACATTAAAGAAAAGTATGAGGGATCCTGCGCAACCAGACAACCTCCAGCTAGACGGTTAGGTGACATTGAAAAGTCTTGAAAATTAACTGTTAGAAAGTGCATGGTTGACACAGCTAAGGCCTGCAAGCGACGGTTGCGTTTGTTTGTACACAAGTGTACTAAAAGTGCTTTTCAGTCACTTCACGTTAAAGTTACTACTAAATTATGATAAAATTGATTTCATTTGATTATAAAAAGATTCATATTTTTTAGGCTGTTATGGTAATGTTTATATCAATTTAGTAATTGTGTAATTCTTATATCTTATTGAAGACAGAGTTTAAATTATGTCATATTCAATGTTTAAAAGTTTTAATATTGTGTTGTATTCAGTATATATATTAATTATTATATTAATTATATCTTGTTGAGTTCACACCAATTGTGAGATAAGAGAAGCCTTCGAAAATTTAGGCTTATTTTATGCTTTATGAACTTGTGTCGCTATATAAATAATTCGCTCTTGATATTTAATTTTTGTAGGTGATAACTTTTTTTCCTAATTTAATTTTCAGATATTATGTGATAAGTAAATTATCATAAAGATTAAATGCTTCAAATAGAAAATGAGTATAACAAATTGTGCTTTAAGTCAAGGATTAAGTCAAAAAATTTTCTTTATATTAGTTAATAACTTGTCATTTGAGCTTTTATTTGTAGCTATTATTACTACTCTAACCACTATTATGTTTTAATGATTAAAGTTTACTATAATTTAAATATCAAATATATCTAAAATTAAAATGGTTTGTATTTAAATCTATAGTAGCAAGCAAGTACATTGATCAAGATGTAACATAACTATATAATTATATTTTACAATGTCCTACTTCAAAGTAAATGAACATTGCCAAATTAGATTAATTTCAAATATTTTTGGCGGCATTTCAAACATTATTTGGTATATGTGTCATTTGCATTCCATTATATTTATCAATTACTTAAATATAAAGCAAAGTTAATTAATTTAGATGAAATCATAATTTTATAATTAGATTGTTTTAATTTATATCTATAGTTATATACACTTCACATGGTCTCCTTATTGTGCAAGTGAATTGCATTTGTCAAAGAAAGTATAAATTAAGATCTTGACTTATTTTAGTCAGGTTTTTGGCTATTCATTACATAATATTTCTAATCCCCAATCAATTTTCATAAAATCTGAAGAATGCATTTACACTTTTCTAATGTTGCTGCAAAACATTTTTGGTATAGTGTTTTAGATTAAAATATTATTGACAATTATTTCTAATATAGTAATTAATTGTTAAAAAATTTTCATTAACTGTGAAGAAGTTTTAAAAAAACAAACAGTTTATTTGATTTTTATAAACATAATGCAAACTATAGCTTTTGACAAAGTGTGATGTCAGTGTTTTATTTCCCTTTATAAACCAGGTGACTTTATTTATTTACTCAATTGTATCAATGTTTTATTTTCCCATTCAGAGCAGTTTGGGCGCAGTACACTAGTGATACCGATATCATACTGGAATCAATTTTATACCGGCTTATGAAACACCGGTCCCAGTATGATACTGGCTTATGGTACACCGGTTTCGGAATGATACTGGTTCCGGTATCATAACGGAATCAATATCATACCGGAACTGGTGTTTCATAAGCCGGTATAAATTTTTTTATACCAGTCATTTTTTCCAATATGGAATTGGTTTAAAGGTTAAACTTTAGGTCGTGGTCAATAGCTTATTTGTGCAGCCATAGTGTGACGTTAAAAATCAAGTACTTTACTTTTTAACCGTCGTTAAACAATGAACATCAGACCCAATTTGAGTTAACGATTATCAATGTTTAACTCCGTAGCCTTGTAATTTTGAACCCACATAATTCATTGCAAATACGATTCATATGTCCTTGACAAAGTTAAAAACAGATAACACAAGTTAGAGAAGGACGCCACAAAGATACATCTAGTGTAACCTTCAACCTCCACGATACAGAGAATTTGACGGTATCAGCCTGTGAGGAAGGCCCCAGTTGTGTGAAATATTCTACTTTCACTAAAACTAGAAACCATCTAAATGAACATTTTAATAAATTAAAGTGCGCTCATGCTAATTTGATTGTTGGTGAAATAGAAAAATTTTATTATTTGTCTTCAAATGAATTTAAACTTAAAGTTAATGTAAAAAGAAGCTTATTATCAAGTCATTATTTTGAGTATATAGGATACTCCGCTATTAAAATATCCATTATAGAAACAATTGGGTAACAATGACGAAGTTATAATGGATATTTTAAAAAGGACAGAGGTATCAAATGTACTTGCAAATCAATTTCATATCAGTAATAATGACATTGATAATATGTATGCTTCTGCTACATATTTAAGATGCTGGCCTAAATTTAAATAGTGTTTTTCGGCCATTAAGCATCGAGTTAAGCACAGTATCTTTGATTTTAAATACAATGAGGAAATTTATTTTGAAAATCTTATGATAGGTTTAACTTTCCTTTATCATACAGGAGAACGATTTCTTTATCCAAAGAAATACGTTCTTACTGATGGTGAGCAAAGTTTTGCGTTAATATTGCACAAAACCAACAATCAAATAAAGATCGCATCTTCTTATTGTCTTGAAAAATCAATTTAAAATTTTAATAATCAAAATTTTCATTTTGTTCTATTATCCAGATTAAAATTCCGTAAACCTTAATTAAGAATGTTTAAACTTTTGTTATTTGATGAAAAGTTTAATGTTTTTAAAAAAAATTTCGCGTTATACCAGCTATTAATTGAAAATTGTGTCTGTTGTGTTGAATGTGTTCGTACATTATATATTCTAAGCTTTGAAAATAATTAATAAAAATTCTAGCTTTAAAAATAATTCATTAATTAGAAATTTTAACATTTGTATGCATAACTTTTTAAACTTAAAAATTTTTTATACAATATTTGACAAACTGTAGTAACTGATGTTTTTAAAAAACCTCTATGTGTTGTGATTAAAAATGTTAAAACGAAACGAGATACCCTGAAAGCCAAGGAATTTACTGATAAAAATGAACAATATAGAAAACTCTAATGCTAGTGGAATTTTGAAAACTAAACAAAATATTTCTTGCTCTGCATCATCTTCTATTATTGTTTCATTGGCTTCAGAAAGAAATAAAGAACTATCTGATTTGGCCAAAGAAAAATCTGTACGACCTAAAGAACATGAACTGGCAATTGGAAAAACATTAATTCCTAAAGAAAAGTCTAAAATACATAGTGGATCAAAACGATGCAAAATTGTAGGACGAAGGATAAATCCAATATATCTGATTACCTTAATTTATTTAACACTATGCTATTTTAATTGTTTTCAGTTTTTTTTTTTTTTTTTATTGAAAACTAAATATTGTTTCTAGCATTCTTATCAGATATTTTACACTTTGAATGTGAATTATATATTGTTTTTATTATTAAATATTAAATAATCAAACTTGCATTTTTTATTTCTTATGTCTTGTTTTGTCTAAAACTTAGATGCTCTACAGAGTTGGGAAAAATTTGATTGCAAGAAATCATTTGTATTCAAAATTACATGTACTCATAATCACAGCAAAACATGCGATTTAGGCAAGTTTAAATCAAAATTACATGTATTTTTTTATGTTTATTTTTCACTATGGATTAATCTAAACTGTTTAGTTGTTGTTCCGATTACAAGTAACTGATTGCTTGCAATCGAAAATTACAAGTAACTAAAATTTTCAGGAATTACAAGTGATTACAAGTAACTGGTTACTTGTAATGTGTCACAGTTTGCCAAATTTTACAATATGAAACACAAAACCTCAACTACAGAGTAGAGTTGATTAAAATTTAATAGCTAAGAACCCATTATATGTAATCATAATTATATCTTAAGATGCAATTTAGCTAAATTATGTGTGCAATCGTTGATAATGTTTAATTCTTATCGCAATTTAACCTGTATTGGTAGACAACTTAATTATAGTCATGAATTGCAGTATGTAATATTTTCCGAACTCTGTAGTATCTAAACATCGGCCATACAATAGAGTAGGTTAAAATTCATTTACAAGCAACCAATTATATGTATTCATGAGTACATAATAACATGGAGATAAGTTTGATTCAAAATTATACATAATCCTTAATTATGATTATTTCTAATCCAGGTATAGCCTGTAGTCCCTGATTGTTCAGTTGTATTCCTTATCACAAGAAACTGATTACTTGTCATGCATTAAATATTGCAAAACTTTTCAATATATAAACTTCAGCAAAAAAGTAGACACGAGTAAAATTTATTTAAATACAAGTAATCAATTTTATTTGTTCAGGATTAAATAAATCATTTTTAAATTATAAAATGTAATTTAAGATCAGTTTTATTCAAAAATGTGTATAATCACAGATAATGATTATTTCTCATCATAGTGTATCCTGTAATGATGATTACAAGTGACTGCATGCAATGGATTACACTATATGTTGTAACCTTTACTTCAGCTACATATGTGAGAAATCAGTCAAGCTTTCTTTTAAAATAGATACTGTCAGAACTAGTTTGGAATAATTCTAACTTTTTAAGTCTAATTAAATATTAAACGATACTGCTTTTTACGAACTTCAAGTCAGTTTACTCAAAATATTATCGAAAATAGTTTGCACACCGTGAATTTTTTTTTTAATGGCTTCGACGTGAAAACAATTTGGTATCTCATTTAATCTCTTATACTGAATTTAGTCCAACAAATGCATGGATATACAAATTTGAAATACTTTAGTCCTTACTGTTCCATTTATATACGAAACTAGATGCTAAATAGATATTATAACACTGTCTTAATATAAAACAAGATATTTCTAATAGTGTAAAGTGGGCTAGATTGATGTATCACTAGACTCAGTGGCTCAACAGTTCACGGGGGGGCTAAGGCCAACCATGCCAGCTTTCTTGACTTTGGGGCTCTGTGGTGCAGGAGAAAATGTTTCGAGTTGGTGGTCAGCAGAACACAGGACCGTCGACGTCGTTGATAAATTGAATTGGTGGAAAATTTTTGTTAGTTTTTGTATCGTAGTTAAAAATTAATTAAAATAGAACTGAATGCTTCTTAGATTTTAATAAATGCAAAAAGTATAAGTGTTTAAATATTTTTACTTCTGAGTTCAGTCACTGATTTGTTCAATTCTGAACTTAACGTTCAAAATTTGTTTGTTTAAAGCTTTTAATATACTTTGTCATTATAATAAATTTTAATGTTAACCTTTTGATGAAATTATGAGCTGAACTGTTTAAAAAGTATTGTATTGAAATCAAAATGGTAAAATGTTACTTCAGATCATTCATACTTCAATTTTTGCATAGTCACTCAGAAAAGTAGGTTGGTAATGTGCTTCCATGATCTGGGTGTTTGTGCTTTCTTTCGTGTTGTCAACAAGAAGTGGGTAGTATAAGCGATACCTATGTTAGACATTAACTTCCCTTTATTTGAAATAGATTTCTTCCAAATTACAAAAATAATAAAATTTTGGTGGACCATTATTTTTTTCTTTCTAGGGTGCGGGAGATTTTGGAGTTCAAATCTTGAACTTTATAATTTTATCTAAGTTTAAATTAGCCAGTTGATAAGAATGAGTATATTTGTAATAGATTGGTACAGTAGTTGAAAAATAAGTATTTGTAATTGTATTTCTTAATTTTAATAGGTAATTATTCTGAAAAATTCTTTAACTGTATAAATTAAGTATATAATTTGGATAATTGTTTTTTCTAATTTAATTATAAATAAATTTTTTTAAATCTTTTATTTATTTGCAGTCTGCGTCTCAATAGCAAATCTGTAAAATATCATCATACATTGTTTTAAATTTTAGATAATATTGAACTGTAATACCATATTTTTTTAAAAAATTTCTGCAACCTTTTAGTATTGAATTAATTCCCATCCTACAAATTAATACTCATTTTGAAAGAAAGTATGGTTTAATTTAATCTTATTAAAATAGTATCAAATTTTTATGGTATATTATGTTTCAAGATCTTAATAAGATTAATTATTGAGTTTTATTTCTCCAGTATGTGTTGTGTGTAGACAATGGATTTTTTTTTTTTTTTTGGTGTAAGATTGAACACTTCCCTGAATATTCGTAATATTATTTATATACATACATATTTTGATTTTTGTAAGAATCACATATAATTAGAATTCTATAAAATCTGTTCTTTGTGCATTCTGGGACTTTGTCTAAGTTGTTTACATCTGTAACAAACAGCTAGTTTTTGAGTTTTTAAAATGCATAAAAGCCTATTGATATAAATAGTATTATTAAAAAAAAAAAAAAAAGCATAATGCTTTACCAATTTTCATCAAGTCATGTAAGTTGAAAAATCTATGTATGCTATTTGTGTAAGGGTAAAAGTTAACATAATTAAGCTTTCAGATAATATAACTTTAATTAATTGACGTTTACAGCATTTTTCATTGTCTATTTATTTATTAATATGATGTAAGAAAAGTTTAAAGATTGTAAAAATTCTTTACTATTTTTATTTGTTTAATAATTCTTGCTGTCAATTTAACAGTTAGGAAAAAGTATACAAATGCCAAAAGTGTGTAATGGAATTAACACTGCAATCTTAAATATTAACTCAATTAAATTAACACAGTAACCTCGAATTTAGCTTAAAAATATAAAGCATAATATTAAGAGTTAGAAAAGCATGCAATGTTAAAAATGAGATTTTTAGAAATTGTTGTTTAATCTACACTGTCTGTTTATTTAAATTTTATTTATATTAGTCTATATAAAGGCATTGTTGCTGGCTGTTATTTGGTGAAGCTTGAAAGATAATTCTACTAAGTACATTAAAGAAAAATCTGCGGAATCCAGAGCAACTAGAATACCACAAACTAGATGGTTGGATGACATCAAAGAGACTTGAAAATAGAATGTCGGAAAGTGCATGGTTGGCACAGGTAAAGACTGCAAGCGACTGTTGTGTTCGTAAAAAATATGAATGCATCAAATCAAGGACGATAATATTTAAACTATATGAATCTATCAACCATTTGAAAGATGTATGTTTGAATTTACACACAAGTATACTGAAAATGCTTTTCGGGTATTTCACGTTATAAGAACTACTAAAATTATGAAAAAATTTATTTAATTTGATTATAAATAGATGAACATTTTTTAGGTTACCATGGTAATATTTATATAAATTTAGTAATTGTAATTCTTCTATCTTATAAGACAAAGTTTAAATTATGTCATATCCAATGTTTAAAGGTTTTAATATTTTGTTGTTGTGTGTTTTTATTTGGTATATATATTAATTATCTCTTTAAGTTCACACCAATTGTGATGAAAAAAAACTTTGAAGATTTAGGCCTATTTTATGCTTTACAAACTTGTGTCGCTATATAAATAAATTCGCTCTTAAGATTTGATTTTTGAAGGCGATAACTTTTTTTCCTGATTTATTTTTCAGATATTATGTGAGAAAATGTGAGTATAACAAATGGAGCTTTTTAAGTAATAGAATTTTAAGAAAAAAGTAAATAGAATGACAGAGTGTATTAATTCAAAACTTTTGTATATATTAGTTAATAACTAGAGTTATTTGAGCTTTTATTTGCAGCTATTATTACTACTCAACCCACTGTTATGTTTTAATAATTAAAGTTAACTCTAATTTAAAGGCCAAATATATCTAAAATTAAAATGGCTTTTATTTAAATTAATAGTAGCAAGAAGGTACATTGGCCACGATGTAATATAACTGTTTATTTTTATTTTCATTATCTATTTTTTGAAATAACTAACTATTGTTTTCCTTTAGTACCATAAGGAGTAAAACCTTAATATTTTACTAAATCTGATTCCAAAGTAAATGAACAGTGTCAAATATGAATGATTTCAAACATTATTTTTGGAGGCATATAAAAAATTTGTATATGTGTAATTTGAATTCCATTTTATCTTCTCAATTATTTAAATAGAAACCAAAATTAATTTATTCAAATCATAATTTTATAAGATTGTTTAAAATTATATATATATGCACTTCACATTATCTCCTTTGTTTGCATGTGAATTTGCATTTACCAAACCTTTCTTGGGCTTAATAAACGAAATTTATTATGTCGTTTCAAAAGATATGAAAAAAAATAATTAGAAATTAAGATTTGACTTGTTTATTTTAGTCAGGTTTTTGGTTATCTATAAAATAATATTTCTTATTCCCATTCAATTTTCATAAAATCTGAAGAATTCATTTGCACTTTTATAATGTTGCTGCAAATAATTTTTTGTGTAGTATTGTAGATTCAAATATTATTGACAGTTATTTCTAATAATATTTTAATTTATAGTTTAGAAAAATTAAATTATAAAGAAAAAAAGCAGGTTATTTGTTTTTATAACCCTAATGCAAACTCTATAGCATTTGATAAAGTGTGAATTGATATCAGTATTTAATATCTCTGTATAAACCGGGTGACTTTACTTGTTTACTCAATTGTATCAATGTTTTATTTTCCCATTCAGAGCAGTTTGGGCGCAGTACACTAGTGATACCGATATCATACTGGAATCAATTTTATACCGGCTTATGAAACACCGGTCCCAGTATGATACTGGCTTATGGTACACCGGTTTCGGAATGATACTGGTTCCGGTATCATAACGGAATCAATATCATACCGGAACTGGTGTTTCATAAGCCGGTATAAATTTTTTTATACCAGTCATTTTTTCCAATATGGAATTGGTTTAAAGGTTAAACTTTAGGTCGTGGTCAATAGCTTATTTGTGCAGCCATAGTGTGACGTTAAAAATCAAGTACTTTACTTTTTAACCGTCGTTAAACAATGAACATCAGACCCAATTTGAGTTAACGATTATCAATGTTTAACTCCGTAGCCTTGTAATTTTGAACCCACATAATTCATTGCAAATACGATTCATATGTCCTTGACAAAGTTAAAAACAGATAACACAAGTTAGAGAAGGACGCCACAAAGATACATCTAGTGTAACCTTCAACCTCCACGATACAGAGAATTTGACGGTATCAGCCTGTGAGGAAGGCCCCAGTTGTGTGAAATATTCTACTTTCACTAAAACTAGAAACCATCTAAATGAACATTTTAATAAATTAAAGTGCGCTCATGCTAATTTGATTGTTGGTGAAATAGAAAAATTTTATTATTTGTCTTCAAATGAATTTAAACTTAAAGTTAATGTAAAAAGAAGCTTATTATCAAGTCATTATTTTGAGTATATAGGATACTCCGCTATTAAAATATCCATTATAGAAACAATTGGGTAACAATGACGAAGTTATAATGGATATTTTAAAAAGGACAGAGGTATCAAATGTACTTGCAAATCAATTTCATATCAGTAATAATGACATTGATAATATGTATGCTTCTGCTACATATTTAAGATGCTGGCCTAAATTTAAATAGTGTTTTTCGGCCATTAAGCATCGAGTTAAGCACAGTATCTTTGATTTTAAATACAATGAGGAAATTTATTTTGAAAATCTTATGATAGGTTTAACTTTCCTTTATCATACAGGAGAACGATTTCTTTATCCAAAGAAATACGTTCTTACTGATGGTGAGCAAAGTTTTGCGTTAATATTGCACAAAACCAACAATCAAATAAAGATCGCATCTTCTTATTGTCTTGAAAAATCAATTTAAAATTTTAATAATCAAAATTTTCATTTTGTTCTATTATCCAGATTAAAATTCCGTAAACCTTAATTAAGAATGTTTAAACTTTTGTTATTTGATGAAAAGTTTAATGTTTTTAAAAAAAATTTCGCGTTATACCAGCTATTAATTGAAAATTGTGTCTGTTGTGTTGAATGTGTTCGTACATTATATATTCTAAGCTTTGAAAATAATTAATAAAAATTCTAGCTTTAAAAATAATTCATTAATTAGAAATTTTAACATTTGTATGCATAACTTTTTAAACTTAAAAATTTTTTATACAATATTTGACAAACTGTAGTAACTGATGTTTTTAAAAAACCTCTATGTGTTGTGATTAAAAATGTTAAAACGAAACGAGATACCCTGAAAGCCAAGGAATTTACTGATAAAAATGAACAATATAGAAAACTCTAATGCTAGTGGAATTTTGAAAACTAAACAAAATATTTCTTGCTCTGCATCATCTTCTATTATTGTTTCATTGGCTTCAGAAAGAAATAAAGAACTATCTGATTTGGCCAAAGAAAAATCTGTACGACCTAAAGAACATGAACTGGCAATTGGAAAAACATTAATTCCTAAAGAAAAGTCTAAAATACATAGTGGATCAAAACGATGCAAAATTGTAGGACGAAGGATAAATCCAATATATCTGATTACCTTAATTTATTTAACACTATGCTATTTTAATTGTTTTCAGTTTTTTTTTTTTTTTATTGAAAACTAAATATTGTTTCTAGCATTCTTATCAGATATTTTACACTTTGAATGTGAATTATATATTGTTTTTATTATTAAATATTAAATAATCAAACTTGCATTTTTTATTTCTTATGTCTTGTTTTGTCTAAAACTTAGATGCTCTACAGAGTTGGGAAAAATTTGATTGCAAGAAATCATTTGTATTCAAAATTACATGTACTCATAATCACAGCAAAACATGCGATTTAGGCAAGTTTAAATCAAAATTACATGTATTTTTTTATGTTTATTTTTCACTATGGATTAATCTAAACTGTTTAGTTGTTGTTCCGATTACAAGTAACTGATTGCTTGCAATCGAAAATTACAAGTAACTAAAATTTTCAGGAATTACAAGTGATTACAAGTAACTGGTTACTTGTAATGTGTCACAGTTTGCCAAATTTTACAATATGAAACACAAAACCTCAACTACAGAGTAGAGTTGATTAAAATTTAATAGCTAAGAACCCATTATATGTAATCATAATTATATCTTAAGATGCAATTTAGCTAAATTATGTGTGCAATCGTTGATAATGTTTAATTCTTATCGCAATTTAACCTGTATTGGTAGACAACTTAATTATAGTCATGAATTGCAGTATGTAATATTTTCCGAACTCTGTAGTATCTAAACATCGGCCATACAATAGAGTAGGTTAAAATTCATTTACAAGCAACCAATTATATGTATTCATGAGTACATAATAACATGGAGATAAGTTTGATTCAAAATTATACATAATCCTTAATTATGATTATTTCTAATCCAGGTATAGCCTGTAGTCCCTGATTGTTCAGTTGTATTCCTTATCACAAGAAACTGATTACTTGTCATGCATTAAATATTGCAAAACTTTTCAATATATAAACTTCAGCAAAAAAGTAGACACGAGTAAAATTTATTTAAATACAAGTAATCAATTTTATTTGTTCAGGATTAAATAAATCATTTTTAAATTATAAAATGTAATTTAAGATCAGTTTTATTCAAAAATGTGTATAATCACAGATAATGATTATTTCTCATCATAGTGTATCCTGTAATGATGATTACAAGTGACTGCATGCAATGGATTACACTATATGTTGTAACCTTTACTTCAGCTACATATGTGAGAAATCAGTCAAGCTTTCTTTTAAAATAGATACTGTCAGAACTAGTTTGGAATAATTCTAACTTTTTAAGTCTAATTAAATATTAAACGATACTGCTTTTTACGAACTTCAAGTCAGTTTACTCAAAATATTATCGAAAATAGTTTGCACACCGTGAATTTTTTTTTTAATGGCTTCGACGTGAAAACAATTTGGTATCTCATTTAATCTCTTATACTGAATTTAGTCCAACAAATGCATGGATATACAAATTTGAAATACTTTAGTCCTTACTGTTCCATTTATATACGAAACTAGATGCTAAATAGATATTATAACACTGTCTTAATATAAAACAAGATATTTCTAATAGTGTAAAGTGGGCTAGATTGATGTATCACTAGACTCAGTGGCTCAACAGTTCACGGGGGGGCTAAGGCCAACCATGCCAGCTTTCTTGACTTTGGGGCTCTGTGGTGCAGGAGAAAATGTTTCGAGTTGGTGGTCAGCAGAACACAGGACCGTCGACGTCGTTGATAAATTGAATTGGTGGAAAATTTTTGTTAGTTTTTGTATCGTAGTTAAAAATTAATTAAAATAGAACTGAATGCTTCTTAGATTTTAATAAATGCAAAAAGTATAAGTGTTTAAATATTTTTACTTCTGAGTTCAGTCACTGATTTGTTCAATTCTGAACTTAACGTTCAAAATTTGTTTGTTTAAAGCTTTTAATATACTTTGTCATTATAATAAATTTTAATGTTAACCTTTTGATGAAATTATGAGCTGAACTGTTTAAAAAGTATTGTATTGAAATCAAAATGGTAAAATGTTACTTCAGATCATTCATACTTCAATTTTTGCATAGTCACTCAGAAAAGTAGGTTGGTAATGTGCTTCCATGATCTGGGTGTTTGTGCTTTCTTTCGTGTTGTCAACAAGAAGTGGGTAGTATAAGCGATACCTATGTTAGACATTAACTTCCCTTTATTTGAAATAGATTTCTTCCAAATTACAAAAATAATAAAATTTTGGTGGACCATTATTTTTTTCTTTCTAGGGTGCGGGAGATTTTGGAGTTCAAATCTTGAACTTTATAATTTTATCTAAGTTTAAATTAGCCAGTTGATAAGAATGAGTATATTTGTAATAGATTGGTACAGTAGTTGAAAAATAAGTATTTGTAATTGTATTTCTTAATTTTAATAGGTAATTATTCTGAAAAATTCTTTAACTGTATAAATTAAGTATATAATTTGGATAATTGTTTTTTCTAATTTAATTATAAATAAATTTTTTTAAATCTTTTATTTATTTGCAGTCTGCGTCTCAATAGCAAATCTGTAAAATATCATCATACATTGTTTTAAATTTTAGATAATATTGAACTGTAATACCATATTTTTTTAAAAAATTTCTGCAACCTTTTAGTATTGAATTAATTCCCATCCTACAAATTAATACTCATTTTGAAAGAAAGTATGGTTTAATTTAATCTTATTAAAATAGTATCAAATTTTTATGGTATATTATGTTTCAAGATCTTAATAAGATTAATTATTGAGTTTTATTTCTCCAGTATGTGTTGTGTGTAGACAATGGATTTTTTTTTTTTTTTTGGTGTAAGATTGAACACTTCCCTGAATATTCGTAATATTATTTATATACATACATATTTTGATTTTTGTAAGAATCACATATAATTAGAATTCTATAAAATCTGTTCTTTGTGCATTCTGGGACTTTGTCTAAGTTGTTTACATCTGTAACAAACAGCTAGTTTTTGAGTTTTTAAAATGCATAAAAGCCTATTGATATAAATAGTATTATTAAAAAAAAAAAAAAAAGCATAATGCTTTACCAATTTTCATCAAGTCATGTAAGTTGAAAAATCTATGTATGCTATTTGTGTAAGGGTAAAAGTTAACATAATTAAGCTTTCAGATAATATAACTTTAATTAATTGACGTTTACAGCATTTTTCATTGTCTATTTATTTATTAATATGATGTAAGAAAAGTTTAAAGATTGTAAAAATTCTTTACTATTTTTATTTGTTTAATAATTCTTGCTGTCAATTTAACAGTTAGGAAAAAGTATACAAATGCCAAAAGTGTGTAATGGAATTAACACTGCAATCTTAAATATTAACTCAATTAAATTAACACAGTAACCTCGAATTTAGCTTAAAAATATAAAGCATAATATTAAGAGTTAGAAAAGCATGCAATGTTAAAAATGAGATTTTTAGAAATTGTTGTTTAATCTACACTGTCTGTTTATTTAAATTTTATTTATATTAGTCTATATAAAGGCATTGTTGCTGGCTGTTATTTGGTGAAGCTTGAAAGATAATTCTACTAAGTACATTAAAGAAAAATCTGCGGAATCCAGAGCAACTAGAATACCACAAACTAGATGGTTGGATGACATCAAAGAGACTTGAAAATAGAATGTCGGAAAGTGCATGGTTGGCACAGGTAAAGACTGCAAGCGACTGTTGTGTTCGTAAAAAATATGAATGCATCAAATCAAGGACGATAATATTTAAACTATATGAATCTATCAACCATTTGAAAGATGTATGTTTGAATTTACACACAAGTATACTGAAAATGCTTTTCGGGTATTTCACGTTATAAGAACTACTAAAATTATGAAAAAATTTATTTAATTTGATTATAAATAGATGAACATTTTTTAGGTTACCATGGTAATATTTATATAAATTTAGTAATTGTAATTCTTCTATCTTATAAGACAAAGTTTAAATTATGTCATATCCAATGTTTAAAGGTTTTAATATTTTGTTGTTGTGTGTTTTTATTTGGTATATATATTAATTATCTCTTTAAGTTCACACCAATTGTGATGAAAAAAAACTTTGAAGATTTAGGCCTATTTTATGCTTTACAAACTTGTGTCGCTATATAAATAAATTCGCTCTTAAGATTTGATTTTTGAAGGCGATAACTTTTTTTCCTGATTTATTTTTCAGATATTATGTGAGAAAATGTGAGTATAACAAATGGAGCTTTTTAAGTAATAGAATTTTAAGAAAAAAGTAAATAGAATGACAGAGTGTATTAATTCAAAACTTTTGTATATATTAGTTAATAACTAGAGTTATTTGAGCTTTTATTTGCAGCTATTATTACTACTCAACCCACTGTTATGTTTTAATAATTAAAGTTAACTCTAATTTAAAGGCCAAATATATCTAAAATTAAAATGGCTTTTATTTAAATTAATAGTAGCAAGAAGGTACATTGGCCACGATGTAATATAACTGTTTATTTTTATTTTCATTATCTATTTTTTGAAATAACTAACTATTGTTTTCCTTTAGTACCATAAGGAGTAAAACCTTAATATTTTACTAAATCTGATTCCAAAGTAAATGAACAGTGTCAAATATGAATGATTTCAAACATTATTTTTGGAGGCATATAAAAAATTTGTATATGTGTAATTTGAATTCCATTTTATCTTCTCAATTATTTAAATAGAAACCAAAATTAATTTATTCAAATCATAATTTTATAAGATTGTTTAAAATTATATATATATGCACTTCACATTATCTCCTTTGTTTGCATGTGAATTTGCATTTACCAAACCTTTCTTGGGCTTAATAAACGAAATTTATTATGTCGTTTCAAAAGATATGAAAAAAAATAATTAGAAATTAAGATTTGACTTGTTTATTTTAGTCAGGTTTTTGGTTATCTATAAAATAATATTTCTTATTCCCATTCAATTTTCATAAAATCTGAAGAATTCATTTGCACTTTTATAATGTTGCTGCAAATAATTTTTTGTGTAGTATTGTAGATTCAAATATTATTGACAGTTATTTCTAATAATATTTTAATTTATAGTTTAGAAAAATTAAATTATAAAGAAAAAAAGCAGGTTATTTGTTTTTATAACCCTAATGCAAACTCTATAGCATTTGATAAAGTGTGAATTGATATCAGTATTTAATATCTCTGTATAAACCGGGTGACTTTACTTGTTTACTCAATTGTATCAATGTTTTATTTACCCAATCAGCTGCTCACTAACGTTCCTGTATCAACACTGGCAGGGGCGCCCATATGTTTGAATTTAGGGGGGGGAGGCTCATGAAACAAAACGACACATAGCTTAATGAATTAAAAAACTAATGAAAGCAAATTTTATCTATTTAAATATTTTTAACTTAATTAGCTGAATAACTAATTAATTTAAGTTAATTTCACTTTTAATTATACGAGTACATGATTAATCAAATACGCATATTTTTCATTACGCATATATTTTCTAGGGAGGGGCCCCTTCGGCCCTCCCCTATGGGCGCCCATGAACACTGGGCTTGGTATACTAGTACCAGTAGGTATACTGACTCTAGTATAATACCAGCTAATGAAACAACAGTTTAGGTCAGTGATTCTCAACCTTTTTTTTTTTGTTGCGGCGCACTTTCAACGATTTTGAAATTTAAAGGCACACAATGAAAAAAATTAGTTTAAAAGTTGTTTACTTACCTATAATACACTGTGTTAAATAGTTTGTGATAATAATTTTGAATGCGAAATAAAATAATATGTACTACAAAAGCACGCTTATTAAGGGATTAATTATTTCTTTCGACTAATTTTTTATTAGTTAGTAACAGTTTTTTGTTTTTTTTGCTAGTTATTAATTGTTAGCTTGTTTTCTATAGTTATTAACTGTTATTTTTTTGTGATTTATTGTTAACTAGTTTTTTTGCTAATTATTAATTGTTAGCTTATTTTTTTGTTAGTTATCCATTGTTAATTTGTTTTTTTATATATTTGTGTTTTTAGTTATCCTTTGTTAATTTGTTTATTACTTGCATAGCTTACTTTAATGATTAGCTTTTATTTCCGTTTGAAAGTTAATATTTAGCTTGCTTTCCTTTGTGATTAATAATTTTAATAGTCATTAAATTTCCTACTTATTTCAAAATTTTTTAAAATTGTGTGTCAAAGACAATTTAAACACTTCCATGTTATTTTAAGATTGTCAGAGACAAGACAATCGCCGACAAAGATGTTCACACAGTTAAAGCGTGGAATAATTATAAAAAGTATATATATGTATATATAATATTATATATATAAATACACTTTTCTTTAATTTAAACTTTACCCATAATAAAAAAAGCATTATAATTTTTATTGTATCATTTCTAATATTTGGCGCCACACAAAAGTGCCGCGGCACAGTGGTTGAGAATCACTGGTTTAGGTATTATACTGTAGCCAGTATCCTGCTAACTTGTGAAACATCTCTTCTGGTATGATATCCAATTTTGTATCATACCAGAGCCAATATGATACCGGCTGATGAAACACCAGCATCGTCAAATTTGATATCGGCTTTTGAATTACCTGTTGTGATTCTGAGTCCAGTATTATACTGGAATCAACTTGATACCTGATTATGAAACACCGGAATCAATTTAATTCCGGATTACGAAACCGTTTATCATACCGTTTCCGTTATGATACTGAGTCCAGTATAACTGGTGTTTCATAAGCCGTTTTTTTTTTTTTTAATATATATATATATACCAAGAATTTTTTCCAATTGGGTACCCTCTTGAATTCACAGTTTAAGTTTCTTTTTAGAGTTTTTCTTTTTTATGAAACAATAAATTATAATTTAGTAATAATTTTTATTTTAAAAATTTAAAATTAAATTAGAGATATAAAAAGGAAATTAAAGTTAACTTTAATTTAAAACTAGCATAGTGTATGTATAAAGAAGTGTATCATGTATAAAGAAGTATGTGTAAAGAAGTATATAATTTGTTATTCCTTTCACCTAAGCAGTGTTTAACTTTAAATATTCAAAACATTTTTAAAGGCTTTAAATAAGTATTTTTTTATATACTGTCCTGTTATATTTAATTAATTTTTAGGAAATTTTCCACTGGTTGCAGCTAGTAAGAGATTTACTATACCATGGTATATACAAAGCAGATGACCAATTCAGCTAAAACTTGCATATAAAAAATGATAAACAATGTTGCATTTTCCTGTTTAAACTTATCTAATATGCTTACATTAAGATTGTTTTCCCTAACTTAGATCAGGCTATGTTACTGATACAGACCAGTCCATTCTTCTGGTGTCACTGTCTCATTTCCTTGTACAGGCCAGTACATTTGACTGATATCAATGTTCCATTTCCCCGTACAAACCAGTCCATTCTACTGATATCAATGTTCCATTTCCCCGTAGAGACCAGTCCATTCTACTGATATCAGTGTTCCATTTCCCCGGACAGACCAGTCCATTCTACTGATATCAGTGTTCCATTTCCCCATACAGACCAGTCCATTCTACTGATATCAATGTTCCATTTCCCCGTACAGATCAGTCCATTCTACTGATATCAGTGTTCCATTTCCCCGTACAGGTCAGTCCATTCTACTGATTTAGACCAATACAGTGTATTGACTTACTCTACTGATATCAATATATTGTGACCAGTCCATTGTACTGATCTACTCTACTGATATCAGTGTTCCATTTTCTCGTACAGATCAATACATTTTTTTTTATTGATTTCTATTGGTCATTTTTTGCAGGGCAATCACGTGGTGTTTAGCGTTTTTAAGGGTGCTTATTTTTCATTTCGTTTTTTAAAAGCTCTTGTTTTTTTCATTGGATGTTTATGAAAATTACCTATTTTTCATTTTTCCAAAGTGAGATTTCTTTGTTTTATCGATTATCGCCATGCATTTACGCAAAAAGATTGGTTTATCACAGTGTTCCATTCAATAATTTCACTATTCATTCAACCATAATCCGTTTCGGCATGCCCTCGTCTTTATGGTATGAAAGCGCAAATCATTTTACACATGCTCTCGGGTCCTCGTATGTACAATGAGCTGGATTCTAGCACTCAGACCTGCAACTTCACTGCATTTTGCGAGAGATTGTCAGTTTCAGGCATCAACTATCGCCCTTTGAATTCGAGCCGAAATTGTATTAAATTCACTAATGAAGTATTTTCATGTGGGTCTAGAGCAGTCAACTATCACAGAGCTTTATCACTTCAAAATTTTCGTCTCACTTTTTAAATTTTTGGTCTCTCTCTTTTTTCGTCTCTCCTCTAAATTTCTCTCTCCAATTATCGAAAAATAAGTCTAAATAATTTTATTTCCATATTTATTTTTACTTTTTTCATGCATCGAACTGCTTTAAAGATTTCTAAAAAAAATTCCACACCTTCTTTATCAACAGCTATTCTTAAAAACAGCTCTTAGGAAATAAAATAGAAATGTAAATTTATATAAGTGGCTAATTTTTCAATTGGATAATTGTGTTAACCTATAGCACATTAGCGAAGTTAGTCTTTAATCAGTTAGTATTACCACCAGATTATATGGGGGGGGGAGTAAATAAATAAAATATAAAAAAATTTAAGACTATAAAGTGAAAATTAATATGTTCATTAAATCTCTAGAATCACGTTCAGCCTCACTAAAAACCAATGCGTTCCGTCTCCACTACTCCATGATGGTTCACCCTCCCCCAATCACAATCAGGAAAAAGTAGGAGAAATAATAATTTTGAAAATTGGGATCAAACATGGTTTTTATCAGTATTAAAATCTAACGTTAGTTTTCAGTTACGCAATCAGAGAGTATAATCATAGCAACTACCAATAAAAAAGATTTGAACTCAAATTTTTTTTTTTCTGATAGAAATTTATGTTAGAATTTTAGCTTTCTTCAAAATGAAATGAAATCTTCACTGTGATCCTGTTTGAATCCAGTTCAACATATTCTCAAGTGAATACGGAGAAAAATTAGGATAAGAAGTGTTTTGAATTCACGATGTAAAATTTATAATAAATACAGAACTGATGGCGAAGTACTGAGACCTCCGCCTTACTCTAATCCATAAACAAACCACTTGATAGACATTTCTACTCACGAATTCACTGAAGAACGCAAAATCCCTTCAGAGAAATGATAAACTAATAGGTAGATATATATATATATATTTTTAAATTTCAAATGTTTTTTAGATAAATAACTCGGTGATTTTTTCATCTATCTACTCAGGTCGAAGAAATAATGAAATAAATTTTTATATCAATACATTTAGGAAGATTCAGGTTGTGTATACTGTCTTGGAATCAATAAAATTTTTGCTGACTCGAGCACATTTTAATACTGATTCAAAAACATTGTTTCATGCGATCTTTCGTTTTTCATTCGAATAAAGCTGAGTGAATCTCATATACCACCAAAACATCTCTAAAGAAAAGCTGTGTGAATCTCAATATTTCAGAAAATCTAATACAAACATTGCATTAGATTGTTAAATTTGGTTTAATAAATAATAACTAATTTTCATAATTAAAAAATACATATATTTTTCTTATAAAGTTAACATCAAAAATTGAGAAAAAACTTCAGACACTGTTTAATTGGGTTTGATTGAACGTAGAGTTAAATGACATTTGAGCTGGAATCGTCTATACTGCGCCAAACTGAAATGATAATCCGTAATCACGATTAAAAAAAATTTAACGAAGTTATAAAAAAGGAGAAAAACTGCCTTAAAGTGAGACCTAACATCACTGTTACAACTCTGGGGCTGAAGATTCCGTTATTTCAATCAAAAAAATTTCAACTTCATTTAGGTAAAATAAATAATATTTAGGAAAGCATTTTTTTAAGGTCCTTATTTTGAAAACTAAGGTTGTTTAGTGTAGTGAATGGGCGATAAGATGTCATTACTATTTGTAAATGCGACGCGGATAATAATGTCAAAAGAGATTTTTAATTATAATTATCGTAAGTACAATGAGCAAGAGAAAGCCCGTTAAACTTTTTTCTTCTTCAAATTTTGATAAGTGAAAGCTAAAAGGTATAAACTAAGTAATGATAATACTAACTGTTTTGAAGGAGAGTTTTTTTCAGACTTCAACCTCAAAAATGACTCATAGTCCTTTTTCTGGTGAGCAAGGAAAGGAACAACCACACCTCACAATTGCATGGTTTATACTACACCTTTCACCTTTGTTACTCATCACTAAATAATTTTAACAGTTTGCATGCTTAAAGTTGCATGAAATGCTTTACCTAATGCAACTTCATTAAAAGATGGGTTGAAACATTTTGTGGTAACATGATCGATTGGCAGTATTAGTCACAGAAATCGTTCATATATATTAGGGGTCACACTGATACCTTAAGTCCCAAGGCCAAGAAGTTCCCAAACTCCTTTGGATCTCCGCCCACTTTTTAAGAGAAAGAAAATTTCAACGTAGCCTTCCAAAAAAATTAATAAATAAAATAAAAAGTAATATAAATAATGCTTTTTGTCCCGTTTTAAGTCTTTTTATATTTTTGTTTCAACTTTTATAAATACCTTTAAGTCATTGAAAATAATGACCAAAACATTTATAATGAAACTTTTTTTCATACGAATTTTGATGAAAATAGCTCATATGTAAAATGTTTCAGTGCTTACATAAAAAAAACAAATATAGAAATATAACTTTTCAGCTCAAATTAAATACTTTTCTTACAAATTATAAATAAACGGGCAATAATGTGGTTTATGATTGTTATCAGGTCAACGTGCAATCAATCGCCTGTATTTTTTTAGTAAAGCTACGTGAAATATAATTCAAAATTAACACAGATAGTTATATTTTATAGCGCCCAATCCGAGAACCTATGACTTATCCAATAGCAGAGTCATTTTCAGCTACAGAAATTTAAGAAGAAAACTTATTTTCCTTTCCCTCCTTAAGTTTAGTAAATAGCAAGTATCAGTTTATTTCTGATGATTAAATAAAGACAAACACTTGGAATGTCTCACCTTCCTCTGCTCTTCATTTTGCACCGCCCCCCCCCAAAAAAAAAGAACTTGTTTATTCGAAGATGTAAAAAATTATTTTTAATAATTATTCATTGTTTTTTAACTGTTTTATTTATTAATAGTTAAAGTTCAGCCGTCAAAATCTACTTTTCACAAAAACCTTTCTTGCTGGAAAAGAAGCTTGAAAAAAAGGAACAAAATCAATTCACAGATCTATGATTACTAATTCATATTTTAGCCCGTACCTGATTAATTGAATATAGAAATAGTTATGGGAAAACTGTTAAGCCCAATATGAAGTTAACATCCTCAACCGAAGTGGGATTTAGTCTCTCTCTAGAATTTATTGAGGGGGAGGGGATGAAACATACATGTTGCTATCTAAGCCAGTGATACAATGCTTCCAACATAATTTTAGTAGTTACGCTAAATCGAATGAAATCAAACCCAAGCCGATTCATCTAATAGTTCAGAAGTTATTAAGTTTTACATGTAAACAGCAAATTCTGACTAATACATAATATAATGCGTCTGACATTGCTATCTAGTCAAGTGAGGTATTGATTTCAATAAAGTTTTTAAGCAATCGCTAGGAACACTTCAATTCATCAAAAGGTTTAAGTAGATAATTTCAAAAAAGTGCATAACTGTATTTTTTTGCACTTATCTTTAAAACTGTTAGTAAACTATAGTGATCCAATTAATTGTTTATAAAATACTTTGGGATCAATACATCACTCACCTGGATAGTAATGCCAGACGCATAAAGATTTAGAGTACTCAGAGGCCCATCAGTGCCATCTATTCTAGTTTTTCTATAGATGGCTGTGTACTGTTAAAATCATATGCAAAAATTTAATTAGTGCATGTATTTTCTCGATAAAAGCGATACACGTATTCTTGAAACAAATCATTTGACTGCTTTTTGAACAGAGCATGCCAAGTTACAAGAAGAAACGCGCATTGATAGTAAAACTCTTTAATCTGAGTAAAAGCACTTCTTTTGCTCACTCCGTGCTTACCAGAGGATGAAAAACTTATGGAAAGGACTGTTATTTTAGTTAGTTGGGTTGTTCTGTCAGAACAGTACAATGAATTCGAAATTGAAAATGCAATCAAGTTTAATGTTTTAACTTTTTTTAATATATCAATAAAATAAATGAGTTTGTATTATAGTTTAAATGATATTTTGAGAACCTTTTTTCCTGGAGTGTTGGATTAAATGCAAAAGGAATTTTCAATTTTATTTTAAACATACATGAAAAATGAATTTTTTTCGTGTTCCGATATTTTATTACATCCATCGACAGTAAGGATAACTTTTCTTCTGAAAATATCGGATGTGTATCAAAGTTAGTTCAGATATTTGAAAATATCATGATATTGGCAACCGTTAATTAGTCGAAGTTATCTCCGATCTTGTGGTAGTGTAGTGTGCGCATGTTCCAGTATTGTCTTTGGATCATAAAGGATGACGACAAAACAAGTGCGTGGTACCAAATCAATCAAGGTTATTGTTCAACCTGAGGAGGATTTATGTCCTAATTACAGTTATATTTGTATAATTAGTATGAAACAAGCTTAATTGTAAACATAATTTTGCAAAATTTTGTATTATTTTACTTTTCCCTCGTTTTATTATAAATTAGTGTTTATGTTTTTCCCTGCACATACATACAAGTAAATAAATAAAAACTGTACAGTTTTCAGTCAGCAACCAAATTTACTACGAATTTTAGATGCTTAATTCTTTAAGTTTGTACTAAAAATGCCGCTTTTGAAAGCATTTTTCATATATTTTTCATAAGCAACTTTCTGTTATTATTTTTTGCAAAAGGTCTAGTAATCTTGTGCAATTTACCGAAAAAAAGCCCAACTTCGATTTATTTATTTATTTTTTTGCCATGTTGGAAATTGATGGATGGGCAGAACAGTGATAAATAAACAAAAACAAACCTCTTCTGTAACATTATAAACTAATTTAATAGCATCAAAAAAAATTAATTTTCTTCATAAGTGCCTAAAACTATTTTTGAATCAGCTGTTGGAATAATTTATTCTAAATTCGGGAATAATTTATAATAATTAATTCTAAATTCGTCAAATAGTGGCTAGCCTTCCTTTTAATCGGAGAAACGTTAAATCACAAAATTCGATAAATAGAGGTTCGTTAATCGGGGTCCAACTGCTCATAGAGCAGCCACTCTTTACTTTTTGCTTCGAATTTGTCACCCAAACCTACAGGAAATTACCTTCCCCATATCTCCGATTCCAACCTCGTACCGTAATTTTGGATTGACGAATTTTTTAAGGTATTCTATTACAAGCATGTAATATTTCTAAACAAAATTAAAAATTTTAAAAAATGAATCAAATCACTTTACTCCTATAACAAGTGAAATTTCAATTCTATTTGTTTTTCTCCATCGTGAACCATTGCGTGTTATTTTTAATGTGCGTGAATTATAAATATATGGATCGAGCTCATAATTTTTTGTAATATAATTGTGAAAACTATTAAGTTAATAATAATTCTTCCTTTGTGAAGGAATAAAGCAACATGGTACGGTCATGATGTCGCAATGAAGTTTATTAGTTCTTATATTTGTTTATGAACAGGTGTCTACTGTAGGTGAGTCGATATTTATTACTAAGAACTCATTCTGGATCTCAAAAGAACGCGCATTGCTTGTGGGAATCAAGTTCAAAAAACTTAAAAGGATATGAGTTTACAACTACAAATCAGAATTCAAATTATCGATGGTTATTTTTATAAATTTGTTCGCAACACGTTCTCCGACTTTTTAAAGGAACGTATCCGAGAAAATTCTTTCAATTTTTCCTACACGCGTGGTGAGTAATGTAAATAAATATATTTATTGCAATAATATTTTTTTTAACAATATAATCTTACGTTTTGGCAAAAAGCCATTTTTTGACTTTGAGAACTACAAATCAGCATTAAACTTATGGATGGTTAATTTTTTATAAAATCGTCTGCAAAATGTTCTATGACTTTTAAAGATATGTAGTCAAGAAAATACTTTCAATTGTTCCTAAACACACGGTGAGTAATGTAACTAATCATATTTTAAAAATAATAATTTTTTAACAATATGTTTTTGCTGAAATTATGTAGCGTCATTTTTTTTTCTTTTTTAAATAAATAAACTAAGTTATAATTACTGTTATACTTCAAAACATGCCAGATTTCATGTAACTTTAAAAATACACAATATGCTTTATTAAATGAATCAATTGTAAAATATTTGTAGTATGTTAAATATTGTTTTTCTTTTCTTTTTACTTCTTAAATCCCGTTAAACTTATTCATCAACTCTGTTTTACGCATAGAATTAAAGAAATAGATAGATTTTCAAATTTATTTGATTTAATTGATCTTTTATATGTACAATAGAAAGTCAGTGACAAAATAATAAATCGAAATATCGTAATTTAAAAAAAAACAACATACAATTTTTCTATCCTTATGCATAATTCCAACAATGATAAATATTGCTAGAAATTTCTAGTAATAATACTTTACTAGATATATTATAGTACTTTATTGTAACAGAAATCATCAACCCGCCTTAGTTCTATCCATTATAAGAATAAAATTAAATTAATTTGAAAGTTGATATTTAATTTTATAAGTATTTATTTAATCATCATATTATACGCACTATAGAAAGTCTAAAAGAAATTGAGTTCCAATATCTAAAAAAACTGAAAGTATATAACAAATATTAAAAACATTATTTTAGAAAAAATCAAAATAACATTTAAAAAATTGAACGTGTTACTTTATTTAATTTAAAAATGGAAGTTATAGTCCATCAGAGAAATGATAAACTAATGGATAGATTGAATTTTTAAAAGGTAGAAATTAATTTTTAAACATAAATGACAAGTTGATTTTTCCCCCCTATCTACTCAAACTCATCTTAATAATGTTCTAACAATATAACCATATGTTTCAGTCAAAGTAATATGATTTAGAACAACAAATGAGCATTGAACTTATCTATGGTTATTTTTTATAAAATCGTCTGCAAATGACTTTTTTTTTAAAAATGTAGACAAGAAAATTCTTTTAGTTGCTCAGTGAGTAATGTAAATAATAATATATTTTATCTTAATACATAATATATATATTTACTTAATACGTGATAACAAATGCCAAAATCACCCCCTCAGCGAAGTTAGAATAATTTCATTGTGATATAGTTAACATAATAATCTTAAAAAAAGAAAACAATTTAATCTTTATTTTATTAAAAATAATTTAAACAAAATCAATCAATCATATCAATATCATAAACCATTTGCATGCCATTTTTAAGTAAGAAAATGAGTTTAAATAATTTGCTATGGAAAATATTTTAACACTTTTTATTGTATAATGTTTATTAATTTAATAGTTATATATTATAATTATTCCCATGTTATTTCCAAAAAATATTGTTAAATATAACTTACAAGAATTTTGTTCTACTTTCCCGAATTTTTTTTTATTTCACAATTGTTTTCTCAGAATATTGTTGAATGACTTCTTCTCTTGTTGTTTTAATTCGATTTTTTCTGAAAAGTAGTAACCTATATTTTCGAAATTGAATTATTTTTCTCAGTGATTTGCAATCGTTTAAAAACATGAATCGGCTTTTCCAGAGAATTTTCATTCATTTACATCATATCATTTCTAGACAACAGACATCTATTTTCATTTTATTTAACATGCGATTTATTCACAATTTTTTGTTGCTATTCAGAATATTTGAACAACTGTTTAGATCTTTTTGAAGTACTCCAAACTTATTTAAAGGTTCTGTTGTATTTATTTGAAGATAAGACAGAGATATTTGTAAGCACGTTCATACTTAGGTAATCTGTTTAGATTTATGTCTAGAAAAATATATATTAAAAATAAAAATGAATAAAAGCTTTTTTTTTTTTTTAAATCTGTGATATACATGTAATCTTATCATAACTTATTTTTTGTGATAACCTTTGAATCATCTTTTGAGCCTTTTTTAAATATAATTTCTTAATTATTTAAATTTGAATTTTAGTCATAGGCTTAATGTGAAAGGGGTACACTTTTTGTTTTTAGAAAACTGTTCGTCTATTTTAAATTTTGTACATACATTTATCTATGAATATACATGCAAATGAAAAATAAATATATAAAACTTAAAATGAGCGAGCCGTTTCCAAAAAACAAAAAGTGTGCCCCCTCCCCCTCACGTTACTCCTATGATTTTAGTAACTGTATTTAATAATTAATATTTATTTTCTTGTATATTTTCATTTTAAAGCTTACCTTTTGTTAAAATCGGGAATAAGTAACATAGAAAAAAATTAAATTATTTGATATGAAAATATTTGTGCATGTTTGTTTAGAGAGAAGTTATATATATTTATCTATCTTTTTTTAATATTTGCCAAATTACTTTAGAAATCACAGTTGAGCATCAAGCTATAATCTGTGCACTGTGAAAAATTGTGGATCAAATTACGATATTAAGTACCGGCACTTTGAGTGTATGATCTGTAAAATCCATTTCATCCGAAAATTCATCCGTTAAATATTATAAAGTAATCTTCCCAGTAATATTTATTTAATTACAGTGATTTTACGGCAATTATTACTGTAAAAATTACGGTATATCAGATTATTTGTAACGTAACATATTCCGATAATAATAGTTCTTACGGCAAAAAGTACTGGTACCCTAAGTACCGATACTTTTTACTGGAATTTTTTACAGTGCAGCTCGAAGGAATCCAGAAACATTAAATAAATGCAATGCAATTTCCAATATTTTCCCAGAAACCTTTTATGAAAGGTCGAAACACCTTTTCTTTAATTGTTAATAAAAACTTTCTTTTACACCACTGAAACGAAGAAACAAACTTTGAAAAACAATGAAAATATTTCTTTGTTATGATTAAATTTTTCACTTCTTCAACTAAGCTCTGATCAAACTTTTCTGGTGAACAATATACAATGGAAAAAAAATATATTTTTTTTAATCAAAATACTCAACATGAGGCTTAGAAGTCAATTCAAGAAGAATACATATCTTATATTTTATTTTTATTAAAAATAAATGTTAAAAAATAAATATAAACTGTAACATTTTGATGTCGTAGTTTCTATTTAGTATTAGGTAATTAAACAATCGATTGTAAGAACTTGTTTGTATTTTAACATTGGTGGAAACTGTCTTAGTATGAAAAAGTTTATTATTCCCTTCTTTCCAAATTTATTTGTTTTTATTAACTTACAAATAATGTTCATTTAATAAAATTAATTTTTTAATTATACTCGCCTGACATCTTTAAAAAATGTATATTCAAGTAATATGTGAAATAATAAAATTTAAGTATCATGTAGAAAATGATATTCAAGTAACATGTTTTAAAAAACTTTATTGAAATAACGTATTATAAAAGAAAATTTTAAGACACAGAAAAATTGTATTTAAGTAACATTCTTTGAAAAAAATGTTATTCAAGTAATACGAAGACATGAGATTTTAGTAACATACTTAGGAAAAGCTAACCTAAGGAACATGTTTAAAAAATGTTTTACTCTATTCTATAAAAACTATATTATAATTATATTTAGATATAGTCATTTATTTTTGAATTGTTAGTGAAAGACTAAGCAGACTATTGCGTTATTTCAAATATCTAAAGGCAATTGAATTAATGATCTAAATGTAATTTATAGTCAAATTCCGAGAATTATGGCAATATGATGATAATAAGCCACATTTTCAAAATGTTCAGGAGAGCATTTTTTAAAAACGGTTTTGGTGAAAATCGCCATGATTTTTAAGTAGGCAATTGGATGTTTCTGAGTATTGTGATGTTATCCAGTGGAAATTATTGAAAACTAAGCAGTACTTATCTGGAAACAGTAGGGGAAAGTGGGGTCAATTGTAACATTTTTTACTTAACTATTTTTAACTATCAAAAAATACAATATATTATTAGTATTAATTGACAGACGAGTAAAGTAGACTATCCTCTACTAGAAAAAAAATAAATACCTTATTTTAAATGATATTATATTAGTTATTAACAATTTTTGACAGTCGTGCACTTGTTACAATTGTCCCCACTTACGGGGTCAATTGTAACAGTTCATAAATTCAACTAAAACATAGTTAATTATACATATTATCATAGTTGTGATATATTTTTTTATTGATCAAAATAGTAGTAATACTTTAGGAGTAAAAATAATTATGAGCAGAGACTAAAAGGGTTTAACTTTACGGGGTTAAAAAATTTAATTTATGCTGTGAAAGGGGACAAATAAAATAATGCACATGCAACATAATGTAAATGATATAGGAAACTATTGGTGGTTCTTAAAGAGTTAAGCAATGGTTTGTAAACATAAGATTATTTATTTTCAGCTGTTACATTCGTCCCTTTACTTATTGTTACAATCGTTCCCAAGACGCCATTTCAGCTTCATTTGTTAAAAACAATGCTAGTTAATTAACAAAACTAATCTTTTTTTAAATGCTAATAAAGGTGTCCACTTACATATTCGGTTAATAATTTTTATTTGTTTAAACAAAATCCTTTGTTACAATATAATATTCTAATTCCAAAAAAATGTACTAACGTAGCGTGAAAATATCTTTTGTGATGTAACTCTTTCAAAAGTATATAAAAATGGTTGCCAGCAGGGGTGTACATGTAGATTTATTAAATACACCTTGTGCGCCACCTAGGAACCAAATCTAGAACCCGACACTCGAAATTTTTGCTCTGTTACAATTGACCCCACTCTCCCCTACTAAGGAAGAGATTGATATAAATATTATTCCTTTGAAAAATCGCGAGGATTACCTTTAGCCTTTCAGATGATTAAACAAATTTCCCTAAACTGACATTATTACAATCTATATCAAAATCACTTACATAAACGTACTTTATACATACATAAAAAGTTTAATGAATTAAATACTTAAATCTCGAAAATGCGAAAAAAAAGAAGAAAAAAATAGTAATAGTTACATTTCTATTTTAATTTTATAATACCACTTTTTAAAGAAACTTTTATAATACCACTTTTTTTGATAGCAGCAATTAACTATTTCCTACTTGAAAATCCAATTATTAGTACAAAAATCTAGTTTTCAATGTAAATATTCATATGGAATTTTTATATTTTTATGCATGTGCAGATAATTAGATTTGAATTTATATTCTTTGCTATGCTTTGAAGTATAGCTTTAATTAAGTTTCATGTAAGTAAACATGCATAATTAAATTTATTAAGTAAAATTTTAAGAAAAGTTTAATTTTTCTTGAAGTATATTTTTCAATCTAATAATTATGTCCCATCTTTTCTCCTTCAGGGCATTTTCCGAGACACATAAAAACAAAAGAGAATATTTTATCAAAAATTAGCCACTGAACTTAATTTTGAAAATGATATTTAAAAGAAAATTTATTTAAAATATTTTTAAGAACCATTTTATCAGTTCGATTACTGATGTTGAAATAATAAATCAAATTTCATTCTCGAGAGATTTAATTTAAAACATTTTGTACGACTTAAATTTTAAATCATTTTAATATTGATTTAATATTTTCTTCTAAAAGAGCGTGCATATTTTATTTTAGAATAATGAAACTTTTGATTTTTACTTCAAAAACATTTAATATTTAAAAGCGCTGAATGCATTTTGAGTGTTTAAATTTATTGCTATATTTATTTAAAGGGATTAAACTTCTATTCTAAGAAATAGAAAAAAATAGTTTGGCTGTAAGTAATTTAAATATTTGAAAATCCATATCTTTCATAAAATGCTATATAGTTACATAACCGAATTAAATCATTTTTATCTTAATATAGTTTTCAAAAATTGTTTTCTTTGGGGAAGAACATTTTGTTTTTATTTTAAAGTTTACTTAGAGTGTCATGATACTTCTCTTTTTCTTATATATAGATCAAACAATTTCTATTAAAATGAAGTTCATTCATCCATAATTATAGATAAGTGATGCGTTATTTTAAGTAATATAGATTTCTAAAGGATATATATATTTACATTTCTAAATTAAAACAGTCTTATAGCATAAATATTATTTTTTAAAAATTGTTTTCCTTGGTTAAAAACATTTTGTTTTTATTTTAAATTTACCCAGTGGCCATGATGCTTATCTTTCTCTTTTACATAGATCAAACAATTTCTTTGCTGATGAAGCTCATTCCATCCTTAACAATAAATAGGTGATACGTTATTTTAGGTAATTTAGATTTCTAATTTAGATTATGTTTAAATTTCTAAATTAAAACAATCTTATAGCATAAATATTATTTTTAAATTCTTTTTCCTTGGTTAAAAGCATCTTATTGTTGTTGTTGACGTATGCCTGTTTAGGTAGTGTGAGCGATTGTTCTTGTTTTCCAGTGGCGCCATCTATGGCCAAGAATTCGACTTCTGCCGCATCATACGTCACACCCGTTTATAGGGCGGTCCCATTCATACATCCATTGATTCATCCACAGATCGTAATAAAAGCATTTTATTTATAACTTAATATAAACTTTTACATAAATGAAATTTACCTTTAATATAAATCAAAAACAAACGGCCGACAGATTAGACGTTTTCTTTTGTAGCAGGTAAACGTTTATTGTAAGAAAACATTTAAATATCTTGCATCTCCATGTTGATATTTGCTTCACCTTTTAGATGTTGGCAAGTTAAATCATGTTACCGAATGAATAAATATTTATTAAACCTTAGAGCCTGATCGATTTGAACGGACACTCAGTCGAATTTGAAACCTAAAAAGGTTACAGTAAATAATGATACCGATGTTATGTTGAATAAAATTTTTTGAGAATGTAATGCAAATTATGTGACAGGACACACTGTTTAGTTCAGCAACGATGGTTAAGGGATAAATGGCTCTGTGCAGCCACTATAACGGACTAGGGTTCAATTCTCAGAGGCGGCTTGAAGATTCTCTAGCTTAAGATCGAGGGGTACCAGCTTCTCTGGGTCATTCAGCGCAATTGCAGCAGTTATGCCGAATTTCACGAAATTACGTAGCTTAAGCCTCTATAAACTCCAGGTGCACAATAGACTGTAACAGGAATGCTTTATTTTACACTTTTTTGCTAACGCTCTGAGTAACATATTTAATAACTTAAACAATAAGGTATTAAATAAATTAACACAAAATGAATTTAAAGAGGCAGAATGGTGTAAGGAATATCATGGTTTGTAGAATTTTTTTTCCTACACATATGTGTACCAAGGCTCAATATTGGGCCCATAACTGATTGATTCTTATCTGATTCTAGATATGCGCTGACTTGGTGCTGACCCGAAGAACTTCTTGTGTAGAAAGTGATAACCCACAATTTTGTAAGTTAAACCGATGTTTTTGTGACAAATACTGTAGAGATGCGTGGCTACTTATGAAAATGAACCAGTATTATGTTGCAGTCCCTTAACTGAGATTCGTACTCGTATTACTTTAACCTAATAATTACAATTTATAAAAAATGTTTGAATGAATAAAAAAAAAATTGAAAAAGGTCAAATAGCTCGCGATATATACATCAAATCAAAAAAGAAATAATAAGCAAATTTACCATTATTGTTCTTTTTTTAAAAAAAAAATATCCAATGATATCAATCTCGACTTTCCACCCCCACTCCTTGCGGGAAACTATAAAATCAGAAATGTAAATCCTTTTTTTTTTAATTGCAGATTCGGATTCTACAGAAAAAGCAACCCTAATGAATCTATAGGTTTATGCATTTTGTTTCACGGAAGGCACTGTAACGACAAAAAATTAAATAGTATACAAGGTGTTTAAAATATTGGTATTTTAAGACCCATCGATTAAAAAATAAATAAATAAATATGTTTTGATATATATATTTTAAGAAAATAGATAAAAAATTTGAAACCTGTCTATTGTTTTGTTCTTAATCTGATGACTCTCGAGATTCTCCATTTCAAACAGCCTGTACCTTATTTAAATTTTCTCGATTATGGCGCCATCTGTGAAGCAAAATGCAGAAACATAAAGAGTCATTTTTTTCTGGAGAATCCGAAAGTGCAATAAAAAAATAAGGGTTCACTCTTCAGATTTCGAAGTTTGTGGGGGGGGGGGTGGAAGATCGAGTTTGATATCTTTGGATAGCTTTTAAAAGAATATTGAATTTGTCTATTTTTACAATTCTGATTCGATGTATGTATCTCAAAACATTTGACCGTTTCCAGACTTTTTTTACACCCTGTATATATATATATATATATATATATATATATATATATATATATATATATATATATATATATATATATATATATATATATATATATATATATATATATATATATATATATATATATATATATATATATATTTTACATTAGGAGAGAGAAATTTTTATAATGTATGAGTCATCACTATTTACATCGGAGATCTTCAAATATTTGCACTAGCAGACGTTTTATTAATCCCATTTGCGTAACCCCCATTACGTAAAGTTAACCATGAGAGATATTCGTGGCTTTTCTAGCCAATAATTCCCCAATTTAATGTAAAGTTTTAATTTATCTGAAAACATCCTCCATTCGCTTTATTTTTGATCTAGGATTTTCCTTAGCGTTTGAAAATCTGCCTAAATTACTAAAGAACTTCTCCGGAACACAGATAAACAAAGAAACTTTAAAGCAATTTTATACGTATACGTAACGTTTCAAAATGCTCCGTAAACGTTTCAACCCCTCAAATGAGAAATAGCACACTTTTTTCAACATCTAACAAAAACTTTCCCTTGCGTTTCTGAAGCGCCAACATTAAATCAATCATTCAAAGATTGTTCAATTTATTACTGAAGTAGTTTCAAATGTTGTGATATAAATTAAGGGAAATGACGCCATCTATTTATTTAAACTCAAATTAAGTTTGTAAAGACAAAAAAGCAAAACAAAATGATATGAAAAGGGAAGTTACGTTAACAACAAAATATATTTCAATCATACTCTGCATTATTCAGATTCGTACTCCGACCTTCTTGATTAAAATCATCATACGTTATTTCGGTAAAAAAAATTTAAATGAAAAGTAAAATGTTTCATAATAAACAATCAGTGGATGTTTAAATGTTATCAAAATATTATATTTCCAAGATTACTCCAAAGTGAGTATATTGAGAACATTTATAAATAAGGATTTATTTTTATTCTCAGTTTCCAGTTAGTGGTGTGCTGTCCAGTTAGTATAGTGAGTTAAGTCTTCGCTTATCACGGTTAAGGTCAGGATTCCATTTCCCTACATTAAAGTTGTTTTTTGAAGGCTCCGCCTTAATATGAAATGGTGCTTTTTTGCGGATAATATACTATTTTTATAACTGCTGTGAAATTGCAACTATTACTCATGACTGTTTGGTCAAGTGTAGCCTATTAAAAGCCAGCTCTGCCTACGCTTATTTTGAAAATGGCGCAAAACGTCAAGATAGAGAAAAACCGCAGTTTTAAGAAAATGAAAGAGTTTGTGGTCTAATATTTTAACATTTGAAAACTTACTCCAATGCTCCATTACCTGAGCTCAATAAAAATGTGCAAAAACTGAGAATAAGGCAATGATTTTGATAATTTTCATGTAGGTGGGAAAATGTCGCCAAATTGGCGATTTTTAAAAAAGTCTAACAATTTTTTAAATATTAAGTTATTTGTCTGCCCAGATAATTCTTCATGGCTAGATTATATATATAGTTTAAAATCATTACGTGCTAAAGACTGTTTTCTGATCTTGAGTGTACTTACTCCAATCTTGTCATTGAGGTTCGAATCAGGTGTTAGAAGCAGTTTGCCCAGTAGTCCATTCGCCCAACTGTCCAATTGCTACTATACGTAACAGGAGTGAAGTTAATTATCTGTGAAGAGAGAACTTAACCCCAGTTCTCCATTCGCCTAACACATTAAAATCATAGTAATCTTCAATCAAGTGGAATGAGGTCATCAATTATAACTCAGGATTTTTTCCTTTTTTAAGATTAGGTATTATCCTCCCTACTGGATTATTATCTATTAAAATTAAATCTTTTTTTATATATTAATCTTATTATTTTTATGACGCCGGAATACATTCTGATATAATGTCCTCGGTGATTTCAAAGTTTGAAAATTTCACGCATAGTTGGGGAAAGGTACGGAGGCCGGATATTGCTACCAACAACTGTCTAATCTAAATTAAAGTAGTTTAGAGTGGGCATTTAGCAATATTGTTTTCGAATTTACCAGACCGCTACCACCCATTAGTGTAGTGTAGTTCTAGTGTGGCGTCAACAACCAAATAAGAATCAGTTAATATAGTACGAGTTGCGTTTTAAATATTGTGCCAGCAGAAGGTTACTTATAACAAGCCATATTTATAAACACTAAATTTTTTATATAAACTTTCTTTAATAATGTGTAGAACTCGAAACCGCCATCTTAAAAATATTCTAAAAAAAATTTCGAAAAGGAAAGAATAACTAGTTTTATAAAGATCACAATTTAATACCACCCTGTTCTTATAGCAACAATTATCTGAAGAGTTTCAATTTTAAAGTAAAAAATTTATGCATACGTAATAACTCTTAACAAATAAATCATAATGAGGTATAAGACAATTTAGGAAGGTGATAGAAAGATGCGTACTTAGCTAAATTGTACATTGAACCAAGCAAAAAATAAATAAATAAATAATAAATAAATAAAAGATATCACCCTGAATATATTTTGTTCTAATGATCGAACTTTAATTTCCCAAGAGCAGTGCACCCAATTTTGTTTAAATTATATACATGCGTATTTTTTTTATTTTAAATTACGGAATTAAAAAAAATATATATAAAAATTTTTTGTGGATTACAAATTAATAAAAACAACAAAATTAATTTAAAAAAACTTTTTTTTATAGAATTAATTACTTTGCGATCAACGAAATTTATATTTTTTGTGCAAAAAGTTTTCAATTCACTTAAATCGTTTCAATCAAAACATTGAAGGCCCTATTTTTCGACTACTCTCCTATATACGGGATTGCAATCATATTTTCCAGATTACAGCTCCCCAGTCCGAAATAATGATGATAAAAAATATCGAAAGAAGTTATTTTTATTCAGAGATAGTAAGTTTTTTGCATGATTTCGCAACTTAATTAATTTATTAGCACTATTAGAATATTTTTTCTTAAACTTTCAAACCATTAAATTTTAATAAATCATTTAACCATTTATTAAAACGTAAAAATCTGATCGCAAAACAAACGTTATACAGGGTAATATCTTTTTCTTTTCTTTTTTGGCTCACTGTAAAACCAGCTGTTCAGCTGTTTCAACAGCTGAAAATAGCTATAATGTATCCTCTACAACCCATAGTTCTACAATACCCAATTTCTTCAAGTAAATAATTTCTTTAAATATAAGTATTTATAACAATCATATTTATAGCATTTTACTTTCAAATCCATTCTTTCATTTTCTTAAATAATTAAAAACCTATAAATATGATATTTAATATTTCTATATTATTTCCCTGCACTTTAAAATGTTAAATTAAGCAAAAATAAAATAAATATAGTAAATATCAGATTTTTGATTAAATTAATCTATTTGAGTAGTTAATTTCTAACTCTTTTAGCTGACAACAAATATAATAACTGTTTTTTTTTTTTACAAATTAAATTTTCAAACTAATGAAATGCAATTATTTTTCACGAAATACACTCGAATAATTTTTGTATTCAAGTGAATCAGAGATTTTGAGCATTTGTCAGTTGGAAACAATGGTGAAACGAAATTTACACTTAATAATAGCGTCCTGCGTGCATTAATATAACATTAATTACTAAAGGGATGTCAAAAGAGATTGCAATTATAATCTTTATAAATTATTCTAGTGCTTAATTCGGAAAGTCATCCATTATTAACTGATGAGATGGTATTTCCAATCACGTTGATATGGTAACGGTTAACACAACTTTCATTTTACGTTTTAATGTGAAAATTGTCAGTGTGCTTAAATCTTTCGTATTATGAATAAGTGAAAACATTAAACTAAATCTGTACTGCATAATGTTGGTTCAGCTTAATGCTCTGAAACATTAATTCAGAATTTTTTTTTTTCTTCCCGCCGTCTAAAAAAGATTGCTCCATTTATGAAAAGTTAATGATAGTTTTAAGTTTATTAATTTTAAATATTACATTTTCTTTTGTTGTATGAAAATTATTATTCAAGCAAAAAGAATAAATTTCAGAAAATTTATATATAAAAAAAAACGATGAAAAGGTATTTGAGATAAAACTAACTGCACAGTTTTAGTGAAGAGCGCTTTGCCATGACCGCCTTGTATAAAGTTTCTTAGAATCCTTTTCAAAAATGTATAATAAGAATTGCAAATTATTATTTAAGCAAGGAAAACACAAAAACGCCATCGAGATCAAAAGAGTCACTATTAAAGAAGGTAAGATTATAAAGATCAAAGCATGTTTTATTACCGGAGTTAACAGAGACGATTTGAAATTTAATTGAAAGAAACTGCTTTTGATGTTTTCATCTCTCCTTCTTCATCTCTCCTTCATATATATATATATATATATATATATATATATATATATATATATATATATATATATATATATATATATATATATATATATATATATATATAATTTCTAAGATTATGTAAGTCTTTTTTTAAAAATAAAATTTTTAACACATGTTGTGGCATTATAACAAAAAATTTTGCTTTAAATTCTGCTATTAAAAAAAAACTATAGCATTGTCCACTTAAAAGAAGAAAAAAAATTCATTTTAACCATTTTTAAAACCAGGCTTTAAAAAATTTTGTTTTCTTTGAAGAAAGTCTGAGGAATTCACACTAGATTATTATCGATTTCCTTGCTTTGAAGATAAAAAAAAAACTTAATTTGAGTAAAGTAGGTAAATTGAAAACAAAACGATATTTGTTGGGAAATTTATTAACTTTATTTAATTTAAGCTCGCAATATTTTTACACTAACTATCTCCTTTTACGAACTACCCATTAAGAAAAAACTTTTTTTGAAATATTAGTAACCCTATAATTGAATTATTAGAATTCATTTTGAAAAAATAAAGATATTTGTGTCTACTTTAATAATACATTACAGTTTTAAATAGTTTTAATATCAAACTGGAAGATGAAACAAATAAAGTTTTATTTATTATTTAGAGTGAATATACCGAAATGCCTCTCTTAATATATTATTTTAAAATCAAAAAAGTATATAAGTTGGAGATTACAAATTTATATTAAAGCCAGAAATAAATGGTTTAAAAATATAATAAAACAACTATAGAAACGCTGAAACTGAAAATATAACATAAGGAGTATAACATAAGGTAACATAAAGGAGTTAAAAAAAAACATATTAAAGTTTTATCAGGAAATCAAACTGCCTTTTCTTCTTATCTTTTCTTTCTACTATCGTCACTAGTGATTAGAGATTTTGAAAACATAGATTTTCTCTTCGCTTAAATGCTCATTCGTGACTCCTAATGAGTATAACTTTTTTTACTTGATTTTGAAAAAAAATTATTCTTTAAAAAATGGTGAATAAGAAACATTCTGCATAATTTTGCATATAAAATGATAAAAAACAACATGTTTTTATTGGATGTAACTTTATAATTGTCTCTTAATGGCTTCCCTTTTTTTTTCAGCCAATGTCTTCGAAAGTTGCTGAGCTAAAACAGAGTCTTTGTTTTAGAAGTCTAAGGCTGATGGAGTGGAAAGATTCCCCAAATTCTAGTTTGAGGTCTTTTTCTGATTCAGAAACAGTCATTAGTAGTCGTCGTCCGACGACAGAGGAATTCACAAAATCGAAAAGCAAATCCGAAACGAATCTCATTTCCTTGACAAGACATAAAACAAAAGATCGAAGCTATGACATTTTAAAACATTCCTCCTATTTCGAATCATTTTTTTCAAAATCTAAGAAATCAGAAATCGCCAGTGAGCTGAGAAATATAAATACTGATTTTAAAAAAGCAACTTCACATAAAATTAAAGCACATATTCATCATGACATTTCCAACAATGAAAAATTGAATCTTCAAAGCAATGAAGTGTCTCCGAGTGTTTTAAATGAAAAAGCCATTGTCAACATAACTACAGAAAATAACAAATCTATAGACAATAACTCAAGCACAACTCATAACACATCTACAATGGAACTACCGAATTCGAGTCCATATCCAGTTTTAGAAGGTGAACAAAATTCAGTATCAAAAACTGAACTTATCCTAGGGGAACCAAGGTGTTTAACTCTAAAGAAGAATGATGTAAATCCGTTCCTAACAGATGATCCTCTAATGTTTGAACCAGACTTCGAGGACGACAACAGAGGTTTTAATAATAAGCCAGCACTTCCCAAAACAGTTGAACGTAAAATAGATAAGTTCATAGGTGATATGTTTATAGATGAAGAGGAAATAAGTTCATCTAAAAAGAAAGGACTGTCGATAGATAGAGAAGAAGGAGAACTCACCCCTGAAGCACCTCACAAATCTTTAGACTTGAATAAAGCAAAGGAGCCAAGTTCTAGTGAGAAGAAAGCTACCCTTGAGTTCTTCAACAAAATAAACGATTGCCTGAGAGAACTTAACGACAAATGCAGGGAGTTCTACTCGTCATCTACCCCAGATTATTCGTTGACTCATTTACAACGGACAATGGGAAATGTGGACAACATTAAAAGAAAACTTGCTTTTCTTATAAAATCTAAAAATACTGAGAAAGGAGAAAGAGATAAAGAAAACAAGAAGGAGCAAAGAGCCAATATGAGATTACACTCCGAACGTCTTGCTAAATCTAGCTCTACAGTGAATGATAATAAACGAGAACATGATAAACAAGAGCAGAGTTCCAGTTTGAAAAACGATGTTGAAGAATTATATCGCCAACTGAAAGAAAACCGCGAGAAAAGATATTCTGAAAATATTTCGAGGCATAGTCATCGACGTGAAAAGCATAGTCGAGATAAACCTTCACAAGCTGATCTCCTTAACAGGAAGAAAATTAGTATATTAGAAAAACTGGGTACTAAACAGGAAATAGAAAGAGTGCAATCGCTGTTCAAAAGACAAATGAATTTAATTACTCAGCATGTTAATCAGAAAAAAGAAATCGATAAAAGACATGTATCAAATCAAAATGAAACTCAGAGAAGAAGGCGAAGGCGATATCATTCTCATTCACAAGACGAACGAGAAACAGAAAAACCCCGTGATAAGGCCAGTTTGAAGGAACTGAAGACGTTAGAAGATATGGAAGCATTCTTAGATGCATTAAAGAAAGATAAAATGTTGTGCGAGCAGTATATGAATGATCAAAAATCGAAAGGTATGTTGAAGTTCTCGTCTAGGAAAGAAAAACATGTCGTGCAAGACACGCCTCCTGTAGCATCCATTAAAGCATCAAGAGATTCAAAAGAAACTATTAAACAATATTCAAACAAAGAAGTCTGTGATACTGTTATACAAAAGCTAAATAAAAATTTTCGAGAAGAAGAAGTAAGGCCGAAAGCTGACGAAATTAAAACAAATGTGACAAAAAATACCACCACTGCTGCTATAGTAGATAACCTTACTCGACATAAAAACAACGAACACTTCAAAAAAGCTGGAACAATAGGTGATCCGAATCAGGATTCCCGTTTAAAAATGGATTTGAGTAAGATTACGAATCAAAAAGAACCAGAAAGCGCAATGAATGAAACCGAAAATCAAAAGAAGACTCATCCTGGTTTAGATATCAATCTAAAGCCTGTTGATTTAAATAAAGAGGAAATCAAAAAGAGAGAAAGAATTGATCCCCATAAGTCAGAAGAAGCACAGAATATTTCTGTAGAAACAAAAGAAAATTCTAAACGGAAAAGGGAAGATTTATCAGACGCCAATTTAAAAAAATCAGAGAACGAAAACGAAGAAAAAAACAGTAAAAAACAAAAGGTCACCAAGTACCTCGCTGCGCGGAGGTTATCTGATGAAAACCCAAGTCCAATAGATTGCAACACACGAGATGTTAAAACTAACGTCAGTAACGCCGAATCGTTGGTTAAGGATTTACTATCCAGAAAAGTTGTTATTTTGGATGACAATGGGGTTGCAGTGAATAACGAATTTTGTATAAAAGTCATAAACAATGAAGTTTTTTTGAAAAAAGTCAGTAATAAACGGAAACGAAAACATAGTGGAAGAAGAGCTTTGAAGCCACAAAGAGCGAAAAATATGAAAAGAGATAAAAATGATCAACCAGCACAGAAAGAAAAATTCCTAGATGCTAAGCCTAAACCAGACCAGGAGAAAATCGGACCTAAATTAGATCCAGAGCCTGAAATAGATCCAGAAACTATCGATACTACGTTAAATGAAATGGAGAATTTTTTACAAGATCTTCGCTCAAAGAGGAAAGTTTGCGATGATGAAACCCGCCATCCAATCGAGCGCCCCTCTCAAAACAAAGAAATGAAATTCCTAGCCAGGATCCAGGCAAAGAGAAAAGCCAAGCTCATGGCATGCGTATCGGAGGGTGTTTATTCAACAGAAAAAGAGGCCAAATTCTTGAAGGCCTTCGAAAAGCGAGACGAAGATGTGTCAGAGTCTTCAGATGTTGAGACTCGCAAACAGGCATTATTGGAAAAAATCAGAGCTGAAAAAGATGCCATAGCGGAGAAACCAAAAGCGAAACCAAATGATGATGATCCACTGAAAGAAGTGAAAGCATTTTTGGATATGATCAAGGAGGCCAACGATGAAAATGCCAAACAAGCTTACGTTTCTTTCTCTTTAAAACGCTCTGATGTTAAAAAATTGGAGCATTTGACCACCGCTTCTATGTTAAATGAAGAATCCCAGAAATTTTTAAATAGTGTTCGATCTAAAATGAAGGCTAAGAAGGCACCCACTTCTGGCATTGGATCTTTAATGAGGAAACCTGAATCGTAAAAACTATTTGCCTTAATGTTCTCATGAACTACGAACAATTTTTTCAGCAGTTTTGCAGTCTATTTTTCTTTTGTACACGGTGATTATTTTTGGTGCAGAGACATAAGTATTTTTTATAAGGCTTTATACTGAAATAAATATTTTAAAATACAAAACTACTTCTACGAGAATCTCAATCTTAAATTCATCACATTAAAATCATGTAATGACATTTATTTTTGTTTTGATTACATAAGAAATAAATGAGAAGCTTGATATGTATATATGTTATGATTAAGAAAAATAATTTGTTTATTATTAAGAATTACTAATGATTATTACTAATAGCCGATTAATAATATCCACGTTTTTTGGAAAATGTGAAAAATTATGCCCATTAATCCCACGAACAGATTATTAATAATTGCCAAAGAAGTTTGATACAGCGTGATTAATTATGGATAATTAATTGAGACTTCAACTCCCAAGTAATTTTTATATTTCTAGTATTCTCTTATATAATAAATATGCCGTAGATATAAGTAGTGTTAAAAAAAATACAGAATTATGTAAAATACGGATTTTTTATTTATGTTTTAATTTAAAATAATAGCTTTTATATAGTTCAATTTGCTTTGTATTCTTATAACTATTTCTGAATGATAATTTCTGAATTCTTGAGTTCATTAATTTTAATAACGTTTCCACCAAATATAGATTTAATAAGTTGCATAAAATTCGAAACAACTAGTCGATTGATTTCAATGCACTTCAAAAAAATATTCTATATATGTTACTGCTAAAGTACTAAATCTGTACATTTCACACAGTCTTACGATTAAAGTAATAAAAAATAAATAATATTAATAATATCTGGTGATTATTAATAATAATAAATGCATTGAAAATTATTACATTAAACAAACTTTATCGGTAATTACAAATAATAACTGGTGTGTTAAATTCTGTTTGATTATTTCCTTTAACCGACTTACTTGGTTCTTATTAATAAAAACCGGTGATTATTAATATTAATTAGTTAATTACATAGGCCGTATCATATATTCAAGAATTACATGATATAATAAATATAGAAAGCAGAGACTAATTCATCTCTGCAGGTTAACTACTGGCTTAAGTTAGCCTCTAAAGTAATGCACCGAAAGAAGTCAACCTACACAACTCAAAAAAATTAAACGTTCCGCTGAACACATTTTCTTATATTTTATGCATGAATTTCGATATATTTATATATCATACATTCATTTCGATATATTTATATTTCGAAACAGTTTGGGCCACTTTAGCACCAAAGTTAATTTTGACTGCTGTGTTTGGAAAATTTACAACTAATGAGAAGCAGTGGTGAATGAGTTACCATTTTAAAAATAGACTTGAGTAGAAAATATTTTATCTGAAGAAATTAAACATTCCGCTGAGCGATTATATTCTTTATTGTAAATTCTTTATATATATTTATGTACTCACATTTTTTTAATAAACTTAGGAGTATCATTATCCTTTCACGCCACTTATTTATTTCTACTATTTATTTTTGAATTGAATATCTTTGAAATAAAACAATTGACGAAGAGGGTGCTTCATTTTCAACGGATGCTTTATTTTCAATGAAGAACAGGTTTTAGTCGTTGTAACGGACATAGTATTGTCGAGGAAGGAAGTGCTTAACATGTTTATGGGCATAAAATGTGTTACTTCATAACTATAATTATTTGCAGGAAATAGTTGGGACATTAGTTCATGAAATTATCTCTCCCTCTTTTCTTTCTTTCTTTTTTTTTAAAAAAACTTTTATGGTTTTTAAGGTGTATCTTTTCTTTCACTTAAGTGAAAAATAGATGTTTGTTTTCAACAGCATCAGTAGTCTCAAGCGATTTTAAAAGATTTCGATTTTATACATTCAAATAAAATAATACTAAACATTTTTAGGGAAACTATTATCTTTTTCTGTAATAAATAAATGAAAAAAAATATGTATTTACGAAATTCAAAATTTAAGGGCTTTCCAGTAATATCTTTTTAAAACTATTTTTCCCGTTTGTCTTTCAGTCATACATTATTCAGTTTTAAACTTTGTACAGAATCTCTTCAAGTTACAAAATGTTTAGTCTAAACTTTTTAGATAGACTAAGCTTGATGTTGTGCCTATTAATATTTAGAAAACATTTTCTCAGATGTAGAACCCTTCAAAAAAAAAGAAAAAAACAGTTGAATTTTAAGGAACGAAAATACACATTTACACAAACTAAATTTATTTATAATGGTTTATCAGTCGCTAAATCATATGCTCGATTAAGAATAACAACTGAATATTATTTAGATTATAAAAATAATTGCGCAATTTATATACGTGCAAATTTTAAAAAAAATTAAGAAGAAGGTAGACAAACACTATTAAATTTGATGGAAAATTTAAAAAGTTAATGATTCGTGCTCGTTTAAATAGAGTAACTAATAAAAAATCGCATAAACGTTGCCTTCATAAATATTCTACTAACAGTCATGGGATCGCGAGCAGCAATACTTGTACTTATGACAAACCGTAATCCCGGTAGGCCACAATTCGACCTCGATCAAACTCAGACACGTGCTGGTTGGCATTTCTTCTTTTTACACGAGGCATAACTAAAACTTTTTTACCCAAGAACAACGCTCAATTTCTGTATGAGAAACTTACTGTCAAATCTCTTCTTTTATACAGATTGTAGGTGTCGCCGCCTGCTTTGCATGAATGCGCTGATAAGCTAATCATTTTCATACCACAACATGCTTTATCCGTCCTGCAAATTTCAGATTCGTGGTGTGTCGTCTTCCTGGTGTAGCAATTTTAATGGCCAGTAGTGTAGATACACCTAAGTTTTTACAGTGAAATCACTGGAATTAACTAAATATTAATGCAAAAATTACGGTATAAAATTTCACGGTAAAAATAGATTTTACGATAAAATAGATATAACGAATGCTGCGTCATCCAGGGTGCCAGTACTTTTTACCGGAATTCGATCCGTAATTTTTTATAATGTGGTTTGCTTTACGAATCATTCTCACTTCGCTTACTCCAAATCAGACCTACATAAAAAGTCTCCTAATATTTCATAACATAACATTCTCCTAATATTGCTTCGATAAAGCAAAACATTTTTCAATTAATAGACTATATTTTACCTTAGTGCCATTTTTCTACGTTAAAAGTAAAAAGTGTATTCCGTACAAAAGAAGAAAAAAAAAATACAAAATCCTTTAGGGGTACAATTTTTTTAAGAGTAAAACTTATTGGTCAGCAAAAGAAAACAAATTTCAAAAAGAAGGAAGTAAACGTCATCATGATATTAATAGTCTGATTGTAAGTTTTATATTTTTTGTTAAGGCTGTTTTTCGAAGGCTCTGTCATGATGCGAAATGTTGCTTTTTGGTGGATAATATACTATTTTTATAACTGCTGTGAAATTGCAACTATTACTTATGACTGTTATGTCACGTTTAGCTTAACTAAAGCCAGCGCTGTCTACGCTTATCGTGAAAATAACGCAAAACGTCAATATCGAGAAAAGCTGCTGAGGGGAATATGTGCTACAGAGTAAGCTATAAGCCACAACACAACAGTTTTGTGAAAATGAAAAGCGTTTGTGATCTGATTTTTTTAACATTTAAAAACTTACTCCAATACTGCATTACCTGGGCTCATAAAAATTTTCAAAAACTGAGAATAAGGCAGTGATTTTGATAATTTTTGTCTAGGTGGAAAAAAAGTCGCCAAATTAGCGATTTTTAGAAAAGTTTAATAACTTTTAAAATATTTAAGTTATTTGTCTGTTCTAAATATGTGTTCTACATCTATAGTTTAAAATTATTGCACCGCTTCAAGTGTGAGGCACTTAAACTACGGCTTTTTTTATTTTCCTTGGCAACAGAGCGTTGAAAAACTAAGTTAAAGAAAAGTTATTGTTTTTCAAAAGAAATCAAACACGTAACTCTAATATATGTGCTCTGAACTCTATTAACTAGCTTTGATGTTAATATTTATCTTAGCATTTTTTTTTTATACAATGCATTTTGTTGGAATATACAGTCATTGTGGGAATAAATATTTTTTTCAATATCTTATATGTTTTTAGATTTTGCATTGCATTCAAAATTTATTTTATTTTATTTTTACTTTCTCAAACAAAAAGTAAGTTAATAGAAATTTTTTTATTAAAGACTTCATGATTATTACTTTATGAAATTACAAAAGTTATAAATTGTTTTAACGAATTAAGCTCTTTCCAAACATTTTAAATCCGTTATCAACTTCCGCGATGTTAGAAACACTTTTAAATCATCATTAGACATAATATAATCATCAGTAGACATAATATAATAATCAAAATTAGACATATTAGACTTGTAAAATTTCAATACATTTGCCTAACTATACATACATTTGTCAAATCAATCGCTGGCATCATCATAACTCATAATCATCAGCATCATATACATAATTCTAATATATATAATTCTCTTGGCTCTAAACGTGGCTCCCAAATTTTGGCTGAAGTACTTTGTACAACTAAATAAGATTCTTTTCACAACACTTAAATATTTACTTTATTTTCTTCATTTATAGAGAAAACAGTCGGCAAAGAATTCTGTTAGGTTAAAAAACATTTCGCTAAAAAAAGAACGAATTCTAAAAGAAATAAAAATAAACAACTTAAAAAATAAAAATGCTGTTGCCAGCCATAGAATTCTTTGAAAGTTAACTTAGCAACGTAAATCAAAATGACATAAAAGCGCAACTAGATCAAAATTAAGATACCTGAGCGCTTGACGTAACAAATCCTTCAATTCTATAAGTGTTGTATCGCCAAATGCCCAAAATTAACAATTGTGTTCTTAAAGAAATTCTCTTTCTCTCTACTATTCAGACTACTATCTCATAATGTTTTAAAACACATGGCTTTAACACTCTGGTGGGAAAGACTTTAAAACAAAACTTACAACAGTTACTTTTCTCAACAACTGAAATTTAGAATAGTGTGTTAGAATAGTTAAAATAGAAGAAAAATATGTGAACTGTTTGCAATTTCAAATTAATATTAAAATATACAGGTTTATAATTTTCTACAGTGAAAAGTTCCCGGAACTTCAGTATTCAAAAAAGTATATAAAAGCTAGACGTTAAGAACGTATCCAATGAGCGAGCAAAGCGAGCATTGGATTGCGAAGCAATCGGAAATGAACAGCGAAAGCAGTTCCGGGGGTTGGCGAACGCCAGCGAAGCCTCCTAGTATAAATAAAAATACGTGAGTTGTTTCGCGGGAAAGTGTAGAAACCACATTTTTGGTAATTATGTAAATATTACGCTTTGTTTTTTCCTATAAAGGCAGTTACTAATTGCATTTTCATGATTTCAGTTGTTTTTAAAGTTAGTTAAATAAAGATTGCTTACATAACGCAAAATATGTACTGAACTATGTCAATTTACTGTGACTGTAATTTAAAAGCGTCATTAAGTTATCAGTTTGACAATGTTAAAGTGCGTAATTTTTTTAAATAATATTAAAATATAAACAAAAAACTTATTTGTCATTAGTTTATGTGATTTTTTAAGCTATACAGGGGTTCCATAAATTCCATCGATAATAAATATTCTCAATATTTATCTAGGCAATCAAACAGACTTTAGTGCTTTATTCCTCATCATTCTCAATAGTGATTCACCAAATTTAGATACAAATTTTGAACGAAGCAAATTTCCTCAATACTCGATCCAGGAGTTCCCTTGTCTTCTGGATTGGGTTCAAAATTACAAGGCTACGGAGTTGAACATTAGTAGCCGTAAACCCATTAAGTTGGGTCGGCTGTTCAACGACGGTTATAAAATAAAATAAAATTTGTTGATAATAAAATATTAAAAAGTATTAAAGCAACGTTTTCTATACAACGTTTTCTATAATACTTATACACTAAGTTAAAAATTTTTTTTTTTTTTTTTTAAATTTTTAGGGGATTTTACAACGCTATCTGGTGGTGAACGGTTATCGGCACCTGGCAACACTGACGTAAACAGTGAAGATTTTAAGTATAAAATGTTATTTTGTTTTACTTTTACGAACAAAAATTAAAAAAAGAAAAGAAACAATAAAGTCAATTAAAATGTTCTTTAAAATTGTAACGTTTTATAATTCTTTTTTTAATTTTCAGTTAATAGTACGAGACATTTTGAGCAAGTTGAAATTTTAATAGTCGAAAGTTTTAGGACATAATGATAAGTCACAAATTTGATTGTACATCAGGTGAAAAAAATCGCGAATGCCAGGCAGACAAAAATGTGCTATTGTGCTGCTATCTTGTGTAAATTTTAGAAACTTGCAAAGCCTTTTTCTGAAAACAATATTAAGGAACAACTTGATCTAAGAATGAATGTTTGTAGAAAAAATATGGCTAATCGCGAAGTTGTAAAATGTTTGACTTATCAGCATTTTGCCCAAGCCAATTTTTGAATAATTGTTTTATTTTTGTATTGTCGGTGATTTTTTTTCAAGAAAAAAAGGTGATTGGAGCTGTATTCCTTAAAAAGAAACACCAAAAATGGTGTACAGAGGTTTGGAGGCTAACTCCCTGATTCTAAGCCGTTAAAAGGGAGATATTATCATTGGATGGGGTATAAAAAACCTCTTTAATGGAAAAAAAGGGGAAATTATATAAATATTTTTTTTTTTAATTAAAATCTATTTTCAATTTATTTTTACGCTAATGTAAACGTATATTTATTTATGGTAAAAAAAAAATACTTATTTGAAATGAAATAATCTTAGTTTTTTTCTAAATAAAAAATAACATGTAAATTTTCTTGATGAACTTTTTCTTCAACGTTTTAATGTTATTACATTATTTTTTATGACATCTTCCTTTTCCTTATAAAATGTTTTCTTTGGGCCACTTATTTATCTGTTAAAAAAGTCATTTTTCTATCCAAAAAATAGTACCAATTAAAACTTTTAGTATCGTCAATTGGATGACCCTTTTTAGTAGATGCTCCGGGCTATTGCCCTTCCTTGTCTTCGAACTCTACTGGAATATAAAAATGTATAAAAAATATATGAATATATAAAATATATATAAATATACGGAATATAAAAACTGGCTGTATAGTAAAAAAAAAAAAAAAATTTAAACTGTTTTAAGATATTTTGTAACAATTTTCTATCCTATATTTTTCAAGAGCTTTGTTTCTTTAAAATATGTCCTTAAGTGCTCAAACAAAACATATAAAATCTATTTTTATCGCATTTTTCAACAAAGAATATAATAGAATTAATGGAAATTTCAAAATTTTATTTTACTCTAACAAAAAGTCCACTTTGTTGTTCGAAACTACGTTCGAATTCATATTGAATTCAAATCATAAATTAAAAGCAATGATTTATGATGAAAAATAAATCGCCGTCAGATTTAAAAAGATTTAATGCAACAAAATATTTATTCTGCTTTAAGATTTTTTTTTATCTCATAATATATTTTACCACAGTCTGGCAAAAATGAATTATTAAGTTGAACTATTATCAACACAAGAATGAAGCAAAGGTTATAAGCAAATGACAAATATTCAAATAGAATCACGTATACAGTACGTTAAAATATTTAAAAAAAATTCCTTCTCAGATAAATAATAAATATGGCATGTGTCAAAGAATTCATTTCAAGACATTGACTGCCGTCCTTGAAAATGGAAACTTAATTCTATTCAGGTAAATTTATTACTCGTACTTAGTACCATATATCTGAAGCAAATCATGAGATCTACATAAATAAATATAACAAACGACTTCCAAAGAAGAACGCTAATGACAGCATTAAGCAATAAAAGGCAAAAATAGTCATATTGGTTTTTTGCAGTACATTTATCACATGGACTCAGCAGGGTCAAGTTTAATACATTCATAACTAAATACCTTTGAAAATATAACGTGACTTGTAAGTTCAACTATTTCATTTTAGAAAAATTTGTTCGGAATTTAGTGTTTCTTTTATTTATGTTTGTTTTATAAATGTCTAGACTAAAAGGAAATGTTATCGGTTAAAAAGTTCACTAAGATCAAAATGTAAATTATTATTTTTTTTTTTAGAAGTTGCGAAAGCTAGTATGTAATTCGCATTTTTAAAGTAAAGATGCTCTAGAAAAATGATACGACATTAAAAAAAAAAAAAAAAAAAAAAAAAAAAACTTGGGATTTTCCAATCGTCAAGGTCTGAGAACATTTCGTTTTTGTTCAGTTCTCTTTCCATCCTAATTTTTTTTTTCTTTTCTGTTTAACATACACATATTACTGACACATATTACTATGAATGTCAACTGTTAATTGAAAAATCTTACACTTCGCAAATGTCAATGTCATTTGCAATGTGCCAGGCCAATCGAGAAAATTTCCAGTATTTTTTAATACACATAGCTCTAAATCAGGGGTTTCCAACTTACATGAGGCTGGGGGCCACAATTAAAAACACAAATCAAACGGCGGGCTGCAACTTTATCAGAATTTTATGTAGGACTCTTTCATGTTTGAAGGAACATTAAATATTACTGTCAGATGTTTACCAAGTTGTACAAAACAAAAGTATTGAATTACAAATTACAATAAGAAGTAGATTTTTTAAAATACTTAATTGCATATTAAAAAATTCGGGCTACAATAACTTTAATGTGCACCTATGTATTAAACAATTAATGAGCAGCAGATATCTAATTGTTAAGATATAAAACTTTAAAAAGGTTGGTATTAAGGCTTACATAGTAGCACACAATTCAATGAGAAAATTGAGGTTTGTCTGCTGCAACCACCAAAGAATAGATATTTACATTTTAAATGTAAAAATGTGTGTGTAAGTAATTTCGTCCAAAATGAGTGGTTTCAAAAAGTTAAAATCGGAGAATTTCTTCGAGAAAATTTCAGATGCACACATGCTAAATTATATTCACAAAGTACAAAAAAATGAAATAAAAAAGAGCAGCATACACGATTATTTTTGTATTTGAATAAATATTTTCTTGGGTGCAAAACCTGAGAAATAAATTATTTTGCATCGTTGGTATATTAAATTTCACAGAAACGAAAAAATTAAGTTTTTATTAACGAGAAAAGTATTTTAAGCCCATATAGATTGTTTACGAAAATTGTCAGCAAAAAAATGACAACTGATATATTTTAGTTCGCGGGCCACAAAAAAAGGCTCTGCGGGCCGGATGCGGCCCCCGGGCCGCCAGTTGGAAACCACTGCTCTAAATGCATAGGCTAATAGAAAAATTCGGCACTTTGAAAATTTCTCTCTCATTTTGCAATGCACCAGGCTACTTAGAAGAGTTTCTAGTATTTTCTAATTAGCCAGATAATTTTTAGTCTAACTACAAAGAGCCCATAGGCCTTTAAGCTAATTAAAAATTTACTCATTCAGATTGAATTTTCTTAAGATAATTACAGGGAACCTTGTATTATGCCGTTTATTTAAATAGAGAAGTATAGTGAATCTCATTTGCTGCGCAATAATTGATGTATATTTTAATTAGCTTAAAAGTAGTTGCATGGGCGCATTTGCTAACAGCCTGGAATAATTGAGGCGGTTGAAAAATAGTGATATATTCTCTTATTAGCCGAAAAGTACCCGAACACATTACAGTAAGTCAAAAAAGTATTAAGTTAATTAAATACCGGAAAATTTTCCAATGAGTCTGGCGAATAGGCACATTGCGCAAGGAAGGCGACAGACGTAAACAGACAGTTTTATTTTTAAAACGATTTATAAATAAAACTGTTTTATTTTTAAACAGTTTTATTTTTAAATCGAATACTATCGATACATATGTTATGATATATTTTTAAATGCTTACCTAGCAAATATTACAAATAAGTAGATGACATGTGCTCAAAAAGGAAAGTAATTTAATTTTACATTTTTTTAATCGATCACTAGTACAAAAACTCTGATGTATTTAATGATTTTACTAAGTAAAAGAGTCACATAAGTATATTATATGTACTCCAAAAAGCTAATATTCGCAATTAATTTTCTGAATCATCATAAATGCTTAAATGATTTTATTCAGTTAATAATATATATACTATGTATAAGGCGTAATGCATAAAAATACAATAATTATAATTTAATAATCTTTTTAATTTATTATCAACACAAATGTTATAATATATTTGGTGACTTATTACTCTGTAAATGATATTCATAAGTAAATGATCTATGCATAAAACGAGAAGTAATACATTAATCTTGACTTATTTTACTTTATTATTTTTTTTAAAATTAATTTAATCGTTCTTACAAATGTTTAAATACATAAATAATAATTTTTGTAATAATTTTTGTTTAGTACGTTTACAAAAATATAAGTAATACGTATATTTAATTGAGTTTTTTATAATATATTTAATGATCGTATTTTGTAAATGATATATATATATATATATATATATATATATATATATATATATATATATATATATATATATATATATATATATATAAGTAAAAAATCTGCCCACAAAAAGTTGGCCAAAATGTTATTAAAAAATTTATTGATATTATAAATGGCTTAACGGTTTTATTTAGTAAATGATACATACAGTTAAATAGAGTGATCACAAAAAAAAAGTAATTATTTTATTATATTTAGTTTTTTTTATTATAATTAATATTAATCATGATATAAATATTAAAGTAAATTATTGATTTTATTTATAAACTATAAACATAATTAAATGGTGTCAGACACAAAAAGAAAAATATTAATTGTATTTTTATACTTTTTTTAATTAATTTCAGATACAAATATTATAAATTGTTTCATACAAGTTGATTCTAATATCAATGGACAATCTTGGCAGGGAGGTACGGCACATCATGATGATTGAGAGTTGCTTAGAAACCCATGACAGGAGATGTATGTCATCGTACGCCAATCTCAAATATTGAACTCAAATATTGAATGCTCAAATATTGAACTTAAATCTCAAATATTGAACCAATTCAAATGCAATTTTCAACAGTAATTAATAGAAAACATAAAAATACGATAAAATTAAGATAATTAACAGTACCTGATTAAAGGCATACAAGGAAAAGTACAAACAGGGAAGCATCTCTAGCGGCGTACGATGACATCTCCGATGGTTAGTTTCTTTGGAATTTTTAATCCTTATGATGTGCCTCACCTCCCCCACCAAGTTTGTCCCACGATTATATAACATTCATAGATCAATAATAACATTCCCCTATATAATAACATTCATAGATCAATAATGCGTCTAGAGAAGGAAAAGTTATATTTGTTTTACAATTACAGTTAATTGATTTTGATATAAATGTTACAATGTGTAAAAAAAATAGTTTGTATTTACTTTGAAGACCTGTTATAAACAGTATTATTTAATGAGTAAATTTGAGTATTGCTTAATAAATAAATTCTGTAATTATTTACGTGATATTTAATAACTTTTAATAAGTAAATGAAATGCGCGAAGAAGAAGTGAGTTCTAATTTATTCTTTTCGTGTAAATTATAGATACAGATGCTGTAATGTATATTTAATCACTTTTACACTAGTAATAAAATGCTGCTTTTACAAAAAAATAAAAAAATAAAAATAAGCTTTTACGACATGACAAGAAATAATAAATTGGACAGACAATTTTAATGTTTATCAAAATATCACAACCAAACTTACAAATAAACACGAAAACATTACTATGAGTAAACATATTTTGAAACGTTAGAAAGGGCCACTTTTTGCCTTAATGTAGAGCTGATGCAGATATCAAAAAATTTCGTACTAAGAGCAACGGTTTTTAGCATTAGTTAGGGATGCAAAAGTTTAATGAGGTTTAGCACAAATCCTTGCCTCCAAGATGATCTACACGGAAGAATCCATTGTATGTGATGTCTGGAGACTAAGAGGGCTATTATTGCGCTGTAAGAAAAACAGGAAAATGTGCCTCACAACTTAGTGCCCTGTGTGCCGGAGCAAAATCTGGTTGGAATGTCTAGTTTTGATTTCGAGAGAAATTTTGCGTCCAGTCGTGAAGTAAATAAAGTTGCGATGAAAATATTTGGATTCAAACCTTCTCCTGGTTGTTTTTCTCATCCTGTATATATTTAATTTCTGTTTAATACAAATATTTCCTGTCCTTCTATTTTTTTATACAAACTTAATTTATTTTCTTAAAGTAATAAATGAGATTATACTAAATGGGAGATATGTAATAATTAAATATGTATATTAACCATTATTTACCTGTGATGCCGTAATTAGCATTACATATTTCCTTCCTTTTAAAATATCTTTCATTACTTAAATTTATTTTTCTACTCATTATTAATCGAATTATATTTAAATTAAATCAATAAGTTAATCTTTATAAAAGCGAACATAAAATATTTTAAAAATAATTCCACAATTATAGAAAAAGTTATGGAATATTATTATTATTATGCCAGCGTAATTCTGGTACACTTTTCTACACATCGTAGCGATTTCAAATTTCTAAGTCTTATAATTTTTGCGGAACAAAATAAAATGTAACGTTAAGTTGAACATCCAAAACAGCGCATTGGCGTCGGCTTTTACGACTTTTTATTATAAAGAGAAAATACAAGGTAACATATAGTACAATAAATTTGTTTAAATGCTCGCAAGATACAACAATCAAACAGGAAAAAAAAAAAAACAGTGATGCGATAAAATAATTTTATTCACGATTTTTGAAAACCATCCGAATGTCTAAAAAATAAAAATGACTCATGGTGTTAAAAAAAAAAAATTAAAAAAAAAAAAAATAAATAAAAAATACTTTAGCGATGAAAAAATGCGATCTCACAAAACACTAAGGTTAAGAATGCGGATTTAAATTGAGTAGGTGGGAGGGTTTTTTAATTTAATATTTTACTTCTCGGAAAATTTCTTTTAGAACCAAAATAGTATTTCTTTTCTTTTTACTCTTTTTTTTTAATGGGATAAAGGATTTTAAATGCAAAAGTTACCAGTCTTTTCTCTTTTCGACTATATAATTTTGTTCACTTTACGATATATTTAAATTCAATTTACATCACAGCTATTGCCTTACACTCGAAAAATTTCCTTAATTCCGAATTTCGGAGAGTTTGATCGTTAATTTATGCGTCTAGTTTCCCTTCGTTCATAAAAAGTTAAATTCCCGTGATTGTAACGAACTTCAATATTAATAGAGTTGACCATTAATTTATACTGTCAGCTCTTTTCATCTAAGAGAAAGAAAAAAAAAGTGTCAGATATTGTTAAGAACTTTAGCAATGAATTAGGAAGAATTCACGACAGTATATTGGTCGTTTAAATAAGTTCTAACTCTTTGATATTGCTTGACATTATTGTGATTATTCTATAATTTTAAAGGATCGAAAATTTTCGAGTAAAATTTTCATTTATTTTAAATTCTGCTTAAAATTATATAGTTAAAGTCTTATTCCGTTTTTCTCTCTGATTTCTTAAAATTCCGTTTTCTGTAAATTTCGTTAACTCTGTTATTAAATGTTTTTTACCTTTCCCTCAAAAGTACTTTTACATTTGTTATGGTGAACAAAAATATTAGAACAAAATATAAATTATTAATTAAAAAAAAAAAAAAAAATCATACTTGACTTAAATTATTTCGTAACCAAAACTGAACTTAACATTTTGTATAGTTAAAATAAACTACTTTTAATTCAAATAATAAGAGTAATTTATTTCAAATAACTTCATATTGCGACATCTATTATATATAGATTTTTGACATCCTGATTCTTGTGAGCACCCTTTCTTATGGTAGTTACATAGTATTCAGCGGCTGTCCCAAAGGTTCTAGGTTCGATTCCAGTAGGAGGCAAAAGCCGTTTTTTTTTTTTTTTTCACCCTCCATCCACATTGGTGGATCATGTATGCAAATCTCTTTCTCTTTGATGGCAGAATACTCTTCTCCAGCTTCGTTTGCCTGATTCTCCTTTAAGATAAAGCCAGCTTATATCGTATAGGAGAATTTAGAAAATTCTTTCACCGAAGCCCAAACTGATACTTCAAAAGACATTAGGCTGCTAGGGCGAAAGACATGCCAAAGTAAAAAGAATTTTGTTTTATAGCCCGACCAGTAAAATCTAGATCTGCAAGTCGCGTGCTGTATACTGATTAAATGTAATTCTTAAAATATCATCTCAATATCTTATAAATAAAATGTAAATAATTTCATAATCTTTTTATTTAATTGTTGCGACACTTTTTAATTTATTTAACTGCAAAAAAAAAAACTTTTTTGCAGTTAAAAAAAAAAAAACTTTTTTTTAGGAAAACAATTTTCTTAACAACGTTTTTTTTTTCATACATTTTTATCATGTTTTATAATAATTTTTTTTTTATCTTACCTTTCTTTAATTTCTTCTAATTAAATTGCGTTTAATTCCATCGAAATTGGAGTGTATATTTCCAGCTTTAAAATATTATTCGAATTCTTAAGAATTCTATTTTTGAAGCAAACAAATCAGTTTAAACTTAGATTTAAATATGCATCAAAAACAAAAATAAAAACAGTTATAAAAGTTTTTTTTTTCTCCCGGAGAAAACAATTATATTTCCTTTAAAGTGTAAAACAGTGCAGTTTACCCTTAGTCGTGCAGTGATTTTTTTAGAAATTTTCCTTTTAAGCTGTTGCCAAAAAAAAATGTGGAGAAAAATTCTATTTGCTTCATCTATTACCAAAAAATTTTTAAAGAATTTTTTTTAACTCCATGCTTTATTACATCCGCACAGATTCTTCGAAATATTTCAGTCGGGAAAATAAATGAATCTTTGAAATAAAAATACTATTAAAAAAATGCTGTTTTTTTAAAATAAATAAAAGAATTGAAAGGAAGTGAAGAGAAAGTGTAAAGCTTATTTTTCTTAACGAAGTTGTCTTTCTCTGATAACATGCCTGATAGACAAAAAAAGTTGAGCCATTTTCATTTCTGACTTTTTTTTCCCTTTTTTCTTTTTTCATTTAAACAGGACACCTTGAGGGAAAAAGTTGCTTAAACTGCCGTCTGAAGAAAAGAAAAAAAATGACATATTGATTCTTCCTTTTGTTGTCATTTTGTCTTCTGACAAAATCACTAACTGTTTTGCACCGAGATTTTTCCCTGGCAATTTAGAAGAAAAGGGAGATTTTTTGTTAGGTTATTTTTTCCCGTTTTGATGAAAAATTACATAGGTGTTAATTTCTTAAAGTATTTTTTTTAGTTTTCTGGACATTATAACAACGCTGTACATTGTTTTAAGATGAAAATATTAATAAAACGCTAAGAATATTTTTTTAAGATTTTCAATATTTTGTCTCAGCTGCAAAGTATTCGTTCTTAATTCTGTAGAACATTTTTTCCCTTTTTTGTACACAGGTAAATTTTTAAAATCATGTATTTTATTTATCTTGCTGTGTTAATTTAATTTAACGAAAAACTAATTAATTTATCAAATTAATGTTGCAAACTCTTAGTTTTTATTTTATTGCTTAACTTAAATAGCGCCACACATTCGTAATTCGCTTTAAGTATTATAATTAGAAACTGGTTGACTGAGTCAAATATCAACAAAACCTTCTTTGATATTGTCTACAATTTTATGGACAAAAGAAAAGCACCGTTTGAATCGGCTAATTTTATTCTTAATATAAGTAATATAGAGTCCCACTGGAATATTCATAAGGGTCTATCCTATGGCGTGCTTCAACATTTTTCTGTTAATAATATGTTCATGACCAAAGAGAGGCAGACTAAAAAAACGGACTGTTTAGATAAAAAAACTTTTCTGTAATGAAACTAAGGAACTAGAGGAGAATTGCTTGCAAAATAGTGGACTGGAAAAATCGTTTGAAGACCAACGGCCATCTAGGGCTATTGCGCCATCAATGATGAGGTTTATTATGTTTATGTTAGCTATTGCCAATAAACTTTTGTTAAAACTAAGAAATTCAACATATTATTAATTAACCAATTTACTTTTGGAACAATTCGAAGCGATTCCCCATAAAAACATGCCTGTTTTGACATAAACTGCACTGTAAAAAAGTGTTTTTTGAAAGTGAATAAAAATTTGTCAAATATGTATACAAAATTGAAACAGCATATGCAATTTTTGAACAAAATGCATAGTCGCGAAACTGATGTGAGCAGAGAAATGTGCGCGAGAGATATCCGTTGGCCACCGGCAGGATTCGAACCAAGCACTTCCGTAGTTGCGTCATCTAACCACGATCGTTGTAAGCCCCAGAACAGAGAATGTTCGAAAGCTTTTTATAGTGACCACAGCAATGAAATTAGTCTTTTTAAGTGTTATTTAAAAATATTAAAATGTATTACAAAAAACACATTCTTTTTATTGTTATTTTCATAAAAATTTACATTTCAAAAGTAACGTTAATATCGACCACAATGACTTCATAATAGGAAAGCTTTTTTCATAAGACTTGTTTAGTTTGGACTGTTGTTTTCATAAAAAAAATAAACATTTGAAAATCAAATAGAACGGTGCCATTTTAAAAAAATGACATGAATAAAAACTATTTAGCTCAATAAATTAAGTTTCGTAAGTGTTTATATAGTATCACTCTACGAAGATAATTTTGTGAAAAAATACGCTTCTTTTCTCATCTCAGAAGACAACTGTCATTTTAAAAAGTGCCATGAATTAAAGGAAAATTTTCTTAAAATATTAAAAGTTCCACGTTATTTTTAACAACTTTTTTAAGTTATCGTTGTATCAATACTTCGGGATGTTTGCCACAAAAAATACTAACTATTATTATCATTAAAATTTACATATCAAAAGCCGGTCTCATTTTAAAAAGTGACACGAATTGAAACTACACTCTACAACAAAAAAAATCGACGCACCAAGAAGGAGTTGTCTGATTGAAACGAAAATTGGTGGATAGGAAGACAATGTACAGAATAGTAAATGATTAAAATTTCAGAACAATTGAATAATTTATTGCAGAGTTACAGTAACAAGTTCAATAAAGTGTTGGCCCGCCTCTAGCCTGGATACAAGCTGCCACACGGCGTGGCATAGACCGATAAAGCTCCCGGATGGTCTCTTGCCGTATTTCCTGCCAAATTCGATCCAATTGTCGAACGAGGTCATCAACATTCCGTGCCAGATGCAGTCGCCTTCCTATCATATCCCAGACATGCTCAATGGGAGAGAGATCTGGTGATCTGGCAGGCCAAGGAAGAGTTTGACAAGCTTGCAGACAGTTCATAGCAACACGTGCCGTATGCGGTCTGGCATTGTCCTGCTGAAAAACCAGCCCAGGGCGCTGCAAAAGGAACGATAGCAAAACAGGTCTTAGGATGTCGTCGACGTACCGCTGTGCAGTAAGTGTACCTCTAATGACGACCACAGGGGTCCGGCTGTCAAAGGAAATGGCACCCCAGATCATAATGCCTTGTTGAGGGCCGGTGTGGTGTGCAATAGTGAAGGCAGGATCCCCCCCTCTGCCCTGTGCGTCTCCAAACACGTCTTCGATGATCGTCAGGACACAGTTGGAAGCGGGATTCGTCGCTAAAGACTATACGTACCCAGTCGGCATCATTCCAGCCTGATCGAGCCATGCACCACAGTAATCTGGCTCGGCAGTGTGCGTCGATTTTTTTGTTATAGAGTGTATTTAGAAAGTAAGCATCACTAAAAATTCTTACACTGTTTCCCAAAATAAGAACATTTATTTCTGACTGTTACTCTCATAAAAATTTAGCTTTCAGTTGCAACGTTTAAGGTACCATTCGAAAGAATGACGTGAATAGAAATAATTTCTCTCAAAAAATTTAAAGTTACACAATTACAATATTTTGATACATTTTTAAGGGATGGATTGCATCACTATTTTAGGATATTTTTTCACAAAAAAAATGTTTTATAATTTTTGACGGATACTTATTCCGGAAAATTAGCATCTCAGAAGCAGAGAGTACGGTACCATTTAAAAGAATTAAAAAAAACAAAAAGTTTTGGGCGCAAATATATTTAATACATTAAGTTTCTGTTATATAACTATTTTAGGACACTTTATCCCCCCCCCCCCAAAAAAAAAATGCTTGTTTTGTTTGCTCCTTTCAGCCAAATTTACGTTTCAAAAGCATAGTATACGGCACCATATTAAAAGGTGACATAAATAAAAATTTTAGAATTAATATTATGCTAGGGCAATTTTTCGCAAATGAAAAAAAGAGAAAGTTCATTTTTGTAGCAATTTTCATAAAAATTTATATTTTAGAAGTTGAACTTAAAGAAATTAAAACCAATTATCGGTTTAAACTGTGATAAATTGCGTCGCAAAAATCAAACTTATACAAAGTGTAGTGGAGGGAGCCGCGATGGCTCAGGGGATAGAGCGTTCGCCTTCCAAGGAGGCGAACCGGGTTCAAATCCCAGTTGATACGACATCCGCAACCGGCTTGCACCGACCACAGTGCTGACGTGAAATATCCTCAGTGGTAGACGGATCATGGGTTAGAATCTCCTTGCCGTCATTCTAACCGTTGGAGGTTCTAGTGGTCTTCCTCTCCATGTAACGCAAATGCGGGTTAGCTCTATCAAAAAGTCTTCCACGAGCGTAAATTTCAACCAATATTCGATCAAGGAGCTCCCTTGTCCTCTGGATTGGGTTCAAAATTACAAGGCAACGGAGTTGAACATTAGTTGTCGTAAACCCATAAAATTGGGTCAGCTGTTCAACGAAGGTTATAAAAAAAGTGTAGTGGATAGCCTGGTTGGTAGGGCACTGGGCTCATGTCTAAAAGTTCGTGGGTTCGATCCTAGGCCAGCCGAAGACTCCTCGTGTAGTAAATGGTGACTGGTGCACGTTAACTCTGTCGAGTCGCAAAGTCCTCCATGTTCCTATAACAAATCAATACCTTTGGGGGTACTGATCCAAGAGTTTCCTTGTGTTCTGGATTGGTTCAAAATTACAAGGCTACGGAGCTGAACATTAGTAGTCGTAAATCCAAAATTGGATCGGCTGTTCAACGACGGATATAACATAAAATAAAACTATAGTGTACTCATGTTTAGTCTTAGTTGGATTTGAATAGTTCATACATAATCCTTATTAATTCCATATTAAGACGATTTTTATTTTGTTTTTCAAGAGACATTTGAAGCGTCCACAATTATCAATTATAAATATTATGAGAATTCACATTTTGTGCAATAAGTGTTGAAGTACGCGAGGAAGGGCGTTTTACCCATGGTTTTGCAACTTTACGCCAACAACCCCACCTCTCCCACGGGTTTAGACTCATAAAAATGGATTTTTTTCTCCAATAGGATATTGATTCATATCACTTAAGCATCTTACAAAGGCTCTCTTAATAGATGTTACAATGAAGCAAAACTTATTAGAAAAATAATAGAAATAATAAATTGGTGAACATTTGTTTACGAGACTATTATCAAACAAAGAACTTAGTTTCACATTTGAAGATTAAATGCATATTCATCATAACTCTCACATCTGTTGTTCTAACCTCATTGTTCTATTCAAAAAGACATAAATGGACAGTACTTAGCGATGACAAAACTCTTAGTTCAACCTTAGTTTATTTTATTTATTTAACTAAGATTTGTCGGCTCATTAAGTATTTAATGTAATGCCCTGCATTACATGGCAAACAATTCAGAACTTTTAAAATAAGAAATAACCTTCTTTTAAAACAATATTCTTTAAAAAAAAAAAAAATGTGCTATAACGTAATAAGTGTCATAACATTTTATTTAATTGATTTTTAACCATATTCAACATAGAGAAAAAATATATGATTAAGGCCACCAGAATATGTTAAAATTCACCGCGTTTCTGGCTCTATGGGAACACATTAAAAGTTCGGTGATTTTTACCCAAACACTTTGACGATTTTGATAAAATTAACAATAAAATATGATTTTATAATATGGGATAAAATTTGATAAAAGTGGTAAAAGTTAGTAATTTTATCATGATACTTTAGTGCCTGGCATAAAATCGATTTATTCAATTAAATTTGCTTATCGGTTATGTATTTTTTACTAAATGTGTGGTAATAAGAACTACAATTTTGAAAACCAGAATTTCTGGTTAACAGTAATCATATAAATGGCAAAAATTACCACATGAGTGGTTTAAATACCGCACATTTCAGTTTTATTGACCAGAATTATAGTTCTTTCCCCCCCCCCAAAAAAAAAACAGGACCAAAACAGGAAAATATCTCTAAAAAAAGATGGTAGTCAAACTATTAATCCTGCGAAAAATCGTTTATTTACTGCTTTCACTTGTACTGTTAAACAATCAGAATTTTGTTCCTGCCAAATAGGCCCTTCTTATAAAGACACTTAGTTCCTTGTAGCTGGGGGCATAATAGAGCCGAGAGAATCTCAATCCTCATGTTCGGCTAAACGGAGAGTTAGAAACCCTGAGTTGACATCACAATATTGCACAGGAAACTTTCCAGCGTAATGCAAGTTGCTTAACACAAAAGAGTCTAATATTTCCCGTTTCTCACGATGGATGGCATCAACAGATTAGCTAATTAAGTTACATTCTACGGTTCATTTGATAAAAGACAACTCAGCCCCAACAATTTAGAAAATTAGAAACACAAATCAAGCAAAAAACGAAGAATTTCAAAAGATATGTATGTTAGCAAAACAGCACTTCATCAGGGGACGCACTGTCTGACAACACACTGGAGCCTTTCTGTCGTCAGTGGTAATACCAAAAACTGACTGTGCTGCGAGGCCCCATGTCGGATAAACTAAATAATAAAAACAATTAAAAATTCCAAAAATTGAAATGTAAATGCGATGAAAAATTAATGATACACAAACATCAGTCACAAGTACACAGAATAAGAACTAATAATGATACTCCCACATATGAGAAAAATAAATGAAGTTACAGTTAGAATACCTAAATCAAAATAAAACTTTAATTGCCATATCTTTAAAAAATTCTTTAGAAATATTTCAAGTGCTGACCCCTTTCGAAAATCTTGAAAAATTGAGCAAAAACATTCAATGATTAAAAATTCCAATAAAGTGCTGCCATCTATATTTTTCAGGAACAAAAAATCCTAAATTTCACCGTAAAAGGCCTATTTATGCGGGTTTCAATATCGGCCGAATTACCACAACCTCACACGAATTACTACAGCCTAATTCTAATTCCAATGTCCACTACCTAATGAAAAGCCTAATTCCAATGTCCAGTTAAATTTTATTTTTATGGTTTTAAAACCATGCCAGTTGTAAAGGTTAAAGAACCGTATAGTTTTGTATTTATGTTTTTTAAAAAAATGGATTAAAAAAAAAAAAAAAACAATTTTGCGTACAGAAAGGAAAGATTTCTCCACTGCACGGCCCATCTTCGCTGTTCAATAATTCTCGCGGTGAACCTGTTTTTTTACTTTATTAGTTTGTAAAAATGCAACAGGTGGCAATTCAATCGTCAATTTCGAGAAAAATAAATATTCTTCTCCCATGGTCTTCAGTTGTAAACAGTTTCTAAACATTAAAATTTTCCTAACCGTAATTTAATAATTAAATTGGATGGGCGGAGTGTTGCCAGTTATTTTAGCATAATTTTAGAATGAAAATTTTGACATTGTAGGATATTGAGAAAGCGAACAAACAATAACAACTCGCTATAGCGTTTACAGCGGTGATGGTGAAATAGTTTTCCTTTAAACGTGTATTGCAAGTTGGAGAACAAGAAACTGAACAAATTTGTTCCATCGCAAAATAAAACTTATTATAATTGAGAAAAAAAAATATTGGAACTAGTGCGTGATAAAATCAAACATAAATAAACATTTTACTATCGGTTAATTTTTTATTTATTCATATATTAATTTTTATGACATAGGAAGATGACAAACATAGAAAATATAAATCGTACTATGTCTGTGGTATTTGATTCTGACATGGAAAGTTCATTAACCCTTATCAAGTGTAGTTAAATAAGAGGCGTGGTAAAAAAATCTGAATTAAAAAATATCTATCATTCGAATTTTAAATTAACTCCCGCAATTATTAGGTAATAAAGCATTTTTTTATAACAGTCATTTTTTCAGAAATAAAACTTTGCGTTTGAGAATAAATTGCTTAATTTTTCATTAGCTAATTGATTTTTGTCAAAGAATTATATTTAAAAAGTTTAAGTGTGTGTCAAGCTAGGATAAATAATGTCTTTAAAAATATTCATCACAAAATTGTTTCAAAGAAAAAACTACATTAAATTTTCAATTTTATTGGTTTTTAAATAGTAAATGAAAAAATAATCTGACACTAAAATTGACATAAAGAAAAAATGAAAAAAAAAAAATAAGTAGCAAGTAAAAAATGAAAAAAATATGTAATTTAAAATTTCTCTTGTTTCAAAATTTCTAGGTGTTTGACTTGGCACTTTAGTTTTATTATCGAAAAAAATTAATGATAAAGTTGTGTTGTAGATTTATGATTGACAACTTTAACTGCTAATAACTGTATAATATATCTTTATTTATATTTTTTTATACGTATTTTACTGCACATGTCTTTTTTTTTACCTTTTTTTTCTTCTCTCACATGCCCTCCCCGTCGCTCAGCCCTCGCCGCTTTCATATAGATGTTTAAAATCTTTGTCAAAAATGAAGTAAATAAAAATATGAACACAATAGAAATATAAAATTAATATTTTAGCGAAGAAAAATAAAAATTATCAAGAAAGAAAAAAGAGATAAAAATTATTTTGAAGAAGGTGGTTTTAAAAATAACAAAACCAGTTTGGTTGCCTAATTGAATTTGAAGGTGTTTCTAATGATCACTTTTCGCCTTCTGTCAATTTCATCAAGCAATCAAACGAGTTTCCAAGTTATCCAATAGGTTTCGATAAAATAAAAAAAATGTTTTCCTTCTTTCGCTTTAATATTAATGTGCGAATCCTAATGTACATACTTTTCTTACTTACCTTTAGATAAGAGTTCTAAAATTTAAAGACTGGGTTTTACACATGATGAAAGACGTACCGTAAAAACATTTTTCGATGCTATGCAAAAATAAAGTATTAAACACTGAGAAAAAAAAAATAGGAAAAACTACTAGAATATGGTTAAAATTATCGTGCTTTTGGCTCTAAGGGAACGCTGAAAAGCTCGATAATTTTTACTGAAGCGCACTTATGTAATGATTTAGGTAAAATTAACAATAAAATATAGTTTTATAATATGCGATAAAATTTGGTAAATGTGGCAAAATTTGGTAATTTTGTCATGGTGTCTTAGAGCATGGTATAAAATCCTATTTACTCGGAAAAAATTATACTTTTTAGTTTTGTATTTTTTACGAAAAATTAAATTTTTGTTATTTATATTTTACTGTGTGGTAGTAAAATCTATAACTTTGGAAAACAGAATATGTGGTAAATCGTTATCATTTGAACGGAAAAATTATCAAATGAATGGTTTATTAATACCATATCTTTTTGGTTTTTATTACCAGAATTATGATTTTTTTTTACCAGAAATGTCTTTACCATACGCTGCGATAATTTTACCAGAAATTTTTTAACCCTGCTAAAATAGCAGTCCAAATATCAGTAGTCTAAAGGTTAACAAATATATAAAATCGAGATTTCATCACAGGAAATTCAAAGATATGGATCATTTGCATTGCCTATTGGAATACTGTTTTGCAGATTCAATGCATAACGTCTTTACAATATGTGAAACCAGTAGGATATAGAAAAATTTATCTCGTATGTTATGCTCAAAAGATAAAAAACTGCAAGAACAAACATTTCTTGTAGAAGAAAAAATATTTTACTTGATGGAAAATGTAGTGAAGCTCATTGATCCATATATTTAAATAAAGTGAGCGGTTCAAATTTAAAGAAGCATTTAGTAGAACAAAATTGTTATGGAATTAAAAGTTGGAATAAGCTTCAATGTTTATTCATTGACCTGCATTTACATCTAAAATGAACAATTTACCTCAGACATCAAAAAGTTTACGTCCGACACCAAAATTAAAAAAAATTAAACTAATGATAGATTACATTAGATATTTTAAAGCTGTCTAAAATGCTTCAAACATAAGGTTCAAAATTTAATTGGGTTTAAAATTAAATTATAAACCAATTCACAGAATTTAGAGGATTCGAAACCAAGTAACCATTTTTTACTTCAGTATTATTTACGTCCTACACTGATAGAACTTACTTTGATCATACAAATTTAGTAATTTTAAATTTAATTTACAGTTTATAAATATAATTTTAATAAGGTATCTGATTTCATTTTTTACATCCGACACCACGGTGAGGTCCACCAGATGATGAAAAATTCAAAATAAATAATTTTTAGCAAACATGGTAAAAAAATAAATAAAATTTAAACTAAGAAGTTGATGAATTAGAAAATATTATCTCTTAATAAATTTATTTCCTCGTCAATTACAGGCTATTAAATGATGTAGGGCAAGATAATAAATAATTTCAGCCACATTAACACTAAACATACCAACACTTAATTTCTACCGTAGCCGGACAAATGACCGGACTTAATGTTTCTCGATTGAATGTATGAAATATGGATGTTATGAAGGAAATAAACAAAAAAACTTTATTATAATTAAACAAAATTGCATATTGCCAATTCGTATGCATTACAAACACAAAAAATCAGAATTTTTAATTCGTTGCTCAACGCATTTTTTGCATATACAGGATGTTTCCATTGTACATTTTCCACAAACATGTTTTTCACATTTAGAACAAATTTTGATGGTTTCATTGCCGTTACAATATCCTATTTGGCATGTCTTACGTTGATAAGAACAAATTTTGATGGCTTCATTGCCGTTTTAATATCCTGTTTGATTTGGCATGTCTTACGTTGATAAGAACAAATTTTGATGGCTTCATTGCCGTTTCAATATCCCATTTTGCATGTCTTACGTTGATAAGAACAAATTTTGATGATTTCATTGCCGTTACAATATCCTATTTGGCATGTCTTACGTTGATAAGAACAAATTTTGATGGCTTCATTGCCGTTACAATATCCTATTTGGCATGTCTTACGTTGATAAGAACAAATTTTGATGGTTTCATTGCCGTTTCAATATCCTATTTGGCATGTCTTACGTTGATAAGAATCTTGCTACTTACCAAAACTTTGAGTTTTTATCACTTTTTCTTACACAAAAATGCCAATCTAAAATTTTAGATACTTGCTTGAAATTTGAATTCACAGTTATTCTGATTGAACTAATTACGCGACAGTTTTTGTAGAAATGTGCAACTATATATAATCGAATGCAATACGTTGAACTCGCATTACATTGTAATTTCTGATTCGATAACCTTATAAAGCAATAAATTGTTCTCTAGGGTAAATGACCGGTTGGGGTAGAAATAGGTAAACGACAAGTATTATTCGAAGCAAACAAAATACAAAATAATAATAATAGAATATTAACTGTATATAATTGTTGGAAAAATTCATGAAGTCAAATAAGATAATATGTCGATAGGATAATATTTATCGCATTTTCGATGCGAAAGTTCTTAAGCGGTCATTTGACCGGTTATGGTATGTTTAGTGTTAAGTGACGCTTCAAGAAATCAAATTTATTTTTGTAAATTCATAGAGAAGTGAAGTTAATAAATAATCTTTGAAGTACACTACATAAAGAGTTATAGTTAATATACAAATTAAGTTTCGAAGTAATTTTTGGACAACCGTACTGTAGCAATACATTCCTGGAGTTATTTACCATTGTGTATTTAGGTTAATTGCAGTCACCCTTCATTTCAACTTAAATTACTTCAATAATTCAAGAGCACAGTAAATAATAACATGTTTAGACTCATCCTAACGACAAAGATATAAATATGGTATAGGAGGTGCCACTTTGACTACCAGGTTAACTCCCCATATACAAAGAGGAGGCTCACACCTGTGTGAACAAAAGAAGCGAAAACGTTTATCAACGTCTGTCTTCCATTGTATTTTGTCAAGTTAGGAGAAGGACGGGGTAAAGGTAATAATAAGCTCCTGATGCCTTGTGTCAATATTGCGGGAGGAAAATCTGAAGCTTCAGCTCTTTTCTTTTTTTTTTCGGACAGGGTAAAGCCGGCAAAAGAGAAAAGCAAGGTCAGGAGGGTAGAGTTCGTTAATCTGTTTACATTCAGGTAAGATATTCAGTGGAAATGATTACAGAAGCTCAACTGCAAAAAGAATGTGGACGTTGCTATATATAGTGAAATACGCAACTGATTCATGCTTTATTTAGATAAAGTATTCAAGATCTGTTGTTTGGAAGATTCAGGCCGGTTTTTATCGAAATTATTTTTGTTGCCTTTTTAACTGAGCCGACCAACGATTCCTATAGTTCTCATATGGTTGCTGGTGTTCTTCAAAGTAAAAATAAATAAATAAAAAGTAATAATAGTAGTAAAAGTAAAACAAAATAAAAACGAAAAATATAAAAGAAAAGAGATATTAAACGAAGTAAACTAAGAAAAATAATAAGTTTTATTTACACTATTTTTTAATATATTTTGATTTGACTGTATTAATACAATATTAGAAAGCACTCTTTTTTGTGGATATAATCGTGTAAGATAATATATCTTCCTTATTTTGTTTTCCGGCTTTTTAAATTTTTTTTTTTTTTTTTTTTTTTGAGTTTTAAAATTTTCTTAGTTTTTTTGTTTTCGGAATAACATTTCAGAATGACACTTTGCGCGATTTTAATACTATTTTAATACTTCTACATAGATAACACAAACTAAAAATGGAAAAAAAAAAAAAAAATTAAACTTGATCTCGCAGTCATGAATAATTGTTAAAAATTTACAAGTTTTAAAATTAAGAAACTATTCTCTTAAAAGTAATTTCATACGGCGAGAAAGCCTTCGAAGAACAGCCTTAACTCGTTAACAATCTCCGTTTTGTTTAAGGTTAGTAAAAAATTTAAATTAAAACAAAAAAAAAGTTTATTAAAATTTCTTGAGTAAGAATTTGGAAAATTATTATCAGGACTTAAAATGTGTAAAAATTTATAAAAAAAAAACTTAATTAGTGCCAAATAATTTTTAAACAAATGCAGTTAAAAAGTACACTGTAAAAAATAACTGTTAATTCTACATAAAAAAAACAATATATTTTACACTGAAGGAAGCTGTTTAAAGTAAATACAGATTTTTTCTGTATTTAATCATTCACTATGCTAACAAATCAATGCTAACAAATTTACTTCGTAGTTTTTTTTTTTTTTTTTTCGTTTAAAAATGAATTAGATTTATTTATTACTTAATTTAAAAATGAAATTAAAACCGATACACAAATTTATGTTGCGTTAAGATGCAAAAAGAATATGAAAAATAAAGAGCGTTAACGAATAAAACGAAATAACGAATAAAAACAAAGAACGTAATAGTAAATAAGTGAAAAGCAGTATTAGGCTACTCAAAAGATACTGCATTTACACAAAATGAATTTTTATGTTACAAGTCTACATATCTGGGTCATTTTCAAAATGGAGAGATATTTAGAAAATTTTTTCTTAAAAAATTAAGTATTCGGTTTACTACTTATAAAAATTTCAGCTGTAATTGGAATGTTTCTGCCTCATAAAATTTATAACGGCAGTGCGCCTTTTAATTAGTAACATAAAATGAAAAATAAGACATTAACTCAAATCTTCAATATGTTCCACTCTTATACTATTATTTTGCATTACTTTGTTACCAATACTCAAAAGAGTTTAAATAAAAAGATAATTTACCTGAAATAGTAAACATAATAGTTTTAGCATCTGCATAATTATAAACAATATATGAAATTAATTATTTTCTCATAATTATTTTTATTATATTAAAAAAGAAAAATATTCACCCTATTTTTATTATTATAAAGGAGAAAAATATTTACCACCCTCTGTTACTATTTATGGAAAAATTTTAAGCTTTTATTAAATCTACTATTTTAGTTTTCGAAGTTGATATGAAATATTTTTTTTTTTTTAAATTACGTTGCTTACACTCTAGCCTAATTTACTCTGTAAATAACTAAAATTGCTTTTGTTAAATTATGAAGCGAAATAAAGCTTAATAAATGTTTGATAACAAAGTGGGAAAATGTAACAGAGGGAAAGCTAAATTTTAAAAGTTCTTTTATTGCAAATTACTGATTTTTAGGAAAACAAATATTGATACTTACCGATATTTCTTTTAATAAACTTAATATGTAATGTAATACTAAATTAAAAATCAATAAACTAAAGTAGAAAATATCTACCTCATATTACTATCGAACATATTTTATTCTGTCGAACATATTTATTTTAGCGAACATATTTCAATATTTTATTCAATTTATTTCTTATTTTTATTGTTTGATCAGAAAAATCAACAATATTACAATTGCAAAACAAAAATCAATAAAGCTAATTTTTTAATTTAAAACAATCTATATTAAGAATTACATAGAGCTCACAACTAGATAAATTAAAATTATTTTCAATTAACATTTGGTTTAAATGCAGTTAAATACGAGACAAAGAAGGCTTGGACATAGCAATTTCGTTATATCTGACATATTAAAACGGTATTTTTTTTTTTTTTTTTTTTTTTTTTTTGAAAAAAATCATGTTTAATAAACATCATATAAATATCACAAGGGATTATTTTTAAAATATTAATTTCTATGCATGTAATAGAAACACACAGAATTTGGTTGCTTAAAGTTATTTGGAATTTTAACTCAGTAATTAAAATTACTTAAAGTCACGCGACATCATAAGTACAAGTTTTTTGAAAAGGACCCATCCATATTATTTTTTTAATATATTTTTTGGATTTGATATGCACTGATTCAAATAAGTTCCGTTTTTTCCGCACGGTATCAAAATACTTGTGCATTAAAAATAAAATATAGCAGTTTTTAGAATTTTAAAACACAGTGGAGATCAAGATTGAAAAAATTGAGCTTTATTCACGAGAATAATTCAACAAGAAAATGATTTTTATTTTTCTTCACGAGAATTTTTCTTCGCGATTTTCATTCACGAGAATTCAGAATTATAGCTTTGAAGTGCGTTTGACAATCTGAATTGGTGGCAATCTGAGCTCATAATATTTTACATCAGTAATATCGTATGATTTACAATTATTTGCCAATATTACGCCGTTATTCAATCAATTGGATTGCCAAATCTAACGCTAGTTATGAATCAAATAGATACAGTTTTACGATAATAGCCAAAAGATTCATTAAAAATATAGTTTGTTTCAGTATGAGATCCTGATATCTAACTTTAGATATGAGGTACCTACCTCCTATTTAACGAATTTAGACAGCAGGAACTCTAATTTTAGTGTCGTCTATTTGACTTATAAGCTCTTGATATCTAACTTTAGATATGAGGTACCTACCTCCTATTTAACGAAGTTAGACAGCAGGAACTCTAATTTTAGTGTCGTCTATTTAACTTAAGCTCCTGATATCTAACTTTAGATATGATGTACCTACCTCCTATTTAACGAATTTAGACAGCAGGAACTCTAATTTTAGTGTCGTCTATTTGACTTATAAGCTCCTGATATCTAACTTTAGATATGAGGTACCTACCTCCTATTTAACGAATTTAGACAGCAGGAACTCTAATTTTAGTGTCGTCTATTTGACTTATAAGTTCCTGATATCTAACTTTAGATATGAGGTACCTACCTCCTATTTAACGAATTTAGACAGCAGGAACTCTAATTTTAGTGTCGTCTATTTGACTTATAAGCTCCTGATATCTAACTTTAGATATGAGGTACCTACCTCCTATTTAACGAAGTTAGACAGCAGGAACTCTAATTTTAGTGTCGTCTATTTATCTTAAGCTCCTGATATCTAACTTTAGATATGATGTACCTACCTCCTATTTAACGAATTTAGACAGCAGGAACTCTAATTTTAGTGTCGTCTATTTGACTTATAAGCTCCTGATATCTAACTTTAGATATGAGGTACCAACCTCCTATTTAACGAATTTAGACAGCAGGAACTCTAATTTTAGTGTCGTATATTTAACTTAATACTTTTTAAAAAAAGAAAGAAAAAAAGTCGAAGAAATTCAACATTTATATTTATGCAACCATTTACCAATCAAATTTCATATATTGGTTCAATAATTTTTGCCATATATTTTGTATTTAAATAATTAATTTGTCTATAGTTTAACTTGTAAGATATCGTTTTCTAACTTAAAAGAAAAATTTCACGTGATATTAGTTCTCATGTGATTTAAATTAAAAACAATTCTGATCGCAGCTGTTGACATAAAAATCAGAAATATTTACGGCACTTGTTGTTGCTTTTGTTTGTGATACATAGCTCCATTTTAATACCGCAAATTTTTAATTTTATTTGTTGAATAACTTGTTAATCATAGTCTTCTAATCTGTGTTGATTTCAATATCGTCTTATATTTTCAATACTTGAGATTATTTATTCTCATAAAATACAGAGACTGTTTAAAAATACTTATTTACAATTGAGGATTTTTTATTTACAGTGGTTTATTAAATTCTTAAATTAAAAAATTAAAATTATTGAAGGTTTCCAAAAAACCATCAATTGTAAAATACAAAATCTGACGCTCTAATTTGTGTATCGCTTGTGCTGTCGACAGCTAATACTTAAATATTTAGCTGTCATGAAAATCGGAAGCTAATATCTTCATTTGGTGTAATAAAAAATTCTAGTGTGATATCAAGAGGAAAATAAAATATTGATCTTTGAGGAAAAAAATCATTAATTAATTACTAACGCTTAACCATACATACATACTGAGTTTCTATATGAAATTATAATGATTTTAATAAGAAAAAAAGTTCTAAGTTTCAAAAGTATCACCATCTTGGATTTTGGGTTAATTTTATAATCTTTGTGTTCACAGAAAACTTTTGATGATAGAATATGATTCGAGAACGCTGTACTTTTGTACTTTTATATTTTTTTTTCGATCAAGTTCAACAAGTGGAAAGAAATTTTTTAAAAATGTAGTTTTTAAAAATTGGTATTTCTCTGATAAAAAATACTATCGAATTTGTAATCATTACTCCCTCCTATTAAACATCTGTTATTATGATTTCAGGAATAACGATCATTTTTCTCATGCAATTTATTTAAAAGAATTACAAGTAATTTTCTTTTAATTAAAATGTAAATAAAGAACATTTCTATTTTAATCTCCGTCTAATTAAAAACTCTTCACTTGTTTATCTCCTATTCAATATTTCAAAATAATAAGACGAGGGAAGTTGTGTGTTATATCGCTTTAATACCTTGCATTGATGCATCCGCTAATGATATACAGATGTCTTTTTATTTTTCTTTGATAAGAAAAACCCTATTATCTACTTACTTCAGAAATATATTTTGCATGCCATCCAATACTTACTTTATCAACCGAGCCTGTTCTTTTGATAACACTACAACCCACGTCGAATGTTAATATTTTCACCGAAGGTCAGACGTTTAAAAAAAAAAAAAAAAAAAAAAGAATTCATTTGTTACTCTGCAACAATAAAGCGAGATAATACCGATAAAAAGATACTTTAAATTGATGTTAAACGCTGGTTGAATTCAATAATGAGAGGGATACAACCAATGAAATGTCCGCAATTTTCAGATCTATGTGTTAGATTCTATTTGCTTTTATTTGTATAGTTATTTTTTTTAAAAAAAATCACTCATTTATGCAATTCGATTATTGGCCTTTATTATTGATAAACATTTAGTAGATGAGATGACTTATTTAATTAGAAGGGACAGCTTATTCCGGGTGGGAAAGTGGAAGGAACTGTGAAATGATTCGTAAATCGTTTTAAATTACTAATTATTTCTGAAAATTAAAAATGATTTTGGATCGAATGTCATATAAACATTTTGTACAACTTATATAAAAAAAAAAACTGATGAAATGAAACGATAAACATATCCTAATGCAGCGTTTCCCAAAAATGGATTCTGCGGCATCCTAGAGTGTACCGTGGTTCCGAGAGTTCTTGTTTGCGATAAAGATATCCAAAATCCTATAATGAAAACTCAACAGAAATGTTATTCCCATAAAGTCACAGGATTGGCCAAGTAGGAAAACCATACACCATTAATTTTATTAAACTGCGTATGAAAAAATTAGTTGTTAGTATATTCGGAGAAAATGAGGTGTAGAAAGTTGCTTATAGATTGCTAAACGACCAATGTCTAGATGCGGGAATCATGAGGAGCTATATTGTAAGACGATAGCTTGTAAAATTGGCTTTTTAGGCCAATATCATAGATGGTATAATGGTATATATAATAGATATGGTAACTCCAGTATGAGTCCAACTAAAAGGAGGTCATCAATTAGAGTTCCATAGCCAAAAAAGAAAAATAAATAAATAAAATAAAATTAAACTTGAACCGTTGCCCTACTATGTTATACCTCAAGCAAGCATTTCACTTATGCTAACACGATTCCTTGTAGTCAAATAATCGATATGACAAATGGAATCATTTTGTAGCGCAGTTATTTATACATTTGGATCAACAATATTATCTCCACTCCATTATAACTGAAAATTATCTGCTGTTTGTTCTAAAAAAATTTATTTTTATTGTATATTTTTCTGTACGTGTCTTTTTGCTAGTACTAAAGAAGGGAATTGGTGTATGCAGCATAGACAATACAGCGACTAATTACTTTAATATAATCGTTTGTTTTCTTTTCATTTCTTATTGCTTTTGAATTTCTTCCATCTCACAATAGCTCCCAAGTCCAAACTGTAGCTAAGTTAAAAAATAACCTACCTCTTCACAACTACACTGCATTTTTTATTAAAAAAAAGCATTTTAATATGTAAAAAAAGCATCCACACCAACTCAGATATAACAGGATTAAATTTTTAGTTTTTTTTCTCTTTTAAATTTTCAGTTTTCGCTTTTTTTTAAAAAATAAAATATGATGATATATCAAAATATTTAGTGTAACACTTTATTCAAAAGCAGTACTTTTTAGTAATAAGGAAAATTTGAAAATTAGTGCTAACACGCCAGGAAATAAAGTTTTTCTATATTTTTACATTAAAAACAACAGCAAAAACTATGCATTTTTACACACATTATTACAATTATGCATTATTACAATTGTCAACAGAATAACAGCAATGAAATTAAGTAATAACGGCATATAAAAGAGTATATTTCAAAACATGTCTGTCTGCTGGCATAAATATTTAAAAGGAAAATGATTAATAAGCTTAATATGCTCTGTTCTGACCTGAGGATTAAATGCCAAATGCAAATGATAAATTACCTACAATTAAGACTTGCTTGTGAAGAATATTCTCCCGTCACAACTCTCATTTTAAATTTGTATAAGTAAACAAGATGATGTGAGTTCGACTTGATTGAAGTGTCAAAATTTACATACAAATTGTTGTAAAATATTGTTAGATTGTTGTTAAATTTATTTACGGAAAAAAAAATATCTTTAAAGTCGCAGATATTGATAATGGATTTCTGTTACGTAAAAATACATTTTTATCTAAGATAGATAATTTAAAAACATTTCGTAGTTCTTTATCAATTTTCTAGAAATTTTTCTGCTAGAATTTCTTTTTCAAAAGTTTTTTTTTCAATTTTAAAATACGGAATTAAAAATAACGAATGGATAGAGTTTCAAGAAAGAAATTAAATCTGGAATAAATAATTTTAAAAAAAAATTTTGTAGTTCTTTATTAATTTTCTAAAAAATTTTCCGTTACAATTTTCTTTTCTAAAGTTTTTTTTATTTTCAAATACGGAATTAAAAATAACGCAATTGGAGAGTTTCGAGGAAGTAAAAATTTTTCAGGTAAAATTATCGTACTGTATGGTAAAAACATTTCTGGTAATAAAAATATAATTTCGGTTTATAAAACCAAAATATACGGTATTTAAACCACTTATTAGGTCATTGTTCTGTTCATATGGTAATGATTTACCAGAAATTCTGATTCTCACAATTATAGTTCTTGTTACCACTCGTTTATTAAAGAATACGAAACTGAAAAGCAAATTTAAACGAATGGATAGGTTTTATGCCATGCTCTGAAGTATCATGATAAAATTACCAAATTTTGTCACGCATTATAAAACCATTTTTTTTTTCGTTCATTTTATCAAAATCATTACCAAATTGCTTTGGAAAAAATTAGTGGGACTTTTGGTTTTCCCATAGAAAAGAAACATAGTAGATATTACCATATTCAGATAGTTTCCTCCATACTTCTTTCCCAGAGTTGGAACAATATAAGTCACATTTAAAAATAATCAAAGAAGAAGAAAAACGCTACGATTTCAATGGTGAGAATAAGATGTTTCTATGTGTATTGTTTTGTTATCAATAGGAATTTCAAACACTCACATAATACCTATCTAGAATTATTATAAAAGTATAAATCATCACGCTTTTTAAAATTTTGTTTCTCTTTTATGGTTTTTTTTTTTTTTTTTTTTCCTATTTAATTTCAAATCATAAACGTACTTTAATGACCTTTAACAATTACATTGAATTTTGAAATGTTACCAAAAATATGTTCTATAAAAAATATTGGTATGCATAATAAGTCCAGCGCATATCAAGTTGCATTTTATGATTTTACTTAACACGGTGTTCTACTTTACAGCTTGATAACTTTATTACCACAAAATTATAGAACTGCTTATCTATAAAATTTCTTAAGTTTATCTTTCACTTCCATCTGTCTTGAAAGCTGTAAAACTTGTTAATTATATGTCTGCATCTGAGATGTTTTTTTTTTTAAACATATTTTTCCTTATCCAGAAGAGAGAGACGGCAAAAAATGTGCGTCGAAGAAGGTCATTCACATGGTAAGGTTTCTCCGTAGTCCCAAATCAAGGTCTTTAAATAATGAATGAAAAAGAAAATGTGTAAGAAATTGCAGCACGTCTATCCTTGCCTCACCTAGCTGGCCATTCTTTCTTTTTCATCAAGTGACGTCATTGGGTGGGCGACCAATGGGAAGCCGAATAGGTCTTGAACATAAATTTATTGTTTTTGTTATGTCTGGCATCCTATTTCGGCATTTCATCATGTTTCGGTTTCCGTTTTGTTTAACAAAATCTCATTTGTACCTAAGGTTTCATTAAAATGTAATTAATATTTGATTTTATATTTTGTGTTTTAAATCAGGAAAAGTATGTTACAACAGTTCAAAAGAAATAGTTAATAATTATTAATATTATTATTTTTTACCATATTGTATTATATTTAAAACTTGAGCGAACACTTGTTCCAAATCCATCATTACCACTGCATAATCACTTTTATTTTTTACACTCTTCGTTCTATTCTTTCATAAGTATTGTGTTGTATTTTTAAAGTTTATTTGTAAAGTTTTTTTTATTGTATTTTAAATATAAATCAGTACCAATGTATTTTAATTTTTTTTCGTTCCTTTCTATTTTAAAAATAAAAAAATTATTTCAATTTGAGAAAACAATGAAACGAATAACATTCCTTTCTTTTTTTATCTGTTTGTCACCCATTTTATCAAAACGTGAGTAGATTTCTACGCAACCTTCTATTCTCTCATTACCACTTAAAACATTCTTTTTTTAAATTTTAAATAAAAAAAATTACATCAATTTTAAAAAAAAAAATGAACATTTGTTTTAGAATTAATGCAAAATTTTAGCGTTTTTCTTTCTTTTTTTTTGCTAACAGAAATAAAATAGTGTATAAGCATTGCCAAATGTTATTTTTCCTTTCTTCTGTAACCTGTTCTTAATTTTTTCTAATAACTCCTAAACAAAGCCTTTCGAGAATACAAAAAAAAAAAAAAAAAAATTATTACGTAACTTTTCGTTGTACAAATCATAAAATAAAATAAAAAATTCTAGAACTTTTGGTGATTCAAAATAAAACACTAATTTTCAAATTATTCCATATTTTAAAATGATACTATTTCAAGTTTCAAAACCAAAGAGCAAGTCTGTAATGTTAATTGCGACAACAAGGCAACAAGGTGTGAGAATAAAAGCATAGATGCTCTTTCGAAAAATGAATTCAGAATAGATAAAGACATAATAAAACCAATGCTTCAACTCAAAATATATAACGTCTGAAAATTATTCATTCTAAATGAAAAAAAAAAAAAAAAAAAAAAAAAAAAAGATAAGAGGGTGCCAAAACAAAAACCTTAATTACCTTTTTTAGACTAAGCTCTTGTGTAGGCAGTTAGGCTGTTACCTTTTGCCTCATAATTCCTATCCTCAGATTGATTTTAAAGATCTCGGTTTGATTTCGGAAGTTTCATTAGAAGGTTTTATTTTATAGGCGAGGGGAAAAAATACAGTAGAAATGTTTTTCCTGGAGAATATTCGAATTACATATGTGCATTGCAAGTCGAGGATCTATTGGTGTCAGCATGAAACACTAAAAACAAACACACACACACAAAAAAAATTAAAATAATGAGGCTAGTACAAGAGACGTTGAAGAAATGAAATAATATTTGTGTTTATTTTGTGCTCTTATTTAGTTTTATTTTATTTGTGTTTTTTCGTACTGTATATATTCACGATAAACAATTAAAAAATGAAAAAAAAAATCTAATTTGATAGAAAACCTTTTTTTATTAAATTTCAAAACAATTATCGTATAACACTTTAAAATAGCTTGGGAAAAGGCTTCTGAAAATGTTTTTATTCAGTAAGAATTGGTCACTAAATCGTGGAATATATTTCATGTATCCTAATTTCAATACTGTCAAAGTCAGGAGGTTAATGTGAAGTAAATAAAGAATGCTATTTATTAAATTAGCATTTTCAGATCGATGATTTATTATTGTGTGTCTTTTTCTCTTATAATTTTTTAAAATACTTTTATTTTATGCTAAAAGCTCTTCAACTTCCTAATCTGTTTCCCATGGTTCAAAAATAAATAGCAAATATCTTAAAAAAATCTAAGAAAAAAATTTTTAACCAAATTATTTATCCGAAATTACTAATTGATAAGTTTTATTATTTTACATTTCTGAGAAAAACTAAAGAAAAATTGTGCTATATTAACCTTAATTTAAGACAGTGTTATTTGTCCCATTTTTCAAAATAAATAAAGAAATAAAAATTGAAAAAAAAAAATCTTTTATATGATACGCTATTGAATTTGTTTAGATAATTTGTTTCGGAAAAAATAAAAACATTAAATCAAAAATTTAATCTAAAATGGTAAGGATACTGTTTTTAAGTAACGAAACGAAAATTTTTGTGCAGAAAAATTATTACAGAATTGCAAGTGGGAAGTATTACAATGCTTCTATAAATATTACCATTACCATTACAATAAAAAAGGTTAATAAGATGCTTCTTAAAAAAAAAAAAGGAATTATGTTCATTATATGATAGCATAGCAATTATTTTTGTTTCAAGAAAATTACAAAGTAAGATATTTTTTCTTTAAAAAATATATATTTTCGCAATTTGATTGATTACTGCTTGTAAATACATTTTAAGCCGATTGGACAACATTTTTAAGAACAAAACGATACAAAGATTCAATACAGAATGAAACGTTATATGTTTTCATTCACGTTGCGTTCTTGCGTACATAACTTGAAATAAGTAATTTTAAAACGCTTTGGTATGAAAGGACAGGAGAAAGAGTCAGTGCATACGGAAAAGCTACGTTGCTTACCTGCAATTGCCCGCGTGTCTGAAAAACTGCTTTCCTGCACAACAAACTGAGATCTCTTCCTTTATTTGAGAGATCAGATGTGGAGGAAAAGCTATGATACAATTTTTCTTTTTCTCAGACGCCATGCATTGATGCTGATGAGCGTTAATGATAGTCAGTACCCCTTGTCAGTATTATTTTTTATGTTTAGTTAAATAAAAAATAATTTAAATATTGATTTTACAGTGTAGACATACACTAAGAAAAAAAAAGTACGGTCAAAACAACTAGAAAATGGTGAAATTTAACGTATTTCTGGCTCTATAGGAACAACAAAAAGCTCAGTAATTTTAACCAAAGCGCTTTGGTAATGATTTTAGTAAAATAAACAACAAAAAAAACGTGGTTTTATGCTGTGAGATAAATTTTGGTAAATGTGGTTATTTTTCCCGATACCTTAGAGCATGGCATAATAACCATTTATTCGGTTAAATTTGCTTTTCAGTTTTGTATTTTTTACTTAATGTATGATAGTAAGAACTATAATTTTGCGTGTGTGAGAAAACCAGAATTTGCGCTAAACCGTTACTATACGAACATAAAAACTACCAAATGAAAGTTTAAGGTACCGTATATTTTGGTTTTATTAACCAGAATTATGCTTCTTTTCCAGAAATGTCATTACCGTACAGTATGGTAATTTTGTCGGAATTTTTTTTCTCCGTGTACCACAATGCTTACATCGAATGAGCTTTTTCTGGAAATTTGATAATTCATACTTCATATACTTTATTCTCACTCGATATTATCTTGAAAGTTTTACTCTGTATTCATTTTGAGTAACTATGTATGAAATAAAGAGAAATTTGTGACATAATTCATGAAATATATTTTTGACTGTTGAACTGCCATAGGAAGGTGAACTGCCTTTTTTTACACTATTGTTCGGTAAATATTTTTTTAAAATAAAAAAAATTTGTCTTGATTGAATCTTCACCTGAGTATTTTAAAAAGTATACATTTAACCCCCATAAAAAATTTCAAGTCTCTATATTTAATAGTATTTGAGTAAAAGGTACGCGCAATCAGGCAGTTTAGTATTGTCAGTATGCCGACTTCCCTTAAGAGTTTTCAGATGAGTATCACCACCCACCATAAGTTTTATTAGTTACCTGTTTAGTTTGTATCTATTATAAAAAAAAAAAAAAAATAGTGAGTGGAGTTTCTCCGCGCGGAAGAAGTGAAATTTCGTAACGTGGAAATGAAAATAGGAAGGGGTAGAAATTGATTTTTAGTGAAATCATATTGTTTCTTTTAGACAAACTTTATTAACATTGCTTACAATTCACAATTGATCGCATCTTTTAATTATCATTTTCTACGCGCATGCGTTCGAGTGCCACGCATTCACTCTCGCTCTGTCTCTTTCTATTCCCCCTCCCCAGGAGCGTTGAACGTTTAACGCAACAGTGCTTTCATAACCCCTCCATGGTAGCGTTAAACGTTTAACGCAACCTTGTTGGAAGTCGCATGAGAAGTTTCACTTTTAAAATAAAAACCGGCAAAAATAAAAAAAAAAACATAGAAAAATAAATATCTAAAGCAGAGTATCTATGTGCATCAAAGTATTTTTTTATTGTATTTAATAAAAAATATATACTTATTAACTTTTTAAATACAATACTTTGTTTAATTTAAATTTTTTTTGCGCTTAGTTAAAAAATATTAATAATAAAATATATTTTTAAAGAAAAATTATAATAAGAAATCAGCTTATTTCTAAATGTTCTAAATTTCAGTAAGGTATTCTTGGTGAATTTAAAAAAAATATCGCTTTGTTTTTCTTTAACGCCAATATTACCTACTATGTTTTTCTCTTACCTCGTGCGCTCAACGAACGTAAAGAGAAATCTAGTTTCCATGACAACGGTAGCGTTAAACATTTAACGCAACCTTGTTGGAAGTCGAATAAGAAGTTTCACTTCAATAAAAATGCTAAAAATTTTTAAGAGCCTTTTCCCCAATGTCTGAATTTAAGGAGAGATTAGAATTTTTGTGGATTTTTTCTGCCATACAATTAATCGATACAATTTTATTATCAGCATTTTCAGAAAGGTGGTTAATTTTTGTTTTAAGGTGGTTTATTACCTGATATTATACCTGATATTATACCTTTCGGTATAATATCAGTCATAAGACGATAAGACGAGCCATAAGACGACGACTAATATAGAGGTAAAAAGTTAACTTTTAAACCCGGATACTTTCAATATCGATTATGGAGCTGCTGTGTAAAATTAATACAGTATTATACCTTTGTCTGTTTTTCACAGCAAAATTTACAGTAAAAAAATGTTTCAAATTCATCTAAATCAGTTTTTGTAGGCTTGAACAAATATAGAAGCCTTTTTTTAAAAAAATCTAATCGTAGACAAAGGAACAGTAGAAAATTATCTATTGAAAATTATTAAATGAATAATTTTCTAACTTCTTCGTTTTTAAAAAAAAATAATCAGTAGAAGTCTTTAAAGTTACCAAGCATCATTTCTCCCAATCTAATAAAGCGAATTCTTTATTAACTTGGTACTTCTCCAAACTACGATACTTTTCTTAAATTTTACAAAATTGTTAACATTTAATCTGATATATAATTATTATTATTATTTATTTTTTTTTTTTTGTCGTTAACATTTAATCTGTAACATGATTTTTTGAACTAACACTGCGGTGCTTTTGAATTTTGCAAATTTGGTGGCTCCCCGTTTATGTAAGATATACATCGGTCACGCGTATACGAGATATATTAATAGTGAATATCGTTCTAATTTTTATGTTCAGATTTTAAATTCAAAAAACGTGTTTCATGTTATTTTTCCAGTTCAGTTATATTTATTTTATCTTTATAAAATATATTTGGGTAATCGTATCGTCCCAGATGTGTTTGGGTTATTTTATTTTTCCAGCAAAAGATAACATTTAGCTGGTAGGATCAAGGAAAAATTAGAAGTCACTTATTTTTGGTTCCTGAATTATTTGGTGGCTAGTTTATTTTATTATAATAAAATTTATTTTAAACTACTAGGTTTACTCTCAGAAATAAAATTCACTTTGGCGATTCGGCAGTCCTTGAGCTATATTTCGGTAATTTTGGCTATCATCTCGTCACGAAATCACGTGATTTGTGACGAAACGTGAACTATCAAATGTATGGCGAAAATGTTTCCTCAACTCGAAATCTAATCGTAGCGCATTATGGGTGATTGTTAACAAAATGACGAAATTAGAATGAAGACTAGATGAACGAAAACTAAGCGACTAAGGCCTGTCTCCTGTATGATGGTCAAGGAGTTGGCCAGGTACCAGTAAGATCCCGGGATCGAATGCCACATTTCGGACATGAGTGTGATTCATCTTTCTATACTAAATATTATTAGAATTTTTTTTTTGTAGAAAAATATATTGACGAAATATTTCTTTAATTTTGACGAAATTAGTTTTCTCAAAGAAGTGACAATAGCTATTTCGTCATTCTGACAAGAAATTTGATCGAAGCGTATACCAGGAAACAGTTTCGTCAAAAATGAAGAATCATGATATGCGATTCTTCGTTTTTGACGAAATGAAGTATCCATTTCTTAGAGAGTAACTCTAGAGGAATTCGAATCTGCAGAGTATTATTTTAAAGTAAATAAATTTTTTTTCTAAGTAAATAAATAAATAAAATAAAGAAATGAATAAAAGGTAGATAAAATTAAACCTCTCCGACAAGTACGGGCGACATCATACAGAGATGTCATTAAAATCTTTTCATACCGGGTACTAATTGCATAATATTCTCAATTTATATACCCAAATTGCCCTTATCACCAATAATTTTTTAATCATTTTATTAGTTTATAGCTGCAGTTGAAACGATAGAAAGTAATAAAACGTATAATTATATGAAAATGAACTTTTCAATCTAGTAAGATCCCAACTTCAATAGAAAAGGATCTTAATTAGCTGGTAATTCCAGTGAATAATGTACAGGAAACGGAGATTCCCTACAGTGTTGAACGCCGAGATCTGTATCATGTGTTCGACCACTTTTCACCCTTGTACTTAATTCGTAGGTGGTCTTTCTTTAGGGGGAAACACTTAACAGGTATGGGGGTCGGCCAACACTGCCGCACATTTTATAGAATTTTCATTTTACTTTCGAAAAACTGGTTTCTTGCCCCCCACGTGTGATTTCTACCTCCCATTCAATAGCCACGCATTCTGGAAAAGTAGTAAAGGACGAGGAATTTGGCGAGTAAAAGAGAGAAATGGGAGAATTCATGGAACTATTTTTGCATTTTATCCTCAATTTGGCGCAAGTTTTATTTTAGCATTAAACACGTGAATGCTAGTGAAACTGGTTGTAGATTTAAGGCTGGGACGCTGGATACAAAGCATTCTGTTTGAAGGTACTCTATAAGTATGGCCATAATAAAAAGAGTATGAGGTAACAACATATACATTTGATGCTAGCAATATCTTGAACCCTAGATACAAAGCAATCTATTTCAAGGTATTCTATTAGTAAGCACGAAAAAGTGTCTGAGATGACAATAAACAGATTTGACATTAACAATATCTAGGACTCTGGATACAAAGCATTCTGTTTAACGGTACTCTATCAAGGTACTCTTTTCAATTCGTTTACAATCGTTCTGCGCCAAGTATTTTTAGGTCTTCCTCTTTTTCTATTGCCCTGATGGTTCCAATCAAAAACTTATTTTACTTTAAATTTTTCAGGTTGGCGTAGAACATGACCAATCCATTCCCATATACATTTCTTAATTTCCAGATCAATCGGTTTCTGTATTGCTTTTCGAAAGATTTCTGCATTACAAATTTTATGAAACCACTTGATACGCAAGATTTTTCATGTCATTTTTAGTGCAGTGCCATGTCTCAGATCCATACAGTAGGACAGATTTATCATTAGTACTGAAAATTCTAATTTTTGGTGAATTTGTTAAGTTTTTGTTGAGAATAGCATAACTGCATCGGGCTTTGTTTAATCTATTTAGTATATCTTCATCAGTCCCTACTTTGTTGTTAATTATAGAATATATCATTTAATTGCTTAGGATTAATTTTCAAAATATTAATTTCATTTTGGTTGATAATAAGTCCCATGTTCGTTGCCTTTATGTTTAAATTGTTTGTGTTTGTTTGCATGTCTTGAAGGGTGTTGGTCAGTATACATAAGTCGTTTGCAAAATCAAGATCAGATTCCCTGTCAAACACTACACTTAAGCACTAAACATGTTTTTCAATAAATTTTAGATTAACTTTTTTTATTATAAAATAAAATATGTGAAAATTTCAGAAATCGTTCTGAACTACATATGTATTAATTGATAAAAAATTAAAATTGTATCATTAAATCGATTGTAATTATTTATAACAAAAAATTCTTTCTTCTTCTTCATAGTGCTACAGCCGACTGTGGGCTTTGGCATGCTGCACACTGTTCGTAACCTTCCTATTCTTAGCGTTAGATTTCCAGTCGGTAAATTTCATTGCAGTTAGAACATTTGTCTTTTGTTACATCATCTTTTTGTGGATCGTGGCTAATGGAGGTTATTAGTCTCAAATTCAAGATTTTTCTGTCTCAATTTTTTTTCTCATTATTCCTGTAGGATCCAGCCACAATTAGAAACAATAATGATTAAAATAAATGATGAATAAATGATTGCTATTTTTTTATTTTATAAAAAAAAGGCAAAAAAAAAGTGAAATTAAACCAATAATATTCCTGTCAAGTCAAAATTAATTGAAAAGAAAACTACCAAACTGTTAATTTACAGTATAATATTAGTTTGAATTTATTACTTTTTAGGTTTAATTTTAAATGATTTTAAAACGCATTGATCAAACTTGTTTACAATCTTACAATCTAAAATCATGTTTATTACTACTAGATTAATTGCGTTCACAGGAAAAAAAAAACAATAGAAATTAAACTATTAAGCAAATAATATTAAGCTTTTTTAATTCTAATTTAAACAAATTCATATCAAAATCGGTCTATAAAAAGAGACTGCAATAAATAATTAATTAAAAGTTTCCTATTTTACCCCCCGGCTGAGCAGTTAAAATACACACGTGATGATTACACATTTACGAATTTTTCTTTTCAATTGCACTCCAGAGGGATTTGAAATTTCCAAACACTTGATTTGAGTTCATCACCTTATAATGTTAAAATATAAAATTTTATTGCTATTTTGCATAGTAAGTGTATTATAATAAAAATTTAAAATTTTGAAGAGTTTGAATCTATTTCTGTATAATAGTTTGTAACCTGAGTCTGTAACCCACAAAATAGCCTGAAACCCACACTTGAAGTCTGTAACCTACAAAGAATGATTGAAAACGATTCTTAAACTATGTAAGTTATCCTGCAGCAATAAATTGTAATAATTCTGATAAAAATTCTAAGTAAATATAAATTCTAATTGCAAATTTCTCTATCTGAACATGAAAATTTTCATCAACCTAAAAGAAAGTAGGATTTTTCCCCTTAAAATTTAATAAAAAAATCAGCATATTGTTGACTGATAAAAAATATATCTATAAAACCATTAAAGTAATTTATATTTTTTGATTTTTAAAATTTATTTATTCTTTTGAAAGCGATTCTATACATTCACGTTTCAAAAATTGTTTTAGAATTTTTAGTTTTTTGTGAAATAAAATTAATAAACTATTTTCCAGATTACAAATTAGTCTGCAACACTGTATGCATATCTCTTGTCAAATAAATGTAAATTTTCTCTCTGACTTAACATTAGGATTCATCATCATATCAGAACTTTTTTTTCTTTAAAATTTTTTAAAAAATAATTTTATTTCTTTTACTAAAAAAAATTATGCCTAAAAAAAAACAGTAATACTATTTTAAAATTCAGTTCAGTATTATCAAATGCTACTCATGAAAAAAATATTTCTTGAAAAACATCAAAGTAATTGAACTGCTTAACGCGTTGTGAATTCTAAATTCAGAATCTCTAGTGCAGATGTCGATTCTCATTATGATAAAAATCTTAGTGGCAGGATCTTTGCTCTTTTTCACAAGAGCAATTATCGCTTATGATTTGAATTTCAGATTTACACTACATAAACATACTGAATAATTTTCAAGCATTTAATTTATTTTAGATTAACAGAAACTAAAGAGGGCAATGCTCACGATGCGATAGGAATCATAAAGATGTCATGAAGAAATCAGTTTAGATTTTTTAGTTGTTGTAATGTTGCTTTTTAATGGAAGATATATATTAGCATATGCAAAAAAGACGAAAGAAATATCTTATAGTATTGGGCAATAAAAAATACGTTTCATGCTGAGAAATAACATGAATTTGTTTCGGAAATAAGGGGAAAAAAAACTTAATAATCCGATGTTTAGTTTTATTTTAAGTATTTTTCCAACCAATGCTAAAAATGGACTAAAAAACTCTGACTTATGTTTCCAATGAATTATCATATTTCCTAAATAATACATATGCAATTATATATTTATATTTTATGTGTATATATATTTTATGCGTTTTTAATGGATATATTTTAAGTGAATATTATAAGTTTATTACCTTATTTCGGTGTTAAAATTGCAAATTATAGCATATAGAAATTAGGTATAAATCCATTAATAATTTACTTTTTTATAATTTTTTTTTTCCTTTCCTTTTTTTATAATGTGATCCGCTGTGTGATTAATAACGCTTATTAGTTTAACCTAGGACCTAAGATAACATGCCTGAATTTCCATTCAAATATTTTGAAATTGTTTTGTGTTATCTTTTCAATTTTAAATGTATTAAGTAATTCCGCAATTCTTTTCTATTGGGTTATTTTTAGCCTGCATGATGTTGCATCAATGCTTGGTTAAAAACTGTGATAATGGTAGTTATATTCAGAGCTGCGTGATTAACCTGTGTTTATCGTATAAAACAATTCTTTTTCGAACTAAACAATTTTGCAAAGGGAAAAAAAATTTAATAAAATGAAATAAACTATACCTCTGAATAAAGATTAAATAAAGAGTGAAAAAAGAGTTAATCTCGATAATACGAACACTGATTATCCTTTTTTCTTTTTGATAGACTATCATAAACGCCACATTTCAAGTCTTGGGTTGAAAAAACTGCACAAATTGATGTTTGTCCTCTTGAATTGATTTTCAATGTTTGTCTGTAATGGATTGAATTAGTTTTTAATTCCAACCAATATACGTTTCTTAAAATTCTCTTTCTTCTTCAGTATCGAAATTACTGCCAAGACAGTAATTTTCAATAAGGTAATCATAAAAAGAACATGAAAATATGTTGAATTAATATTATGAAAAAAGATTTAAAATACGCGCAAGTGAAAGTAAAAAAGAAAACACTCAGTATGTTAAACATCAAAAAGCTCCAAAATAATCGTGTTTTTTTTTTCTTATTATTTTTATTTGATCTTGCTGTGTTGCATCTTTTTTATCAATGCTCAAGTTAGCCGGATTTTTAAGACTCTCACAGCTCTCTATAACTGGCCGATGATCTAGTCGAAAAGATCTAGTGTGTGGACGGGGAAAAAAAACTTAACACTTCCCATTAAACAAAAAAAATAAATAAATATTATAAAATAAATAAAACAAATAAAATGAAAATAAATAAAACTTGAAGTTATGATGTTTTCGGAATAATTTCTTATTAAAAATACAATGCTGAAGTAATTAGTTGAAAACTGAAAAGTTATAGTAAACTATGAGTATAGTGAATGTTGTTTTCATAAAATAACATTTTAAATTTATAGAAGTTTTCTACTTTCACATCAATGCAAATTGTGCTGTATTTTTCTTATTTACATGAGTGTTAGAACAGTTGTTTCCATCACCTAATATAATATTGAATGATAGAAAATTCCATTTGCAGTAATAAGATTCACTGGAATTAATTTACTTTTTAAAAAAAAGTAACTTTTTTTTTATTGTTAAATTTCTCATTTCAAACCATTATTTTTTGTAGTCCTTTACCGTACTTTATAGTAAAGAGAAACTGAAACTTTAAAAAAAAAAAAAAAGTATTATAGAAAGAATGTTATCGCCCAAAATTGGAATTTTTGTTAAAAATTTATGAAGATGGACTATGTGGTAATTCGAGCTTATCAAAGAAAATAGAAGTCTAGATAGAGATAAAGTGGACAAAAAATTCATATAATTTAGAAAAAGAGGTCGAGATGTATCGAATGTGGGTCAGAATAAACAGCAATGCCTGAATTGTTTGAAAGGAAATCGTAAGTATACTTTTTCGTACTATTTCTTCATATTATATATCTAATGATTCGACTCAAACAGTTCTAATTACATTGATTAATTAAATTTATAAAAAAAAAGAATATAAAGTCTTGGCAACTTTGTTATCTATTGAAAATTTAACAATGATTGTTATTTTAAATTAGAAATTCGCGGAATTAACGAGTTTAAACTTGTCTTTAAGTATCCCCACTAGATTAAAAGAACCTTATTCAAATACAATTGACTGGAACCTTATAAGTTATTCTAAAACCGAGGAGGTAGATCGTATATCTGTTTATAGAAATTATTTAAAATATTCCTTACGTCAAATTATGTAAAAAATGAAAGAAAAATCTTTATATTCATGATATATGTAACTCTTAATAAAATCATAAACCTAACAGAGAGGGGAAAAAAATTTCGTCGAAACTACGAGCCGAAACTTGTTCAGTTCAGGGAAAAGCTTGCCAAAAAAAAAAAAAAGAAAAAGAGAGAATATGTTGGGATGGGGGATTGAAGAATGTAAAAAAATATAAGATGTGACCAGTGACCTAAGCTTACCTGCCCTTCAGAACGTGTTGTGGTTTGCATTAGTCACCTTTGATCAAGTTTTAACACGCCAAATATTCGATGAAGGCCACAGTATTAAAATTTGCTTTTCAATTTCTGAAGAATCTATTATTTTATATTAGAAAAAGCTTGTTAATTTCTTTATTTTAAACTAAAATTTATTTAAAATATTTCTTTTTGTTTACAAATGCCTGTTTTTGTCTAGTTTAGAAATCTAATGATTATAAAATATAGATATAATATTTACAAGTGTAATTGTAATATTAGGCCTCATATAGCTGAGGACTATAGATTTAGTTGCTGGCTTTTAAAAAATAAATATAAAATATGGCAGCAAAAATAAATCTATAGATTTAGATACTCATGAACACATTAGAAAATAAAATAAAATCGTGGCTATGTATATTTTTCTACTTATTTTTATTCATTGTTTTTGATTGTCATAATCATGTTTATCCTGTGTTTTAATTTTTTTTTTTTTTTAGATTCAAGAATTCCGGAAGATAGCGACTGCATTTACACTCGAATTCAAATAATCAAAGCCTAACAAAATATTTAACTGTAGTGATTGATAACAATAAAATAGTACTATTATCGATCTGTGAACTTTCAAATTCTGAAAGAGCAAATTATTCTCAAAGAAAAGGGATGCTTATTTGTAACGATGGATGCTTATTTGTAACTAATTATTATTTATTCCTGATTAAATTTAATCAGGAGTAAGTGATATATTTTAATAATATGCATAATTAATACATTTTAGGCGAGGATTTTTCTCCCGACAAAATTTTTTAAATTTAATCAAGCGGAAAATCATTTGAAAGAAGTACTTTTATAGTAAATGATTTATTTTAGCCAAAGTATTGTTTTATCCTCTTAAAACTTAAGATTTAACTTCTAGTAGAAATATTCATTTGCTTTGTGTTTCTGAGTAAAAAGTAATTTAATTAACTAAAAAAAAGAAATGTAAATTTTAATATTATTATTTATAACAAATTAAAATTATTTTCACAAAACTTTGCTTTTTTTAAAAAAATAATCTGTACAATATACAATTGGGTACATGTAACTAGAGACGAAGTGAAGTGATTATACCTAACTATGTGATTTAAATCAGATTCAATTGGATACCTGTAAACGACGTCACGCGTGTGTTGAACCAGATTGGCATTTGAATTGGCAAATGCCACGATTTATCTTTGATGACGTCACTTGCAGGTATTTAACTGCATTTTGAACAAATAATATAATATCAGTTATGGACAATTTCACTTTTAATGTAAAATTTTTTTTTAAAATTTAATTTTTAATAACCTTAAGCAGTACAATAAGTTATAATTTGAGATTGATGGATTATAGTGTGGAATTTTTTTTACAATGTTTTTTTATTTTTTATAATGTGTTAAAATTTGAATAAAAAAGGTATCAAGAGGTTTGGGAAGTTTCTAAAAGATTTACTACACTTTCTTATCGATTGAATTATTGTTTTAAATAAAAACTAACTTTTCCACAAAACTATTTCATTATTGTGATTAAAGTACTGATTCAAAAATGATATCCTGTCCTATTTTAAGTGTTTTTCTAATTTGATTGAAAAGGTTTCTAGTTTGACAAAATTAGCACTGCACTTTTAAACAATTCTTGGGACAGGTAAAGACTCATAAAAGACTCTGAAAATCTAGACTCAAACAATTTATAGTGAGAAAAATACGTAATTTAGGCTTGAAATATCATTGAATTAGGTTTAAAGTGGCAGTTAAATGATTAAATTCCTTTACAGTTAACCATTAATTTGCCACCACTTTTTTCTATTTTTAATATTTACTTTGCGTGGCTTTTCATTATTTTAAAATAACTAATCCAGCAACCCAATCGACATAATCACAGTTACTAGTATGCTTTTATCTGAAATATTTCCCCTAGTGTTTATCAAAGAAATTGTAGATAATGTATGAAAATATGCTTAATTTTATTTCCTCGTAGAAATGCGTCTTAAATATTAAAACTGATTTCAAAGAATATAAATTCAAAAAATGGATTTCATATTCGCTGCTAATGGAATTCCAAGCACAACAAAGCCAAATGTTATTTGTTGTAGGTATATATAAACAAATTGTATTACAAACAGGTGAAGTTAAACTTATATTGTTTTCTTAAAAATCTTACTAAGATTAATGTGTTTCTCGAGAACACTGTATTTAACAATTTACAACAGCAAATGATCCCACAAAGCGGGGAGATAAAAATCGTTTACGCCTAACTCGTGGAAAATGACATGTTTAAAAAGAACGAAAAGGTAAAAAGAAACAAAACAAAAAGAAAATTAGCAATACCGCATTCTATAGTCGGCGTCTGAGACGTCTGTGCGACGCCACTAGTAAACAAGTAAAAAAAGGGGGGCAAGAGCATCTATATCCGACAGAAAAAAAAAGTACAATTCCATTCCACCCCGCCCGAATTTAAATTTATGATCGCTTGGCGACATTCCTGAGAAATATGGCCGCCAACGTCGAAACCTCTGCAACCATACACATCCTTCTGTGAAAGAAACAGTTCGTTTAAAGATTGTGCCGTGTATGGAAGTAGGCATAGGAGTAACCTAGTAACTCGAAAAACATCTGATTGAGTCTCCATACAAATCATTGGAAACAAATGATTTGTTACTAGGTGTTTGTTAAATGTGTTTAAATTCTGTTATCCTTTCGGAATATATCGGTTGACTATCATGGCTCCGGGATTTAGTGTAGTAGTGTGTTTTGTGCTGGGATTCATTTTCTTTTGCTGTAATGTTACCGCATCTTCTCTCAATAGATCCACGGAGAGTTCCAAAATTGTGACCGAACTGAGTGATTATGTTTTCAATAATAGTTCCTGTCATGAAATTAAGAAAACGTTTGTGGATAATAAAATCGGTACGCTGAAGGATACCACAGATATGTCACACGAAGGTAAGGGTCATCTTTTTAAGTACGCTTATGCTATGTAAATGTCATGTAACTTTCATTAGTCTTATGTCAAGGTAATGTTTCCTGCTTCCTATTATGGTCAAATTTAATTATGTCACATATTTAATAATTGTGAGTAGTTTAGTCAATGTTTGTGGGTAGGATTTTGGTTCGCTTAATTAATGTAAGGTTTATGCAAATATGTCATGTAACTAATATAATAAATGAATGATCTTTTATATCTTCTATCATGGTAAAATTTATTATGATTATGAATAGTTGAGTATTGGACATTGTTAAAATAAAGTTTGGGGAAAGGTCATGTCTCTATTATGTCACGTAACAAATTTAATCAACTGAATGTTTTGTCACGGTCATGTTTTCAATTTAGTCAATATACTTTACTTATAATTATGAGTAGTTAAATGCTAGTTAACATTATGTTTAGATCAGGGTTCGATTACTTAATGCCAGGGTCATGTTTAATTTAGTAATACTATTAATATTATGGTTTTGTTATCAACAAAGAGTTATTATTATGCCTTTGCTTTTGAAATGAATCACATTGAAATAATTCTCTAAAATTAGAATTTTAAAACTGTTTCTAAAAAATTTATTATTTTCTCGCTGTTTGATTTGCTTCATAACATAAAATTTTAAATAAATCACGCTTGTTGTCTGTTGTCAACATCTTCTACAACTAAAAAATATACTTGATTTCAAATTTAGTCATCCAATGGTTAGGTAACTTCTATTCTATTCATTATTCTATTGTGAAAGCTCGTATCTTAAGTATTATAAACTAGATTTTTGAATTTTTTTTTTTTTTTTCTTTTGATAGGTACATAGCGTAATATAAGAATAATAACAGCGATAATATAGTGTTCAATATCGACAAAAGATAAATATTAATTACCATAATGCCGTGAGTGTTGTTGCGAGTAATAATATCAAGAGCATTATCGATAACGATGTTTATTGATTACAATATCATATTGAGTACCAATGTAAATTTACCAATGTAATATTTTCAGACGATATATTGTGGTATTGAAATTTTGTGCGGTTCTAAAATTCTATTTATTCCATTTTTCTACTGGCAAGAAAATAATTTACATACTTTGTGTTGTGGCCGTATTTATTATTATATATATTTTTACTTGATTATATATTTTATATAATAGGCTTAATGTTTAAATAGTGTCAATGTTTAAAAGTAAATTTAGTTCTTGTTTGAAATATTTACATGTATGTTCTACAGACAAAAACATGGTATTGTTTTCGTTTTTAACCCTTCTCATGCAGGCTGGCAGGGATTATTCTTAAATAGAATTTTTTTTTCCTTTGAATTATGCACTGAGCTTCACTCAATTCTGTATTTTTTAAAATTTTTTTATTATGAATGGATAATGACTTACGTATTAGGGGCATTAGTTTGTTATTATCTCTATTATTTTCTTAATTTCATCATAATTCAGTTTTATGTCACAATTAATAATAAAAGACCAATTGAAAGAAAAAGCTATTTAAAACTATCTTTTTTTACGTCACTTGTTATACGTATCTCAACAAAAAAAAAATAACTCACTAAAAAATCAAATCCACTAAAAGCTATGAAACAAGTAAATTTTATTATTATTATCATTCCATGTCCAAAAAGTTTTATCTATTCAATATTATCTTATTAACTATTAGTAAGTGTACATATTTCTACAATATCAATTTTATATCAAAAAATTATGATAAAATTCTGCACCGGGGACTAAGTTATATTTACATCGGCTTCCAAAGCTATACAAGTCTACCTCCTTCTGAAGTTAGCTTCCTTCTAAGGCAGACGGAAGTAATTGATGAAATAAGGAAAAGCGTTTAATAATTTGGTGAAACTTGCTTAATTTGATTCTTTTTTTTCCACACCTACACACGTATTGGAATAGCTTAACTATTTTAAATAGTGTGTAGTTTTGTTTTTATTTTTTAGTACTTCGGCGCAGAGCCGTCGTTAGACTTAAAAAAATTTCATTAAAACATTTTGCTTAGCCTTTTATAAATTTTTAATGGTATTGTTTTTTTGTGGAGCTCCCTTGGATCACTTAGGATTACATTATGTTTTCCTTATTTATTGAAATTAGAATTTTTTCGTGAATTTTTTTCTAAATATCATTTCTAAGAACTAACGATGAACATTTCTTGCTACTAACTATTATTTTAAGTTTTATTTTGAAAATATGGTATTCTTTAAGGTGATATCTAAATCAGAGACTAGAAGTAAGGAGTTATCAGTGAATGAGCCTTACTAAATGAATCATGTAAACATGTTTAATTGTATTTTGTTTTCTAATGTTACCAATTTGATTTATGATAAGAAGCAGGTATTGTTGATTTATATCACAATCTAGTCGAATGCTTATTTAAAAAAAAAAAATCATTGATTTAAGTCATGTTTTTCTTAGTTTACTGTAAGTATATTGTTGTGTTTGTTTACTTTAACAAAATTGCAGAAGTATATAGTGTGATATAAATTAACAGCTTTTGAAATGACTTTTTAAAAATCTTTATGCTTTTTTTTAAACAAAGTTACAAATATTGAAAATTTTTTATTTAAATTTCACCCCCCCCCCCCAAATTTCTTTTTTTTTTTCATTTGACTTTGGGATTTTTAAGACTGTTTTTTAAGTCGTATCTGATACATTTCTATTTCATTTTCAACAAAGTGAAATCATACGTTTACAAGCATTAAATCAACAATATGTAATTCGTCATTCCGGAATAAAATTTGGACAATTGGAAATATATCAATGAACATCCTCTTCAACTTAAGGTATTCTACTTCTTCAACAGATAGTAATTTCTCTAAGCACCAAAAATTTCCTGCTAATACGTTATACTGGGATGATTTAGGAACGTTAGTTTTATTTAGGAACGTTAGTTTTTTAGATTTAGGAACGTTTTGGTTAGTTTTGTTTTGTTTAGGTCTTTCACAGAAGGATGTGTATGGTTTGTTAGTTTTGTTTAGGAACGTTAGTTAGTTTTTTGCACATTTTATATTAATATCTCATTATATTGTCTAAATATCTCTTTATTTCTCATCATTTGATTATATGTATTTTTATTATTTAAAATTCGATGGTCATGCAGTACTTTTTTTTAAAAATAGAACCCTGTTTATATGACAGAAATATATTGTATAATTTTATTTTATAGAATTTTTATTAGTAGAATTTTATATTCATTACGCAGAATTTATAATATATTTTAAGCCGATATCAAGGGTAATTTATTTTGCTTTTAATATTATTAATAGTCGTGCAATGTTTTGATTTTTAACTGTTCATCTGAATTCATTACTGTTCAGGGTTGGCAAGATTTTGCCGCAGGTGGAAAAAACCATGGTAAAAACCGTCCTGGCAAAAGCAGGTTTTTGCCAAGCAAGGTGGCAAAAATCTATATTTTCCAAAATGAGAGGACAAAAACACATTTTTGATACAAAATTATTCCTAAAATTGAAATATATACTATAAATATATATAATGAAAAAAAAATTAACAAAATTATTCTTCCATAATTAAATCATAATGTATTAATATATCATTTTAGTATTTTGAAACATTATTGATCGGAAAACTAGTGATTATTCTCTCTTTTCCAGTGAAATGAACTTATTTTAAATTAATATAACTATAATTTAAAACATAAAATATCTATCAACATGTGTAGTTAATTAAAAATATACAAGTATCAATGCAATTTTTTGAATTTGCCCAAATTCAATACTTTATTAATCATCACAATACAATTTGTGCTGTCTCAACATAGCATAACAGAACACTAGTTTTGAAACATTATTTAGAGTTAACATATTCCGAATTTTAGAATGTACAAATGAAAAATTCAAAAACACTCTTTCAATGGCAGACTACTAGAAGGACATGAGTGTAAATGAGACATTAATTCCCAAAATTCACTGGAAATTTCACAAGAATTTAAATTGTGTGGTTTTGTTTGCATTTTGAAGTAATATTGAGAACTGAAGTGATAATCAAAATCTATCTAATAAAACATCCATCTTAGCTTTCTTATGTCTCTCTATAAATATAGTGTAAGAGTGATATGTAAAATAATACATACCAAAAGTTATTATGAAGAAGTAAAAAAAAAAAAAATACTATTTGTTAAAAAAATATTTATTTAAGGATTCTAACATGAAAAGAGATCAAAAACTTTCAATCCTTTAAAAATTATTACCCTTATATTAATTATTAATATTTAAAAAATAATTTTTTCATGTAATGTATCAAAATTATTATTCCTTATGATAGATTTAAATTTGCTTCAAGTATTTTGTAATAATATTTAATCAGCAATTTAAATAATTTGGTTTTTGCCGGTTTTTACCAGGTTTTTGCCACTGTCCTGGCAAAAACTTCAACCCTGTTACTGTTCATTATTGATTTTTAACTGTTCATCTGATTTTTAACTGTTCATCTGAATTCATTTTATACAAGTACGTTTTAACGATTAAAAAAAACAACCCTTTTTTGGAAAGAGAAACAAAACTATACGTCCTTTTTTATTTATCAATCAATTTGTTCTTTTTTTAGATTTTTATTATAACTAATATTTTATGAAGAGGTTGATAAATGGTAGCAAAGTTGGCTTTATTTTATTTACAACTGCCTAATTAGAAATAAAAATCATACGGTCATAATAAAAACTATTGTGGATTAGTTATGTTAAGATAAAAGTGAAAGCAAAAACAGTTGTGTTAGAAGATTAAACATACCCATGTTGATACAACCACTTAATGCTATTTTCTCCGATTCATTAATTCCCTAAAAATGTCGCTTACCTGGTCCTTCCATCAAGCTTTTTAATTGTGTCAATATATGCCTTTCAGTTTAGAGCATGATTTCATAGTGTTTCTTTTCTCTGATTTATTGATTGTTCACCTTTTTTCATTCACCTCGTGAGAAGAACGGGTGTTCCAACTAGTGTTTAATAAAAATTCTGTTTCGAATGGATAATCAAGTAAGTGACGGAAGAAAAAAAAAAAATCCCATGATTCATGCATTATTTAGGCTTAATCAACTGAAAACATTGATGATATTGTCAATAATGTTCTAAATTAATCTTGCTTCTGTAAAAAAAATTATCCATATAACTGTGAAAAGCAAGGATAAAAGGATGTTTTAATGTAATTTAGTCATCAAAACTAGTCCAATGTTGTGCAGTTTCTGCCCTTTTCTTATTTATGGCTGAATTCCCCATTTACATTATTATTCTTATAAAATCTTAACAGCTTCCGAGTTAGAATTGTGCTTCCGTCAGTTCAAGTTCAAATCTTTGTAGAAGACCTGGTGTAGACGTTTATTGATCGTTTTACTGTGAGGGGCACAACGTGTACATAAGGTTTTAAATTGTGTTGGACTACATATGAATGGAGCTATGCCTATCTATTTATTTTGACACTTTTGATCACACATTTCAAGTGCCTTTTTGTATGTCTATGTATTAATATAATAGAAAAAAAAAGAAGCCTTACATAGCTGTCAACTCTAGTGGATTTATCAGTAGACTACTGGATTTTGCCAGTTTCTCCTGGTCTTCTGGTTAAATAAAAGATTTTCTGGTTTTTGTATATTTTAGAAAATTCCCTACAATTGAGTAAGTTTCGAAAGAAAAAATCCCTATTGAAATAAGAGTTTTCACGCAGTTTATTGCTTGCTTGAATATTTAAATAAGTATTACTAATACATAATGAAGCGAGCCTCCTCATTTATAGTGATCATTTTTTTTTTGTTCTAAAATTTTCGGTTTATTTTTATTTATTTTTTAATAAATTAAATAAAATCTTTTATAACTATCAGTAATAAATTACGTGTCTATTCAAAATTATGAGCTTACATAAAATTAAAAACATTTCTAATTTAAGTTTATTTAATGTCAATCATAAATGAAAAATATTGCAGACTATTCATAGTTATTAGTGTATTAAAGTTTTTGTATATTGATGACAATAAAAATTCCTAAAATTCCTCATATGTAAAATATTTAGTGTATCATGCAACAGTTATTTTAATTTTATATCTTGTAAAATCTACTGGATTTTTTTCCCTATCCATGTAATAGTAGCTTTGTAATTAAAGCCGGACCATGTATGGATGTATCACGAAATATTCTTTCTTTAAAAGATTGCAATAACGATGTATTTAAGTATATTTCCATGATATATCGTGATTACCATGTTTCTGTTAAATATTGACGCTACTTTTATTGTTATCGACAACGATAGATACCAAACACAGTAATATGGCTATAATTACTTGTTGTAATATAATCCTTTGTGTATTAGTTGCCAACTACTTTTTTAATTATAGTTAAAAGAAATTTGTTTTGGTAACAAAAGAAAAAAAAAAAAAATAGTCCACTAAAAAAGTGATGAAAATTAGTATCGATAGAAAAATCGTAATCTTATGACGATGTATAGTGATATTAAAATGATTTTTCTTTCCATGTGACGTCCAGCAGGAGTTTTCTAGTCTTCTGGGTTGGGTTCAAAATTACGAGGCTAATGAGTTGAACATTGATAGTCGTAAACTCAGAATTGAGTCGGCTGTTCAACGCCAGCTATAAAATAAAAATTAAATAGCATATATATATATATCAGAGGTCTGTTTAGAAGAAATTTGGGTCCGTTAACGTCCCTTCACAAAATATCTTTTCATAAAAACGGACCCTTCAGAAAATATTTTAACTTAAAAACGGACCCTTCCCAAAATAATTTATCTTTTAATCGGACCCTTCACAAATTTGTTTATCTTCATTATTGTTTTGTTAATCGAATAAATCCCTCCCAGGAAGGGGGGGGGGAGAAAGACAGATGTAAAATAACTAAATGTTGTCTTCGGCAGACGCTTTTTCCTTTATTCGTCCGAAATGAACATTCTGCGTTCAGCCGTATAGGCTAAATACCAAATATATTTGTATGTTTTAATTATAATTTTACAGTGTTGAGCATAATCTTGTATGTCATTACAATTTAAAAACTCCTTGAAAAAGTTTTTTTGCTATAACGGACCCTATTTGCTCAAATTCACAAAAACGGACCCTGGTTGAAAGAATGTGACTTAACGTTTATTTTATATTCACAAATTACGAGCAATTTTTTCACAATTTTACAAAAACGGACCTTTCAAAAAATGTCTGGACAGACCCCTGTATACATGTATGTGTGTTGTATTAAATGCACGTTATTAAGATAGCTTTAAGTTAGAATTTAAGAATTAAAGCTGGCTTGTTGATTAACATTTTGTGTGTGTGACCCTGATTATATTCTCAATTCTTCATAATGTTTAAATGTAGTGAAGAACTTCCAGTATTTCTGTGTTGCGTGATTAATTTTATTTAATTTTTATAACCTAAATTTGTTAATATTGAAATTGAAAGTATGACTAATAATTAGATAAATAGGATTTTAAATATTTTTTTATGTTCAGAAGTTTATTTTTTATTATTAAAATTTTTTTTTTGTTAATTTATGTACTGCAATGCATTTCACTATCACTAATTTCTTAATTTCGTCTCCATTTTCTAAGCTATTAAAAAAATTGCCATGACATTTTAGAGAAAAATCTTAGTGAACATTTGAACAATTCTTTGTTGAGGATATAGGTTTCTAATTACTCGCGTTTTTACTCTGATTTAAAAATTTGCGTGTAAATTTTTATTTATTCATTACAGAATCCTTTTCTATGAATGAATTTCATCTCAAAATGATTATAGCAATAATCTGCTCTTTCCCCTTCAGTTTTAAGGAAAAATAACAGCTAATTTTTTAATGTTTTTTCCCCTCTCTTTTTCTGAAAATTTATTTTTATTTTCTCGGAGATAGATTCAATTTCACCGAATCACGCAGGAATTGTAGGCATAACAAGATGAAATGAACATACTGAAAAATATCGATTATTTTTCAGTTTTTGTTGTAACTTATCGAAAAGTTTTTTTGATATCGGCTATAGATCACAAAACCTGTCACCAAACTTTAGTTTGCTGAAGATGATCGAGAACGGTATTATTTTTTTTTGTCAGGATATGGTGTTTTTGATCCCTCAAAAAATGTGTGGAACCTGAACCACGTATCTTCTACTCTTCAAAATTTCTATGCTGTTTTCTTAAAAGTACATATTTTCTGTGTAACATTTTCAAAGTAAGTTTTAAATAAACTGCATTTTACCCGCTATTATACTATTAAAATTCCAGATCAAATTATGGTATAAAACACTTTGGGTGCATCATCCGTAAAATTTATTTTACCGTAAAATATTATACCGTAATTTTTACGGTAATTTTTATTTAGAGTGATTTTAATGTAATTATTAATTTTAATATTACGTAATATCAGATTTTTTGTTCCGTAACATGTTCTGGTTAAAATCGATTTTATGGTAAAAAGTACTGGCACCCTGAGTGCCGGTACTTTTTACCGTCACTTGATCCTGAATTTTTGACAGTGCGTAAGTAAATACATAGATCTTGCCTTATTTTCCTTTATTATTATTTATTAATTTCATTATTCATGCAAATGTTATGATATATTTAAATTTTATTCAGTAAATTTACAAAAGAATAAAAGTAATACTTTGGTTGGCAGTACGGAAAAAAACAGTGCAGTAGTTTAGAAGCTTCATAAATTTGCTGTAAATGGAGTACACTAAAAAATTCTGGATTTCATCACGGTAAAAAGTTTTAGCACCCTGAGTGCCGGTACTTTTTACCGTAATTTGATCTGGAATTTTTTACAGTGTACTACTACATAATTCATATTTATCTTCGTTTTGAAATAAGTAGCATAGCCTAGTTATAAATTAATTTTATACACTCGAATAAAGTATACCCTTACGATACAGGTACCACTATTTTCCATATTAGTAGGTTAAATTTTCTATTTTAGAATCGACACAATAACATAATTAAATAATTAATGTTTATCTGTTTGAGGTTGTGTTCATCTGTATGTTTGTTTCCCTTATTTCCTAAATTAATTAGGTTTTTAACTCTGCCGGTACCAGCACTATAATATATTATTATTATTTTTATTTACTAAGCTCTGGGAAAGGTGCCATCCGTTTCGATTATTTGTTAATAGAAATAAGATGTGAAGACGTTTGTGACTTTTTAATGTAATTTTTAATAAATATTTGACTAATTTTTTTTTCTTCCTATTTAAACTTTTTTTTTAAATATCCAATTAATTTTTAAAAAATATTTTGTCACATTGGTATTAAAGATTAAATTTTTATTGGTATATATATTCTGAGTCCTCTTAAAACTTACATAATCATAAGGATTGCAAGTACCAGGTGATTTTCACGTTAATGATTTATAATCAGTTTATTAATTCATTTTTATTAGTTTTTATTTTATTAAATGGAAGCCTAAACTTTCGAAACACTTCATGTATAACAAATACATTAAAGTTAGTTTAAGTAATACAAGTGCTGTGCACATTAAATATGAGTTCGGTCTTGCTTTTGGAGATCCTAGCCTGAAAAATTTTAATCCGAGCCCAAGATGCATAGGATTACTTAGAGCCCGAGATCTACGTCGAATAAAGACTAAATTTTGAGGTCTCGCTATTGGGCCTTTGCTGCCTAAACAAGAAAATCAGTCATTAAAACCTTTTTATCACAACTAATTAATAATTTTTTAAAAAAAAATATTTAATAATTGTGCCAAACTTTGTTTAAAAGTCAGGGGTCTGTTTAGAAGTAATTTGGGTCCGTTAACGGACCCTTCACAAAATATCTTTTCATAAAAACGGACTCTTCACAAAATATTTTAACTTAAAAATGGACCCTTCACAAAATAATTTATCCTTTAATCGGATCCTTCACAAATTTGTTTATCTTCATTATTGTTTTGTTAATCGAATAAACCCTTCCCAGGGGTGGGGGTGGGGGGGGGAAAGAAAGACAAATGCAAACATCCCCAAATTGTCTTCCCCAGAAGCTTCTTCCTTTATTCGTCCGAAATGAATATTCTGCGTTCAGCAGTATAGGCTAAATACCAAATAATTGTATGTTGCATCGCTAATTTAGTAATTGCATTTGCTGTTTATTTTTTAAATTTTATTTTTTTTAATTATGATTTTACAGTGTTGAGTATGATCTTGTATGTCTTTTACAATTTAAAAACTACTTAAAAAAGTTTTTTTTTTGCAATAACGGACCCTATTTTCACAAATTCACAAAAGCGGACCATGGTTCAAACAATGTAACTTAACGTTTATTTTATATTCACAAATTACGGGTAATTGTTTCACAATTTAACAAAAACGGACCTTTCACAAAATGTCTGGACAGACTCCTGATAAGTAGTAAAGAAATTAATGAAAATTTTTCTTGAATTTATGAATAACTCCCGCCGAGGAAAATTTATTTGTTACGAAAATTTTCTGTAAATTTATTTATTATGAAATTATAAAAAAATTCAGAAAACGAGCTCGCCTCAGTGCACATGCAAATCAAAATACCTAAATTGTAAGGTTACGTGGTATTATGCCATTGAAATACATTTAAGTTGTATTTTTCAGAGTTTCAGTCCTTGTTCTTATACCGTTTAATAAACTGACCCAAAAGTGTCGAAATATCGTTAGAGGCTGGTAGAATTAAAATGGCACTTAAAAGTGAGGAGGTTGCAGGTTGACAAATTTTGAAATATCGCCAGAGGGACTCCCATTCTTTCAATCTGTCTACTGAAAGTATAACACATCATGAAAGTTGAATCATTGCTGTAATGATTGTTTAATTTCAACAGTATTATGAAGATATACTGCTGGGCAGGAGTTTCAAAAAATTTAATTAAAAACATTATGTTTTGCACTTATTTAACTAGAGATTCACAATCTTTTTATAACAGCGGGTCACAAAAAAATAGAAAATGCAATGAATTATAGCTGCTATCGTAAAAATGTAAAATGTGCTCAGATCCTGTTTAAAAGTAACTCACCTCCTTATCTAATTCCTATACTCGATTACAGTTAAGAAAAATAAAAACAAATGAATTAGTGTAATGAATGTAGTTAAATCTAACAAATATAGGTACAAGATTTTAAAGCAATTAACCTCGGTGCGGTCAATCCCACTTAAATACCATTGGTTCCAGCTAATTGCATTCAAATAAGCGGATTACTCATTTTGTAAGGGGAATGTATTAGTCCATCTTAAATGTTATTTGTTTTACGAAATCTTACTTTGAATTGATATGTAATACATAAATGTTTTGTAGAAATTAAATCATTTTAATGTTAAATGAACAATTAAATTAAAACTGGTAATATTAGTATTATATAATAAAATTACATTTAAATTTTTTATAGATATAAATAAACGCTAATGAAGAGCATAATTTACGTACTATAGTACTGTTTATATATTTTAAAGATTGTTTTATTTAATTCCTATTAAAGTGACCACTTACTGCGTTCTCATCTTCTTAACTGAAAAACGGAAATTCCTTTCTAGGTGGGGAAACATTTATTTAAAAAGTTCTGTTATTAAAATATTAGGTTAATATTATAATCTTAATTGAATTTTTTGAAATTATACCTGTCTTTTTATTGTTCATTTTTAATTTTAGAAGGTTTTTTTTTTCTTAACCAATTTATTTGAACAAATTTGTAAGAAATAATGTTCCTCCTCAAGCGCTGAACTTACAGCCATAATGAAAATTTGCATAGCGAAATCCATCCATTAATTCAGATTAGCTTCTTGGCAATAAGTAAGCAGAAGATTAAGAGGACCAGAATTTTCTTATGCCAAGATTCTTTCTATAAAAGTCCAAGATTCTTTACTTGGCTGAAATTTTTTTTTCTCCCACTATTATAATAATATTTAAGATTGTACATTTATAAAATCATGATTTTTTTTTTTTTTTTTTTTTGAACTTGCATGCCATACGTTGTGCATTTCTGCTGTAAACTGCATCTAATACAGATAAAGAAAACAAATGTATTAAGGCGACAAGGGGGTTTCAAAATTGTAAAATTTGTTCAAAATTTTGATTTTCAGATTTTTTTATATTTTCATTCTTGGTAAATTTCTGATCGTTTGGCAAAAAAAAATTTGTAAATTAACGAAAAAATAACGAATATATGCTTATTTTTGTATTTGACCACGCCCCTTTGTTTACACTGTACAGCCTGTCAAGAAGCTAGTTTCGTTTTCTGCTGCCATGCTTTCGTTTTCTGATAGCTTGAATTTTACATTTTGTTCTCTTGGCTATCCAAGATTTATTTATAATTATTATTTCACACTGATAAGAGAAAGTTGGCAACACAATTTTAACTGCAACTGTGCAAAGCATTATTAGATTGTTTGTTTACAAACTGAAACTTACTAGCGCTCATTTTTGATATTCGTTCTCTAAATTTGTTGAATTTTCCGTTACTATTGTTATTTTCTGTTATTGTTTTTGTTTTATAATAATTAGTTAGTGTTTATACGTTAATTTTTTGTTATTCCAATGTTATTTTGTTTTAAAATATGCACAGTATTAGTGCACGTTGGCGAAAGCCACAAGGTCGTCAAACAAAACGGAAGAAAGTTTTGTCTGATAATTTCAAAAAAAATCATCAGCTGGAGGAAGTTTCTATTTCTGATCCAGTTATAAATATTGATGATAATATTTTGTCAGTGCAAAATAAAGAAACTGCGGATTTTCCCAATTATAAGATTGTTGATATGTCTGCACTGAACAATCTTCTCAAATCTGTACCGTGTACTGAATGTAAATCATTGACATTACTAGTGAACTCTTCTCATTCTTATGGGTACTCATCGAAACTTCAACTGAACTGTTCTACGTGTGGTAACATAGCTGGTTCAACTTTTTCAAGCCTGCGTGTTGATAATAGCCGTCGGTTTGATATCAACAACAAAATAGTTTCTGCCTTTATTGATGTAGGCAGAGGTCACGCAGCCCTAGAAACTTTTTCAATGGCTCTGGGAATGTCTGCTATGGATAGTAAGACATTCCGTGAATGTTTCAATTCTATTGTTGAATTAAAACAAAATTTGAAGCACAGTGTTCTCCAAACCTCACGAGAAACTGTAAGAAAAGTTCATTTCGAAGCAAACTCTAACCTCAATGACAAAAGTGTCATTGATGTTTGCGTTTCATATGACGGTACATGGCAGAAGCGTGGCCATACGTCATTGTATGGAATCGGAATTGTAATTGAAGTTGTAACAGGATTGGTAGTGGACTTTGAAATCTTATCGAAGTATTGCCACGAGTGTACCACAACAGCGAAAAATTTGGGTGCTGATACACCTGAATACAACATATGGTTTGAAGGGCATAGGTCTCAGTGTGAAAAAAACTTTGAGGGCTCATCTAACAGCATGGAAATGCATGCTGCTCTCACTCTGTGGAAGCGCTCCGTCGATACCTGCCTCTTCAGGTACACAACTATTCTTTCGGATGGAGATACTAAAACTTTTGATGCTCTGAATGACTCTCACGTGTATGGACCTGATACCGTAATAGAAAAAGAAGAGTGCTTGAACCACGTTGCCAAAAGAGTGGGAACAGGGCTTCGCAACAAGGTTAAAGAGTGGCGTGCTAAAGGTGTTACTCTTGGTGGGCGCAAGATTGGTAGCTTGAAGGACAGCACCATAACTATGTTGCAAGCTTACTATCGAAATGCTATTCGAGACAATGCGCCAAACGTCGACAACATGAAAACTGCTATTTATGCTACATTATTTCATTGTATGTCGACAGATAAAAAACCTCTACACCAAAAATGTCCACCTGGTGCAGAATCTTGGTGTTTTTACAATAAGGCTTTGGCTACTAATACCATTCCGAAAAAACATTCCACGATGAGAACATGTTTGAGCCAGCAGGTAGTCGAGAAGATAATGCCGATCTATCAGCGGTTGGCATCCACAGAGCTTCTTTCGCGCTGCACTAAAAACAAAACTCAAAATGCCAATGAATGTCTCCATAGCTGTATTTGGGCTAAATGTTCAAAGGAGACATTTATCTCCAAAAAAAGGTTGGACATTGCTGTAACGTCTGCTGTAAGCGAGTTCAATCTTGGTTGCGCAAAGTCGCTTGAGTTAGCTTCACCGGAATCTTTTTTCGATGCTAACAGTGCCTCGTTAGCTATTGCTGTGAAAAAAGACAAACGCAGGGCTTCTCAAAAGAGGTTTCGGCAATCAAGCGAGTATCGTCAGAAGAGAAATTCCAAAAAATATAAGAAATCTTCTGACGACAAAAAAAAACAAGCTAAAGAGGGAGCCACTTATTGTTCTGGTGGTTTTTAACTTATAATGTTCAGAATTTTTTTTTGCATATTTCATAGATATGGGTGGCATATTACTTCATATATCAAAAAATCTTGTTTATATCACATAATATATAAATGTTTCTGTGTTTATTATTCATATTATCTGTCTTTCTCTAAGTCATTTATCTTTATTATATATTTTTTAATTCTTTAGCATGCAAAATAACAATATATAGTGTTAGTATTTACATTATTTTACTTGATTTTGGTATTTAGAAGTAAATTTTTGATTACTATATTAAAAATCCTCTTTTTCTCAGAATGAAATTTTTAAGAGTGAATGTAATGTTCAAAATGTTCCATGCGCCTCAATTTTTCACCAAATTTAATGAAAACTTTTTATAAACTACGTAATAATGTTTAAAACAGTTTGTAGGAAGCAAAATGTTTAATTATTTGGCATAACATTTTTTATTTCTGGTTTTTACATTGCGAAACGACGATTTTTTTGCCAAAAATTTATCGAACTTTGATTTTTTTAAATTTTTTCTAATTTGAGACAAAATATAAAAAATGTGAGTCCAACAAAATGTTATTGTGGCTCTGTTAACTATTTTAGAGATAAGATTTTGTCAATTACTTCAAATATGAGACGCATGGAGCGTTATTAAAAATGTTAATTAATTAAATTTTAAAATTTAATAACTAATTAAATTTTTAAGATATCACTCTGAATTTTAATTTCCACCCTTATTTTATCAATATATATAATCTGTAAAAATTTCAAGTAAATTGGTTAAAAATAAAAAAATAAAAATTTGAAACCCCCTTGTCGCCTTAAAAAAAAAAAAAAAATAAAAAAAAAAATAAATAAATAAAAAAAAAAAAAAATAAATAAATAAAAAAAAAAAAAAAACCCACCGGGGAGGCGAAGAAAATAGACCACTTCTTAGGTCACGATTCTCATACTCAGACGAAGATATTTCCTTGTGGATTTCATTTAATGGATGCAAAATAATTCATATAAAAATGGACACTTTTTCTTCTTTTTAATTGTAAACCAAGTCATTCATCATCCACTGTACTGAGCCTTATTAATTTTATATTTCAAATATATTTATTACCTTACCTTAGATTGTAATAAAGATGTAAAATTTTTCTTTCCAGATGAAACGCCACTTTGCTCTAGTTCGTGGAACAATTCTTGCTGCACTCCAACAATGGAGAGGCGGTATTCAGAAGCTAGTAAAAAAGAATTTCAAAACATGTTGCAGTCTTCCAATGCATTTTTGAGGAGTATTTTGGCAACTAGCGCTGCCAAATTCCGTGGTAAGTGCTTTATATCTATCACTTTGTGTTGTGTTACATTAACTAGTTCTGCATATTTTGACGTACCTTGGTAACAGTTCATAACACTATTATAGTTTCATTTCATTATTGTGTAATTGATATGTTAAAATTAATTTGTTTGTAAAAATGTACTTAGTTATATATATAGTTCTTTTTTTTTTAAAACGTAAAACCCGTTAAATGTATTACGGCCTTTTTCCAATTTGGATTTTTCATTTTGGAACACAAAAGGAACTCGCATATTATAATCAAAGTTATTAATCTTTATGCAAAATTTGTTAATTATTTTTAATTTTTTGTAAATATTTGATGATTTAAAATTTGTATTAAGTACGCGACTGACTTTTTGGGAAAATAACAACAACCTGAACTCTCTTACTCGATTATATGTATAAAATAATAAATAAAAAAAATAAAGAACAGAAGACCACCCGGATTAAAGATATAATGAAGAAAAGTTAATTATTTTAAAATTACATTCACTATTTTCTGAATTTATTTTATTTATGAATCAGATTTTTAAAAATATATGTTTTTATGGGGAAAAAAACGACACTCTGCATCCGCCAACTCCTTTAATTTTATAAAATAATTAAACATTTAAAAGAAGAAGACCACCGGCAGTGAATAAATCAAAGATTTTAAACATAGGTCTTAATGAAAACCATCAATGACTCTTATTTTCTTATCTTTTATCATTAAAATAATTAAAAACGTAAAAAAAGGAGTCTGTCGGCGGTGAATAAATCACAACGATGCCGAGATTCTAAACACAAGTTTTAATGAAAATCATCAATGACTATTATTACTTATCTTTAATCGCAACGCGGTCTCCCATGGACTCCATTTTCAATTTAATTGCTGTTTTAAGTCACTTGACCTGTTCTGATTTGTCTGAGACGCCGAGAAAAGCGTCAAGTTTAACCCTAGCCCGAAAATCCAGTCCAGTTCGCCCACGTTCCACGGAGTTCAAAAAACTTGTCTTGGAGAAGTCGTTCCTTTTTTTTCTTTCTTTCAAATTCATCCATGTTTATTTTACAATTTCCTTTCTTTCTTTCTTTTTCAAAATCCATTTCTTCGCATTATAAGAGGTTTCATTCTGCGTTCTCAACTTGCAATAAAGTTTAAAGAGTTTGGAATGGAGTTATTCAATTGGTGCATTACTTGATGTATTAAGTCATGATTGTAGGCCTACCACTTTCGTTCCTCTGTAACAATTTCCTGCTGCGATTCCCCCATCCTTTTATTTCATCCCAACAAAAAAGTGTATCTTTTGTTACTTTATTTTACTTTTATTTTTATTCACTACTGTCCCGCTTCTTTTTTATTGTTCACATTTTGGCTGCAAGTGAAAAGACCTTGAAGTTTGTCATTACCCTTTCTCGTAATTGTTTCCTTTTTGTCCCGTTACCACGGAAACTCGTCTGTGGTCGATATGAATTTTTTTGCTTGGCCCCTCTTTTATATTGAGAAGAATTCCGAGTTGAAACATATCTCGTTTTCTAAACTTGGCGCGCCGAGTTATTTTAATCTCCATTAATGCCAATCAATTTCGATACGGCAGCTATTGTGTGAAACTTTGTTGAAGTTCTTCTCGATTCTGTACTATGTTTTCATTCAAGTAAGGTATTTAAGATCGTTAAAATGAAGCAAAATAATATTAATAAGAAAGTTTTTTAAAAAAATATCGCCTGTCATTTTCAGAAAGTCTTTAAAAAATATCTATATATATATATATACATAATTTGGCGTTATTTCAATGGCGCCGAATCTTCGGATTACAGTTATTTTAATGAAATTGAGTTTTAGTGCCTTTCCCATATCGAGTTAAGAGTTTGGATGCATTACAATTTATGAAAGCCGTAGAGCATTCGCTATCCAATGAGGTGAACCGGGTTCGAATCCCAGCGATGGCTGGTCGATACGAAATCCGCACCCGTCTTGCACCGACAACTGTGCTGACGTAAAATATCCTCAGTGGTAGACGGATCATGGGTTAGAGTCCCCTTGCCATCAGGCTAACTGTGGGAGGTTTTCGTGGTTTCCCTCTCCATGGGAAGCAATGCGGGTTAGTTCGAACAAAAAGTGCTTCGCAAAGGCAAATTTCATCCAATACTTGACCAGTTCCCTTGTCTTCTGGATTGGGTTCAAAATTTTAAGGTTACGGAGTTGAACATTAGTAGTCGTAAATCCAAAAAATTGAGTCGGCTGTTCAACGATGGTTATAAAATAAAAATTTATGAAACGAATAGGTGAAGCTAAAGAAACCAGTGTTCCTCTCTGCATTTATTTAGTTTCAAAGCAACTCAGAAGACCTGTCTTGGAAACAAATATCAAGACGAGCTCTCCTTCTTAAAGAATTGTTTGCAGACTTGCATAGACCTAAATAAAGAAAAATTTCAATTCTCTCTTTCCCATGGATATTATGTCAGCAACATGATTCAAACCCACGATCCATTTGAATATTAGTTTCTATACTGAACAGTTTATTTATTCATTGGTTTTGTTAAAGCTCTCCCCTCCCCCCAAATAAGTAGATAATCAAATGCTTAAATTAGCACAGAACCAGGCAACCCGTAACAGCTGCAACCCTGCCTAATTAGAGGTAAGGGTCCGAGTTAAATTCAGGGGAAAATGAATTGTGTTATTAAGAAACAAACATGGCGCTGATTTATAATTAAAATAATCTTATTTCATCGTGTTATTGATTAAATTATTGATTTATTAAAGAGTAGTTGTTTAATTCTTAATTTATGAATATTTATAAAAACAACCGTAATGTGTTTAGTTTCGAGTTATTTTTCATGCATGTTCATACATTTATGATACTCAACACGTCCTTCCGGAAGGAGAAATTTTTACTAAATTTATTGAGTTGGACAGGCCTGGTTTAGCATATAGATAGCTTTGGAAGTAAAATATGTTTCAGATATAAACCAAAAACTCAAAAACAGACAGTATTTTTCCGATAAATATGCAGTTTTGCCAGAAAATTTTCAACGCCGTTACTCATTTTTCCTGGAAACGAGCTATTGAATTCCTATTCTAGGAGATAATTCCTGGCGATATTTTGGGAAGAAATGGATATCCGAAACTTATATTCCACCCAGACTAAGTAACGTACTGTATGGATGCGGCGTCTGCAACTGGGTTAATCAATATCAAAGTTGAGCAAACAGGCTCCCCTAAGATCAGCCAACTCCCCTCTTCCTGAACATCACACTCTTCCCGCATCAAACGATGCATCTTTTATTGTAATTGTGCCTCATGCCTATATGGGCTTCCGGTCTCTAAAAGAAAAAAATGTTCTGGTAAATTTTGTGTGGTAAAGCGGCCTAGGTGGTATGATAAATGGTACCAGAAGTAGATTTCTTGTTGGTAGATCAGGTTGTGTGATGACATAAACATGTTCGCTCTGAATTATGATTCATAGTGTGATAGCTTTAGCCGAGCGTTCAGAATGATATAAATCGAATGATGACTTAAAGGTTAGAAGGGAGGATATTTACTGTCATGATTAATATTCTATGGATGTTTTTTTTTTATTTCGCTTCAATGTTTTCGTTTGAACGCGTGCTTTTTATTTTTATTTTAATATTATTATTTTCTTTAATCTCTGGATGTAAAATTTAGTTGATGCAATTCTTTTTTTTTTTTTTAATTTCCCTTAATTTAAAAAAAATTTTTTTTTAATAATTTAAGATTCAGTCGAGATTATCAAGATCAACGGCTCCCTATTTTTTTTACGACTACGGAACCCTAAATGATCGAGCATCTTTTGTTGGAACTCCTAATATAAAAATGAAATTTTTTAGCAGCCGTAAACATATTTAACATGAAAAAAGAACTACAAATTATTTTGATAAGAGTATATCTGAAGGGTGATATTTTTTTTCAGTGATCGTTTTATCTATATAACTCTTTAAAATGGGGTAGAGTCCGGTAGCCCCGCCCACTTAAGGAGTATTGCTTATATTTCTGTATAATATTGAGTAATAATCAATATTTTTGTATGTTTCTACTGTTTTATCATCTAATTAAATAATGCAAAAAAATAAACCAAAAAAAGAATAGTTTAACTTAAAAAAAAAAATAGAAATTAAAAAAATTTGACTACCGTATTCAACATATTTTCAAAACTATTGTTTACCATGTTACCAGCTGCATAAATACTTGAAACTTTGAGAATAATCTTTTTTTAATATAACAATTAATGTCCGATGGCCCATTGAATTGAAAAAAATATTCTATACATAAGAAATTGCGATTACATATACGAAATTGCATATACGACACTCCCCTAATATGTTTTATGTCAAACAGTTGAATTCGCAGGTATCTGGTCTAGCTCTAATTTTTTTATTTATTATTTTTTTTTAATTATTTTTTAATGGTCAAAATGAATAAAATATGCTGAATTATAGTTTTCGGTTAGGAACTCTTATGAACTTTGAGAATAGTTATCAAAGAAACATAATTCGTTATTCTTGAATCTGGGCGTTTGGTTGTGAATTAAAAAAAGAAATACGGATACAAAATTGTACAAATTTCGCCTTTTCTTTTTTACTGGCACGTTACTTAAATAATTTCATAAAAATTATCGAACTATCAAAGAAATTAGGGTTTATTGTTTTAATATAAATATAATTACAAATTTAAAAAATTATTACTGTTTTAAAAAATTTAAACTCTCTGAACCCCTGTGAACCTTCTACGTAGCCCTATTATTTCACGGAACTCCCATCTGAAAAACGCTGGTCTAGATTACAGTTATAATTAATTTTTATTTGGTTTCTGCTTAATGTACTCGATTATAGGTCCTGTTTTATATAGTTTTGTCAGTATATAAATAGATTAATTTGTTGCGTTGTTATGTGTGATTAAAAATTTCTTTGGTAGAAATTTTTTATATTGCGATTTATAAAACAAAAATTAAATTTATATATATTAATACATATTTTTTTTGTTGTTTCATTTTATTTTAATCATTCCTCATTTTACGATTAAAATTTTTTTTCTTTTCTTTTAAATAGAAACGAATAATTAAATAAAATAGACAATTATAGGCGTAACAATAGTTTAAAATCAATAAGTTTTCACCTACCTATAGTAATTTATTTTACGTTATTTGTTTACTTTTTTACACCTAATCGGTAAGCTTTCTTTAAAATTAAATTACCTTTCGATGTAAACACAGGAGGAAAGGCCAGATCAATTAATTGATAGTAGTAATGTTGCCGAATCTGATGGCTAAACAGCAATTAAAATTTTGTTGTTTAATATTAATATGGCTCAAGTGTTGATGTACGAAGTAGATTTTCGAAAATCGATTGATTGGGAATAATACTTCCTAACAAAACTAATCAATCATATTATTTATTTTCTTTCCCAATGAAAAGTTTTTAACGAACTGCTGACGTATGTAGTTACAAAATTACTTCTTTTTTCTTATCTTAATAGTCTCATTTTTCATTCTCCTTCCTTATTAACTAGTACCTCTACCATCTAAATTTTTATTAATTTAATCTTTAATTAGTAATTAAAGAGGTAAAGAAGTATAATCCTCCGTCGCTAACAAACATTGTTTCTAAAATCGCTCCAGACAGCATGATAATGTTATTTACGAGTGTATATTTTTTTCTTCCTCTCTCGGACCTGTGTTTTAATCATTTACGTGACTAAGCATTCATGAAAGCGGCTGTATTAACAATGTCTTTGCATTACTCATCCAATTGATGTTATTTTATTAATCTGCGTGTTATGGATCGTTTTTCCGTGTCCAGAGGAATCTGTTGACAGCAGCCGTGGAAGTGATGGAAAAGCCTGTTTGCCAATATGTCGGGAACACACCTCCCTTATGCATAATGCTCGTAAAATGATGTGATCAGAACAAGGACCTGATATTGTGTGTTTGATTAGCTACAGAATTAGGGCGTTGACATGGTGGTACTTATGACTTTAATTGTGTCGTGAAGTGATTGTCCGAATACAATTATGACTCTTTTTTCTTTTTCTCTTTCCAGCTACACTTATTGTTTTCTAATTTATCTGTAAATACTATCTTGGTTATTTACGCATTAACTGATATGTTTTAAGAAAAGTAAAAAAGGCAACATTCAGCGTTTAAAAAAAAAAGCTTTAATTAATTAATAGCTTAAGCTTTACTGTTTCATAATTTTCCCTCTATTGTTATTAATTAATACCATCATCATCACTAAACCATGTCCAAGCACCTAGCCTCATTTTTAGTGCTCTATGTTTTAACGGCCATGGTAGGAAAGCCCCTTAATTTTGACGTGGACAGCGCCAGAGCTGGTACACCTCTCCGAATTTCTACACCACAACCAATGAGAAGACTTGAGCAATGCCTGAACGGACTCCGCCACCGCAGCGCATTACTTTATAGCAGATTGCTGAAAATATCTACCATGGATAAATCTTATTATATATAATATTAGACTTATAGAAGGTGTAAAAAAATTCTACGAAATTGGCAAAATAATTCGATTTTGCATCTAACAGTAAAATTAAGTTTTATTTATTGGCAGTATCGCTCCTTCTAATAAATATATAAACAATTATAAACAATCATCAAAAAATATAAATAAATGAACAAATACTTTTTCAAAAGTTTTCACATACTGAGTGATTTTGTGCGTTGCACGATTTTCTTGTTTTGCTATACGAAAAAAAAAAAAAAAAAAAAGAAGATGCATTTAAAGTATTTCTCTTCTGTGTATAAGCTATTGTGTATGTAATTTTTTATATGATTGTGTATATATTTTTTATTTCGTGTCGAAACAGTACCAATAATTCATAGACACTCAGTACTTTATATATATTAAATAGGTGAACCTGACCCGAAACTAGTTTTTTCCGTCGGCCAGAGATTCTACCTAATTATTATTATAATAAAGGTTTGGTTATTTAAAATTAACTAAATTCATTCCTGATAGTAGGGGAGAGTGGGGTCAATTATAAAATTTTTTACTTAACTATTTTTAACTAACAAAAAATCCAATATATTATTAGTATTAATTGACAGATGAGTAAAGTAGACTATCCTCTACTAGAAAAAAAACCCCTTATTTTAAATGTTATTATATTAGTTATTAACAATTTTTGACAGTCGTGCACTTGTTACAATTGTCCCCACTTACGGGGTCAATTGTAACAGTTCATAAATTCAACTAAAACATAGTTAATTATATATATTATCATAGTTGTATTATATTCTTTTATTGATCAAAATAGTAGTGATATTTTAGGAGTAAAAATAATAATGAGCAGAGACCTAAAGGGTTAAACTTTTAACTTTAAGGGGTTAAAAATTTTAATTTATGCTGTGAAAGGTGACAAATAAAATAATGCGCATGCAACATAATATAAATGATATAGGAAACTATTGGTGGTTCTTAAAGAGTTAAGTAATGGTTTGTAAACATAAGATTATTTATTTTCAGCTGTTACATTCGTCCCTTTACTTATTGTTACAATCGTCCCCAAGACGCCATTTCTGCTTCATTTGTTAAAAACAATGCTAGTTAATTAACAAAACTAATCTTTTTTTTTTGAAATGTTAATTAAGGTGTCCACTTACATATTCGGTTAATAATTTTTATTTGTTTAAACAAAATTACTTTGTTACAATATAATATTCTAATACCAAAAAAAAGTACTTACGTAGCGTGAAAATATCTTTTGTGATGTAACTCTTTCAAAAGTACATAAAAATGGTTGCCAGCAGGGGTGTACATGTAGATTTATTAAATACACCTTGTGTGCCACCTAGGAACCAAATCTAGAACCTGACACTCGAAATTTTTGGTCTGTTACAATCGTACCCTATATTAAACTTGAATTTATATAATTTACTGATCTTTAATCTTTCGCATTTATTTTGATTGAATTCAAATAAAACATCTCTTAATTTTCACATAACTAATGAGTTTAAACTCTTACTTCACTTATATATTTCAAACATAATCAAAAAATTTCTTCGACAATCGATAAGTTAGAACCCAACTCTCAAATTTGCACGCCAAAACTTCGTGGCGTATTTGTTCAAGTTTTAAATATTTTTGCGATTCTTTAAAAATAAAGATGTTATAATTTCTCCTTTCGTTTATCCCGTTGCTGATAATTCATCTTCACGCAGCATGTTTTGATTAAACAGTTTTGACAAATCGCCACTACACCTCAAACATCCGAGTACGCATATTCTGTGTGGGGAAAATAAATTCCCCTTTGTTTTACTTTCACTGCGACCGCATTCTATTTACTGCTTATTTCTTCTCACATCTTTATTTACCTCCTCCCCCGCCTCCCACTCTTTTCTCGTCACTTTAAATCCCATTACTCGAGAGCGGAAATTTTTACACGAAACCATCACGTATGTTGTGACCCCTCCCACCCTCTTTCTCACGCAGGTAAAGGTGAAGTGCTTGGGGGTGGTTGCTGGTGCATCGTTTTGAGAGTTTTCGTTCGTGTGCATTCGAATTGCGTGCCACACGCGAAATTTCTCCCCGCTCACTGCTGATTTGATTATTTAGTATCGAACCAGTCTTGCAGAGATTTCGTTTACATCGCACTTCAGGCTCGAGTGGCCCGTTCTCGGGGCGCATCTTTTATGCTTGGCCACCATCTCGCCGAGAGTGAACCGTGTTCGTATATTTTATTCGCTGCGGCAATTTAATTAAGGAAATACATGTCTCGGTTATGTTAGTTCTCCAATATCAACGTTTCGCAGTTTTAATATTTTAAAACAGCGTGATGGTTAAAATATTACATGGACACGTTGGTTTAATTTAAATGTTGTAAATGTAGAACGTTGCTTATACCATAGATTTGTTGGTGTGGTGATTATAGATTTTTTTACTAGCTTTAGTTCAATTTTTTTCGATAATAAGGTAAAATAAGAAAGCAAAATATTTTTTATAAATTTTCACACACATTTTATTTATTATAATTTTTTTTTTTTTTTTGTTGCTTTGAATGCTGAAAACATTGTTCAATTTAATAGAAATTTAAATTTTCGCAATTACAGATATTCGATTTGTTACTTAATATAATTATTTCATTTTAAAAAATTATAATATATTTTCATAAAATTATAATTGACATTTTCTACAGTTTTCGGAAGAAATTGTTAAAATACATTTAAAAGTACAATTTCTATTAAGTTCTTACTTTCATTCTGTAAAAATAAAATGTTAGCGTATAAATTTGTCATAATCATATAGCTGAATAATTTCTAATAAATTTTCAAAATGTTATAGATTATATATTTTTTATTTTTAATATTATTATTATTTTTTTTTTGTAAATTTTTCTAAACTTAAGATTTTTTTACATAAATTTTCAACAGTATGAGGAACGCTAAATTTCTAAGCTTACGTTTATTTGATTATTTCACTTTAATAGAATTTATTATATTTAAAAAATGATAATAAATTTTGACAAAATTACTTGTTAAAATACGTTTAAAAGTTTATTTTCTTTTCTCTTTGTTAATTTACTAGTTAATTCTACAAAAATAAGATCTTAGCATATGAATTTCTCGTAATCAATCATATTGCTAACAAATTTCTAATAAATTTCCACAATTTCATAAATTTATTTATTTTATTATTATTATTACTTTTTTTTGTAAATTTTCACCAACTTAAAACATTTTTTGCATAAATTTGCTATAGTTTAAGAACTGCTACCCTGTAAGCTTACGTTTAAAAGTTTATTTCCGTTTTATTAAATGGATAAAATCTAAACTGCTACAAAATCGAGACAATTTTTAACGAATTTTCTATAGTTCACAGTTATGATTTGTTAAAAAAAAAAAAATAAATAAATAAAAAATTCATATACGCATGTCGGCATTTTGATAACATTAAGTCGGCTTAATTAGAGCCCCATTTCTAACCTTTCTTCAATTTAACACCATCAATGAATGACTGGTTGTTCAATTGTTGCGCCTCTGAATTGAGTGTCTGTGCACTATGTAAATTGTCTTCCTTGTTCAACCCTTCTCTTTCTGTTATTTATTTAGAATGTAAACACTGGAAAGCTGCTTTGTTTGTAGTAGTGCTTATTTAGTGGGTTGAAACATTTGGCCCGGACTTTATTGACAATGATTGATAAGAAACAGAACAAGTTTTCATAACATCTGCTCGGGTGTGTTAGTCAAATATAACTTCCTGTCATAAGTTGTTCCTGTGTTCTTTGATTGCATCCGCCGACTAGTCAAATAATTTTTATTCTAAACGAGTTGTGTAAAGCCTTTTATTTATTTTAGATTTTTTTAGAGTATCAGGAAAGAGTTTATCAGGCAGTGTATTATTTGTGTTATGTCTTTACTTTTTTAATTTGTAAATACTGTGTAACTCTAGCATATGCAGAAAAGCAAAATCATTGAAACAGGATGCCCTTGGTCTTACATTTAACGAAAGAATTAATTACTATTTAAAAAAAGAAAAAAGCATACAGTTTTAAAAATGGCGCACTTTCAATTTTGAGCAAACATTACTGCAATAGCAATTTAGTCAAAATGCCATGTATAATTTGGAAGTTAAAAGTTATAAACTTAACTACTATATACGTATCTTTTAATTGGCAGTCGACAATGTAGTTGACTCTTTAGTGCAATTTTCACTGTAGAGTGAACAAACATTATTATAGTATTTAGTCTAATTTGCAGTAACGCTTCAAAGTAATAGACCTAATTATTAAATTAATACTCTTAAAATGAAAGTAGAGTTTTGAAGTGCAACACTGTTGACTCATTTATTTTTTCTCTGAAAACATTACGACATTATCAATCTAGACGAAATAGCAATCGAGTTTTCAAGTAATAGGCATAGTTACTAAATCTTTATCTTTAAAATGGCAGTAGAGTTTTGAAATTCAATAATGTTCGCTAATGTGCTATATTCTTAATATTTATGCAATATTCATGATTACATAAAGATTCACTTATATTTGCTATATTGCGCTAATAATACTCACATAATAAAGAAAAATAAATGTTGACATTCTAAGTTACTTTTGTTGTGTGTTTAACTTAAAAGAAATAATAAGTGCTATTCTATAGATTTTTGTGTCAAAACAATAGGCAGCGTTCCACCGTGTTCGCCTTGTTCAATTCGATTTCTCAGACTCTTCCATTTTATTGGAAATTTTCCTTACCTCTTGAGGCACACGCTGCTTTATAGATTAATGGACAAATTCAATTGCTTACGAGTAGCATTTTCTGCTTTGCATTTGTCGGCATTCCTTTGTCAGCATTCATTAGTTTTACGTATTTTAACGAATCTGGTTCAGTAGTTAAAGTGCTGCATTCTTTGTAACTCATTTCTCACTTTCAATACTAAACAATGAAATTTGTTTGGAGAAAACGTAATTAGGGTTTAGCCTCGCCATATTATAACGCAACATGTAAATAACTTACAAATAAAATGTAAGCTTTTGACAACATTTTGATGCGCTTCTTAAGAAATTGCAAATTAAATTACGGGTGGTTTATGTATATTATGTATAATACAGTGTGTAAATAATACTATTATCAATTCTAAAATACCATTAATAACTTCAATTATTCATTTTAATTCTTAGATCCTGTTGGTGTGATTTGGATCTATAAAATAACGAGTAACAATATTGTTATTTTATTGTTTATTTTTAAATATAATTGAGTTAGCATAACTATTTTCATTGCATCGTTCTCTAGTTCAGGTCAGAATTATGATCTGTGGATGAATGAATGGATGTATGAGTAGGTCCGCCCTATAAACGGGCTGTGACGTTTGTGGGACTGGCGTATCCTTATCCATAGATGGCGCCACTGAAAAACAAGAAACGCACCCTCTGCTATAAAAAATTTGCTTGGTTTCACCAAGCATGCTTGCTGGATTGACAAGTAGCATTAGAAACAACAATAACAACAAACTTTTCAATGCGTGTACTTTGAGAGTTGTATAGCAGATAATTTGAATTGTTATGTGGATTTTTAATATTTAATGATGTCATTAGATTTTGATTTTTCTGTATGTTATAAATGTGAAATAAATTGGAAACAAGAAGGGTTATATAAAAAGAAGATCGATGTGTAGGGTCACAAGTTAAGTCAATATACGGAATTTTAAATCCTTGCTTTTTTTAAGTTTCGCTGTTAAAAAATAAAGTTTCGCTGTTTAATCCTTTGACGCAGATGGGACACCGGTTTCTTTTTTATGATTTTTTTTCATTCTGATGCTCTAATTACAAGCGGAAAAAAAAGAGCATTTTAATAGTTACTAAAAAATCTGGTAGATTATCGGAATTATATTTGTACTGAAATATAAAATCCAAAAAATGAAGTTTGAAAAAAATTTCTTTTTCCAGTCATATTCAAAAATTTATCAATAATTAATTTTGTAAAAAAAAAATAAAATAATAATAACAATAATAATAGTAATAATATTGTTTGGAAGTGATCTATGTTTGGGAGATTTCACTTTTAACTTTAAAGAAGAAGAAAAAAAATAAATAAATAAACCGGTGTTTTATGCCGTATGCCGTATTTCTTAAAGCTAAATTATTAAAATGTTTAATGTAATATTTTTTATTTATTTTGAGCTTAATTAATTCAAAATAACGAAAAATTTGCTATATAAACATTCTGAGTCAAAGGGTTAAACGATTGACGGTGTACGTTGAAAACAAAGTTTATTATATGATTGGTTTCCTTAACACTGAGCGATTGAACAGATCCAGCTCATAGAAAAATATTTGCAAATATGTTCATTTTTGATTCGAAGGAATTTAAAACACTTATAAATTCTCCTTCTAATTGAATGCCGTCATAAATTTATGAAATCTAAAGGCATCATATTTTAAGCCAATTAAATAACATCTACGCTTTAATTTCTTATTTTACCTTGCACAGTGGGTTGTGTAATATACATGTTAGACGGCCACATGAAGAAAAAATCTTGTGTGCCTTATTTAACCTCTAAAAGTATGTAGCAATTTATTATCAGTGTCTGTATAATTAACTGAAAAGTATTAAATGAGATGTGCATGTTAAATTATTATCATCAAGGTTTGATTTGTTTCGCGAGTGTTTTGACAATGATTTTTATTTATTTTGTGTTTTCTGATTTTTCCCCCCACCCCACCTCAATAATTTTACTGGCGTCTGGCAGACGAAAATGATTTGAGATAATTGTTTAATGATTTTTTTTTCTTTCTTTTTGTTTTATTAGAATTCTAAATCATAATCCCGTGGATTTCATCTATACTTTGTTTAAACTTTACATCCCGACTTAGTTAAATTACAATTTATATAATTTAACCATTCTAAAAATAATTAAAATTTACATAATTTCACTGACATTAAACCATTCTAAAAATATCTTGGTTGTTACTTGTGAAGATACATTAAAGATATTTTCTCCACTATTTATCAGATAATTATGTATATTAAGAATAATAACATGATATATCCCCCCTTTAATTAATTTATTTATTTTTTGGCTCTATGGCATTTGCTAGTTAGTCTAGACCAGGGTTGCCAACGTGCGGCTCGCGAGCCACATGCGGCTCTATAAAGGATTATTTGTGGCTCTCGATAAATGTACCCGAGTTCCCTTTTCATTTTTGTGCTATTATATTTTAATATTTTTCTGAATCCATTTGAAATTAACATAATTCAAGGTGAGTTTTCCATTTCCAATATAATTATGACCCAAAAAGCACCTGAAGAATTAGAATTAATAGAGATGCAAGACGATCAAGCTCTACAATTAAAATATAAGTCGACGTTGATTACTGAACTTTGGAAATTTGTACCAGAATCGAAGTATCCTGAATTAAAAAAGGCTGCTGGTCGAATTATTTCAATATTCGGAACAACGTACTTATGTGAATCATTTTATATCACTTTAAAATTCGTGAAATCCAAACATCGATCAGTATTCACAAACCAGCATCTCAATGAATTACTGAGAAGTGCTGTCACCAATTATTCACCAAATTTTAATGAATTATCAAGAGAAGTAAAATAAATGTGTTTAATTTTTAGTATTTAAATTTAATACACATATTTTGTATTTTTATTTATATGTTTTCAATAAATATAATTTATGTAAAAAAAAATTTTTAATACCCTTTTTTGCATACCTTTTAAATACGTATTTAATTGCGGCTCACGAAAAAATTTAAATTTTGGAAAATGACCCGACTATCAAGGAGCTTGGCCACCCTTGGTCTAGATAGCTTAAGATTAAATTCCCTCTAGATGTCAAAAATAATTGCCTTATTTTACTATTATTTTTAAAAATCCAGTAGGTAACTACAAGATGTTTAGGTACCATTCATTTTAAAATTAATTGGGAAATTGTTTTACCTTTGCGTACTGCCTGCAATTTACCTAACGCAGTGTTTCCCAAAGTGTGGTACGCGTACCCCCAGGGGTACGGGAACAGTTTAGCGGGAGTACGCGTTCTTATGCGAAATATCTTGCAGCAAACGAAAATTTCAAAATTGTTTATCTAAAAATAAAGCTAGCCATGAAAATTTACGATTACGTATTTTTCTATTAGGTATTTTTTGCAGAGTTAACAGTTAAAAATTAGTGATATCAACAGCCAGTTGCGATTTTTAACTTTTGTGCAACTTTTTAAAAAATGCATTCACTTTTTTATTAGTGGTACACAGCGTTACGAAAAATTTAGAAAGGGTGCACAAAAGTTATAAGTTTGGATAAACTGATCTAACGGTACGCGTATCATGGGTCTAAAACCCATATTCTTAGAGAATTCTGAAAATAAAACCCATATTCTTAGAGAATTCTGAAAATAAAACCCATATTCTTAGAGAATTCTGAAAATAAAAACTAAGAGTTTTTATGCGGGCAAAATTCCCCTATATATCACAAACATTTTCATAAGCCTTTACCGTTAGAACTTGTTTCTATCGTTTTCCGTGATGGTCACTAAAAAATTTGGGGAAATTGTATTTTGTGTTGAAAAGATAAAAAGTGACGAATTCAATACATGTCTATTTCCAAGCTTGGGACTGCACAAGTTGATAAAAATTATTCTTCCTTCTTTTTTCTTATTTATTTATTGGGGAAGATTCCACGAATGGTCCCTTTAGTTACCCTCGATTAGTCTTTACCCTTTGAGGCTGAAAACTCCTTGAATAGCTTTGGGTGTGCAACGGTGCGTACGAAACGGACACGAAATAGCTTCTTTTGACGAATTTCTTCTTCTCGCCACCTGCATTTTCTTTTCCCGATCCTTCTGGTTCTGTTGTTCCACAAATACTTTTCTGAGAGTCGCTTTACAAAGAAATCGCTTTCAAAGTTTAGCGAAAAATATTCCTGTAAAAATGCGACAAAAAGATCTTCTTTTCTCTGAATTCGCGCTAAAAGGTTTTAATCAAGATATTCTTGGAAGTTTAACCGTGTAATCAGTTTAAAAAAAGGCTTAAGGGCATGAATGCTTTGCTGATGATTTTCTTCCATGTTCGATTCAGGTAGCTCTAAATTGTTCCATTATTGTAGGAAAATATTTACACTTCAGTTAATATTCTTTATTGTGTAGTTGTCTGATTTTTTTTTTCTTAGCGTTTTTTTTCTTAGCTTAGAAACGTTTTCCGTAGAGTTTGACCAATTATAATGTGCATGAATTATGACAAAAGAAAAAAAAAAAGATTTTGTGAAAGTGAACCCCTCATTTAAAAATTGAAAAAACTGATTTTATGAAGTGTTTTGGTGTCATTTGAGAGAATTTGAGAAATTCGGTTTGAAGTTTATCTTCCATAATATGAATTAAGATAATACCTTCCTTTATTTCTTATTCACTTCAGTTATTGAGAACTATGAACAATTGTTTTAACTGTTTGCATTTTTTTGATGTTAATTCAGATTTTTCAAAGATAACTTGTCCACCATTTGTTGCCAAATGCGGTTGGAAGCTTCTTCCACTCCTAAAACACTCAAAAGTGGCCACTTTGTACCTTATCCACTGAAATTTCTATGAAATTCATTGACTTTGGAAAATAAATTACTGTTATATTGTTTAAATAAGACAAATAATATTTTTTCTTGACAAAAGAAATTTTTTGTTCTTGAGCTTTTCAGTTATATCTATTGAACCTAAAATAGTATGCTTTTTAAACTATGAACTAATTTTTATTGCTCTTCATAGTAATTTTGGCAAAAAGTATTAAAATAATCAACATATTTATTTTTTTTTTTTTTTACATAAATGTGAAACATGGAATTTTTTCGCGTGTTTACTTGGCAATGGACATGTAAGATATTTCTGCGTAAGCATCTTACATACAAAAACAGCCTAAGCTTCCGTCTTACAGCTAAATAAAACAATTCCTGCGTGACCCCCGTGGTCAAAAACACGTAGCGCACTGCAATTAATCTAAATGACTGCGTTTCTTGTTCCTGCATCTCTTCTCCCAATCCGGAAGTTGTTCTGCGTTTTAATGAACCGATTCGTATGTGGCCATGGCCACCAATCGCGGACAATACTTCTTTGAAACCTCCCGTAATCTAGCGACTGCTGAGTAAAGAGATTTTCCAAATCCCTTTCGTTCTCTTTTCCAGTAAATTTTTAATTGCACATGTGTTAATAATAATGTGATTATAATTTTATCTGAGATATTACAGGTGTATTTGTGGACCTAAAATGTTGAGAATTTTGTGTTGCGAGTGTCGAAAATTTTGAGCTGCCGTTTACAAAAAATATTACTAAGTTTTAAAATTTTGTTTATAGATAGAGCAATGAATTTTTTTTAATTTCATTGTTTGAGATAGAACTTACAATACTTGTTTATTTATTTTTCTATCGCAGTGCCATTGAATAATTATTTAACACTTATTAAATCAACTTCCGTTGTTGAAGTAATTAAGCCATCAGTTGCGTAATGTCGTTTTTCTAAAAAAGTTGGATTTCAATTTATAAACCTGAACTATGGTAACTTATAAAAAACTTATACAATCATCACTTAATTTTATTCGTTTTTATTTTTATTTGAAATAGATATTATTTATGTTTCAAGTACTTAATGGATTAATTATCTAAATTATTTTGCCCTCTTTCCCCCTACATTTATTATAATATACAATACAAATTCCTTCCCTTCAAATCCAATCCCATTCTTCTTCACTTTACCACATTCTACTTCAATCTCATTCTTTTTCGAAAAAAGATAAAAGTTGACATTATTCTGAAGGTGTCACGCAACACAACCAGAAAACTCTGATGTATTAAAAAAAAAAAAAGAAAGGAAAAGAAAAAAATGACGGAGCAGAGGAATGTGATTTTGAAAAATTGTTCTTTTCAGAAAGATGGCAATTGACAGGCGGACCCTGTAATCAGCACTTGTCAATCGTATCACTGTAAAAGGAGTTTGCCTTCCGTTTTGCTTCTAACTCTTCTGCTTTTTTCTTTTCTTAATTCTTTGAATGCCCCTGCCAACGGGTACTTCTCTTACATACCTTTCTAACTGATTCATGGTTGCCTTCAAATAATTTGATTTTTTGGATTAACTTTCCCTTTTTGCAACACAATATAGCAAGATCCCATAGAGCAGTCGCTGATTGCTTTTTATACATTATACCAGGAGTCTATTAAAAGAGATATTTGGGTTCATTAACTAACTCTTCACGAGCTATTTTTTTGTAAAGACGAACCCTTCTCAAATTAAAACTGGATCCTTCACGATATTTTTCATTTTAAAAACTAGATTGTTCACAAAATGCCTCCGGTGAAAAACGTTTCCGGTGGAGTCTTATGACATCATTTATTCAAAATTTCAATGATATGCATGTTTTAGAGAAACACAAATTTTTGTACGCTGCATACCTAATAAAAATAGAATTCACAGATTCACATAAACGGGACCCGGACAGAAAGAACCTGATTCGACGCTAATTTTAGATTCAGAAAATTACGAGTAGATGTTTCACAAAATCACAGAAATAGGGCATTTTGTATTAAAGTCTCACTTGATTAATTGATTTTATCGCGTATCAGCATCTAATCTGCTACATTTTGTTAATAAAAAAGAAAGCTATTTGTAGAAATATCTATTTTCTAAGGCGAAATAATTAATCATCTATTAAGGCTGATTCTTTTTAATTCAAAATTTTCAAATTGTAGAACTTAACATTTTTGTTTTCAAAATGGCAACAAAAAAATTTGTCTAAAGGAAATGGGAGAATCTGTTTCAGTTGTATGTCTGATTAGCTATTTTTTGACTTCCTCTATAACAAGAGATTCTTTTAAATTTTTCTTTCCTAAGACATTAAAGCCGACTAAAATAACTTATCGACCATTAAAATATTTTTGTTTTTATATATTTTAATATAAAGAAGGTATTTTTATTTAAAATTGCTCACAGATAACTTATTTTTAATGTTTTCATTTAACGTATAATTATTTTCAAAATATCAGTATATAAAGACTAATAAAGAAACAAAATATTTATTTTATAACTAAAATGTCAAAATCGCTACTACCGCAATTCAATTCAGTGTTATCCTTATTTTGTCTTACTCTTTCTTCTCTTCTAATATTTGAATTAATTATTATTATTATTATTTTTACTATCATCATCGTTTAATATAGCAATGATGTTGCCTAAACACTTAGATTTTATTTAATACATTTTTTTAATATTTTTATGTAACACGGGCTTAATATTGTGTAAACATATTTAGTGATTGTACACTGAGAAAGATATATGGTTAAAACTACTAGAATGTGGTAAAATTTACCGTGTTTCTAGCTGTATAGGAACACCAAAAAGCTAAGTAGTTTTTACCAAAGCGCTTTGGTAATGGTTTTAGTAAAACTACCACAAATATGGGATTGTGTAATATGTCATAAAAATTTGGTTTATGTGGTAAAATTTGGCAATTTTATCATGATACGTTAGAGGCGGGCATAAAAACCATTTATTTGGTTAAATTTATTTTTTAGTTTTGTATTCTGTGCAGAATATGTAGTAATAAGAACTACAATTTTGAAAACTAGAATTTCCCGTAAACCGTTGCCATATGAACGGAAAAATTACCAAAAAAGATGGTTCAATTGAAGTATATATTTAGTTTTATTAATCAGAATTATTATTTTTTAATATTTTTTACCAGAAATGTCATTACGATACAGTTCGGCAATTTTACGAGAACCTTTTTCTCCGTATACATAAGTGTAAATTGTAAACCTAGAATAAACTTGCTTGTCTATTGTTTACAAGCAAATTTATTCCTGTGTGAAAAAAAAAAAATGCATCGCTTAAGTTTTCATATTAAATTTAATTAAAAAACAATAAATCTGATAACAAAGTTTGAAGTAGCAGAAAAAAAAATATTAGTTTAAGACAATAAATAAAAAAAATGCATCTATGTTTGTGTTTGATTATTTAAAATTCTGAATTAACTTAGTTTCATCTTAATTTTGAAATATCTAAGAGTACTCTAGTGTATAATAATAATAATTCTTTACTGTTATCTTTTGATAAACCTAATTATTGATACCTGGTAGACTTCCGTATGAGGACTGGCAAATAATGATAAATGACTTATTTATTACGAAATGTCTCTTAAACTGTGTTGATGAATCACATTCTTTAACATACTTTGAGTTTCCAGTGACAAATAGTTATTAATAATTTCACCAGGATCGACTGATGATAAGGTGTTTCCATGGGTTAAAGTAAGTCATTTATCTTCATCGGAGGCACCGCTTGATTTATATGAGCGCTGTCAGCGTATGAAATTTTATTTATGTATTCGCTCTCTCAAAACATCTTATAAAGTCATTTGTTGGGAAATTTGCGCGTAATTTTTGGAAATTAATAAGAAATGAAATAACATTTGTTGGAAAGTACACTGATAAAAAATGCGTAGTTAAAACTACCTGAATATTGGAAAATTTGCTGTGTTTCTTGCTTTACGGGCACACCAAAAAGCTCGGTGATTTTTACCGAAGTTTGTTCCAATATCTCGCTGTCATTTATATTACACTAATTTTTATTAATGTTTTTTAAATGTTTTTTTTCCCCAACTTATTAAAAATAGGTTAAATTATCAATGAAGGAAAGTAAAAATTATCAAAACTGCTTTTTATTTTTTTAAACTGAGTAATATGCTTCTAAAATTTGCAAACATGACATTCGTATATCGTGGAATTGCCCTGCTTTAAAATTTTTTTTTTTTAAACTGCTGATATTGACACATATGTTTACTTATTGAAATTATCATTCGTCATAACATCCTGTCTTCTTTCAATAATGAAAAATCCATTCATTCGACAAAGTCGCCCTATACAAACATAAAGTTTAAAAGAAGGAAAGGAGGGGAAAAAAAACGCAAAAAAAAACGAGCCTTTCAAAACGTATATGTACGTTTTTTTCCTACCTCGTTTGAGCCATAGCATTGTAGGTGGAAATCTGTACGAATGGATCTTCCTTCAAATACTCTACGTGCATCAATCCCAGGAATGGTCCTATTTCCACCCCCACTTCACCAATGTCCTCTCTCTATTTAATGCTTCATGTCCTCTGCAGATGTTTCTAGTGGCCCCGAGGAAGAAAGATTCGGCTTGAAAAAAATTGGGAATAAATGTATGTAAGAAAGAGGACCGAAATAAAAAAAAAAAGTTTTTATTACTTAACATTTTTCTTTTGTATTTTTCCTGGGATCCAGATAGTATGAAAGAATTCTGTCAAAATCACTTTCTTTCGTGCTATTCGCCATATTTGTTACCAAGGTAAACGCTGATTCCCCCCCCCCCCCCTCTTTGACAGTTTCTATCTGCCTTTTTTCAGACAACGTGTATAACTGATTTTTGGTGCACATCTCCTTTGTGGTGCATATATTCTACGTGGTGTTTCTGTGCTGAAAAATAAATGTTGTCAGAAGAGGAGCTGTAATAACACTGTCATCGTGAATAATTTGTTTTTTTTTGTTTATAGAGATAGTGGGGGGGGGGGGGGGGGCGGAAAACAGGTAATTGAAAAAAAAAAAAGAAGAAAAAAGCGAAAGTAAAGGACAAAATTAATTTTACTAAACGACAGATATGGTTATTAATTGAAATTTGTTTTTATCTAGTCTATTTAAAGTTCGCCAAAATATTTTAATAAAATGTTTTAGTTACTAAATGAAAAATTTAATCTATGACTACTACTTTAAAGGATAGTTGTTTATATGAAATTCTGTTAATTAAAAATTCATTAAGAATTTTTTTTCTTCTTCCTATTATTTTTCCATTTGAAAGGCAGCGTTACAGTTTATAAATGCTAACCAGTAGTGTACTAGTAATTTTTTTAAAGCAACTTTCGCTGCCTGCTTTTCTTTTTGAAAATGTTGCCAATAAAGGTAATCAATTTCCCTCTTCAACATCGTGAATGCCGCCAATCTCTTGACTAACAGTGAAAATCTCGTTTAAAGAGAAATTTAGATGAAAAGAATGTTAACGCAGTAAATTAATTTTCTGCTCTTCCGCATTTGCCTTAATTTAAGTCCAATGGCCTTATGGGCAAACAACTTTGTGTATTTATCTTACTTATGATGAAGGGGACCAGTTTTCTTGAAAGGCAGAGCAACTTCTCTTGATGGAAAAGCAACCTTTTCATAAGATGAAATCTCTTCATCTTCGCGTCTCCATAGTTACGGAGCTTTTCTTGAAGTATAAAATCATTTTTAAGGAGGCTTCACGCTGCACCAAGAATTTTTGGCTTCTTACAATTCACTTGAGATCTTACTGCTCTTGAAAGACACTGCTGCTCATTTTATAGTTTGTTCTGTTTCGTCATAGTTGGTTCTTGGAAGATAATTTAATTTTCGAGTGATTATCCATTGTTTTAGTTTGTACCCTTACTATTACTAAAAATCGTGTATTTGTTTGTTTTAAATTGTAATTTGTTGTATACTTTCTCCAAAGTGGATCCATAATCTAGTTCTTGATAAGTTTACATTTATATAAGGCGATGACAATTTTCTGATGAAATATGTTTTTTTCCAGATATTTCATTTTGAGAGCTCCGGCGTCAAAAGTGTTTTCACTAAAGAAACAAATAACAATTGTTTAATGTGTGTACATTTAGTTTTAAATTTAATTGAGTTTAATTTCAAAACGAACGAAAGTTGAATGTTCAATTTCAGTATTTTTACTTAGCCTTTATTTATTAAACTGTATCCATTATTTATTTGCATTTATTATTGTAATGTAAGGCTAGTATGCGATACTAACTGGCGTACAATTCTTTTTTTTTTTTACCTGCTTGTTTTAACGGTTGTTACATTTAATTTCCTATTTATCAGATATTTTACAACAAAAGAACATTCAATGTTCAATTTCTCTACTACTTAGTCTTTACTTTTTAAATTGTTGAATTCAGTGTATATTTTCGATTAATGAATGTTGATTTGTTTTCATTAATGAAACATTCACTGTCAGAATTATTGAGCTATATTAATTGATTTGTTTTTTATATTGAATAATAATTTATCTCAATTTTATATCAATTACGGATTTTCACGTTTTTTTGTTGTTTTTTTGTTGTTTTTTTTCCTTTTCTTTTTTTTGTGGAAATTTTTTTTTTGCGTGACGATTACAACATTATTTTCTATCTCTGGAATCTTAGTTTATTTTGACTTCAACAAACATGAAAAGTTTTTTTTTTAACTGGTTAAGGAAAAACAGAAATATTTACTATATATATTTTCTTCTGATGTATCGTTTATTGAAACACGTATTTTGATTATGTCAGCAGTTTGGAATGAGAATCGGGGTTGTATAGGCAGTGAAGCTTAGAAAATCGATACCTGTAGTGAAGAGGTTCGTCTGTCCGTGCCGTGAAATGTCATTAAGCAGGTGAAGTGGGTGAACATGAATTCAGTCATGTCCGACAAAAGCAATGTCCGGCCTAATCCCTGACTTGATGGGACGGATTATTTTCTCGCTAATCCCCCCATCTCCACCACCTCTCCGCTCCTTCAGAAGTAGCTGTTTCGATCTATATGTGCCCAGATTATTCTGTCAACGAGCCCCTTCTGTTAGAAATGAAAGCAAAAATAATAGTAATAAAATTATGACAAAGCCTGATTTTTCTTCCAACGGTACGTTAATTTAGAATTAATCTGCCGCCACTCAAACATTTATGCGTATAATCCCCACCTTACAGTTATTAATTTTATTTTTACTTCTTTTCCTGTCTGGAATATAATCTTATTAGATATTTTTGAGTGTTTTCTTTTAAATATTTTGTCGTTTATTAGGAGAGAGTTTGTGTCATCTAAGATTTTTTTTTATGCGCTTTTAATTTAAATTCTTGCCATTTTGTATTTCGTGTTTTACTAATTTGTAACAAGTCGAATTATTTTATCAACATGTTTTTATACAATTGGATTTTTTTTAAATTTTGTACTTTTTGTCTGTTTAACAAGGTTTTAAAACGGACTAAAAAAATTGTTCCACACGGCTTTTATTTAATTGCTGTTCTGTTATAGCCGATTTATTCGTGTTTGCATTTTAAAATAATCTTTAATTTCAAAGCGTTATATTTCAGGATTATATTGTTCTCTTCAAAATGCTTTATGCAAGACTGTTTCTTATAACACTAATTTATTATTTGTCATTTAATTATTAGTTATATAAAACTCATTTATGTTTCCTAATGAAGATTAAAATTGAATTAGAATATTTTAAATATTTCTAAACTTTATATTTTTGTTAATTTGTTTTAATTAATTTTCAAGTGCCATACGACGTTGTCTTCTTTATTGTCCGTTAGTTTTCACTTACGTTTAAATCGGTGCATTAACTTTTTTTAAAAAATAAAACGTTTCCAATTTCTGTTTGCGCTTAGTGTTTCCTACGCCTATTTGGAAGAAAAATAGTGTTATCAGTTAAATATTTTTGTGAATTGTGTAATAATATATATATATTTTTTAAATTTAATGTATTCTGCATTTTTTAACAGCTTTTTGATATTGTATCGTTAGCTCGGAAAAATAACACTTAACTCAGTCAATGATTTTCAACTATATTTAAGGATTTAAAAAAAAAAAACAAGTCCAATTTGCCTAGGTTTAAGTATAAGCTATGATTTTTCAATGGATTTTTTTTTAAATTTTTTATTTTTATGGTACACATTGGCAAAGTGTTATACCTCTCAAATGCACTAAATTAAATTTAATTACTAATACTCATTGCTTAAATTATAATTAATTACTCAAATTACTAATATGTCCAAAGCATCTATTTCACTCTCTCTCTCTCTCTTTTTTTTAAATTTTTTATAAGCCATTTTTTTATAAATAGAATTCAAAGAGAAAAGAATTCCAAGCTGTTCAATTTCCAAATGTTTAAGATGGAATAAAATTTAACTAGCTTTTTATGAACTTAAGTCATCTTTAAAGATGAAAATTTACTATTTTACCGCGATGTAAAAACAAATTAATAATCTGAATTTACATTATTAGTCGATTTGAAATTTAGGGCTCAGCTTTCAGCTTTTGTTAACTTCGTATGAACTTAATTGTCGAAGAAAAAACCTAGAAGTCATATTTTTAAGTTTATGATGACAGTCATATTTGTAAGTTTATGACAGTTATATTTTGCAGTTTATGACAGTTATATTTTACAGTTTTTGATGACAGACACATTAGCGACGCCTTTCATCCCTAATATACCTGTCATTGTTACTAATTCATAATATCATCTTTAATCATTTAACGCAGATGGGGCAGCGGTCTCCCTTTTATAATTTTTTTTCTTGACTCTCTAATTACAAGGGAAAAAATATTTTTGTATTTTTTTAATTTAAAAAAAACTGTTTAATAGTTGCTAAAAAAATATGTTAGATTATCGGAATTAAATTTTTACAAAAATATTTTTAAAAAAAAGTCAATGATAAATAAAAAAATCAATTGTATTCGAAAATTTCAAATGATGAATAACTGTTTCTCTTGGAAAGCTTTGTGTTAGGAAGCTTTGCGGAAGGAGACACGGTTCTTTCTTCTTGTAACTCAAATCTAAAAATTATTAAGATACTAGATATAATATTTTTCACTTATTTTAATCTGAATTAATACAAAATAAAAATAAAATTATGAAAATTATATGAAAAAATTCCGCGTTGAAGAATTATGATGAAAAATGTATTTCACTATTTTACCGAAACGTTAAAATGAATTAAAATTTTTTGTTTTCATTATTAATTTTTATATTTATTTATTTTATCGGCTTTTGTAAAGTCTCAAAATGTCAGAAAAAAAGGGGGGGGGGTATACTGCTTGAATATAATTTGCGGTTGACGCAACAAAAAAAAAAAGTCACATTTTATAGTTCATAAATTTCAAGACATGACGCATTTAAAACAATTACCATATTTTACAGTTTATGAATTTTAATCATTATGAATCAGTAATCAATGACAGACATATTAGCTTCACCCTTTGCAGAGAAGGGGCGAAGCTTGTTATCAGCCCTTAATTTTAATGAAATCGAAAAGGGGGGGATCACTTCGAAATTTCCGCTTCCAATTGAGATTTAATTTAATGAAATTAGAGCATTTTACACGGTCTTTTGCTTTGAACACCAAATGTAATCTCGGTCGTTGAACGACGCCTTCTCCTTCCCTCCAAAGGAAGATTACCCCCTTAAAAACTCTTGCTCTCCCCTTCGTAGTTACTCAGCGCTATGCAAATCGGATTAATACCCTGAAACAAGTAAGGGGCGTGGGGTAATTTTCCTTCGCGTGCCCCGCTTCAATTGGGGGTAGAGTGTCTCCAGGGGCTGACTGCCAAGCAGCGGGCTTAATTAAAGCTGCCCGGTGGGCAGTCATCCGTCGAACTGACCCGCCTAGAAAGAGGCTGGTATAGATTGCTTTTCCTGTGTTAGTACTTGCATTTAAAATGATTGTTGTCTTTGTTCTGGCCCTGGGTATAATTGTTTAAATTGTTTGTCTAGTTTCAGTGTTTATTAAAATTTATTAACAACCGAAAATTAATTTTTATTATCGGTGTCAAATGGCTCAGTTAGATTAAAATTATTTTGCGAAATTCTAATAAATTTTTTTTTTTTTTTAAAATTTTTGATATTTTTATTCAATTACTTACCAGAACTTTTACCTCTCATCCTTTCCTAACTTTCACAAATATTAGGTAATATTGCTTGCTTATTATTTTGAATTAAATTTTTGCTAAAAGTTATTGATTTCATATTGCGCTTTTATTTGCTTAGTATATTTCCGTAAAAATGGGGTTTAAAATTTCAATTTTATTTTAAATTAGCAATTTTTCAAAGAAATAAATAATAATTTTTTTGTTTACAAAATTTAAAATTCCATTTATTTCTCTAGTCAATTTTTTATTGAAAGGAAATACTTCATATAATGTTTTTTTTTTTTTTTAATTTTTTATATATGATTAGTTTAACCCTTTCAGGACCGTGATCACATGTGCGTAATCGTGCGATTCTCTCCTCACTGTCACGAACGAACCTTTCTATTTCTAGTAGCAGAAGATCGATCACGAAGGCGTAATCTCGCCTCCCTATAAGGTGTCCCAGGTTAGGATCCCAGCGTTGGCTGGTTGATAAGAATTCTGCTCCCACCTCGTATCGACCACAGTGCAGACGTAAAGTATCCTCAGTGGTGGACGGATCATGAATTAGAATCTCCTTGCCGTCGGGCTAACCATGGGCGGTTTTCGTTGTTTTCTTTTCTGTGTATTCTGTGTAACGCAAATGTGGGTTAGTTTGATCAAAACGTCATTCACGAAGACCAGTTCGCCCTAATGCTTGATCCAAGAGTTCCCTTGTCTTCTGAGTTGAGTTCAAAATTACAAAGTAACATTGCTGAACATTGATAGTCGTCAACTCAGAACTGGGACAGCTGTTCAACGCCGGTTATAAAATAAAATGAAAATACGGTACTCGCGTATTAGTAAGTATACGCACTCTTTAGTAGGTATACTCTTGGAGTACACATACCGAAGAAGCGCTTCTTTCTCATTTTGCAAGTACTGAAGGAGTTAACCTGCTGCTCTAGTAGATTCTTCACTTCATTCACTCAAAAAACAAACTAACTTTTTTCCCCATTTAGCTTACTTATTATAACTATTATTATAATTTCATTGCTTTGAAACGAAGCCACTTTTTTCCTTCTGTTATTTTTTTATTTTATTTGAACTGCTAAAATATAGTTAATATATGATATTCCATTTTAAAATTATATTTTATTTTCACTTCAATTTTTCTCTAGTTCGTAACTTAAGCTCACGCGCTTGTGGCTATAAAATTGTGGAGATAATCTTTCGACAACAACAACCAAACGACTGGTTTTAAGAGCCGGAAGTATCAATTATCTTAATAAATTTTTTTAGCAACATCCAGCATGCTAGGAAGTCTGCTGTAAATTTTTTTATGGGCATTTCATTTGGATTTTCTAGTCATCGCAATTGAATAGAATTATCTTTTTCTTCTAGGCTGGATACAGGGCGAGTGATGATTAGTCTAACTTGTAGAAACATTTGATATCTAAACGTGGTATTTGTTGATGATTTATAAGTGAGACATATGTGGTTGTTATTTTTATTGATATGTGTTGCTTTATTTGCCTTAGTTTTATATAAAGATTAATTAGTGGATAAAACTGTTCCCGTGGATGTGCGATGTTAGTGCGCAGTAGGTTAAGTGGTGTATGGTCGGTGCGGGGGAAGGACCGGTAGGTGGACTAAAATTAGGCTACTTCAATACAAAAAAACTATTTCTTATGAGTTTGGTATACCAACTGCAATATTATGGTAGATTCGCATTTAATTAAATTAAAAAATTTATTGTTTATGGAAGCTTTTGTTACTTATAACTGTATCACATTAAATCGAAATAATCTATGACTTTTCATCTAAATAGAGTTTAAAAAACTAATTAAAATGATTTCATTTAAAAGTTACGTTTCTGAAAAAATAATTGCAAAGATTATACTTGGCTCTAAAATTTTAATATTCTATCTCTAAACGATAAATGTTTATAAAGTTTTTAGAAAATGGTTCGCACTCTTTATTGTTATATTTTATTTTATTTTATTATTATACATATATTTATTTTTGATTTTATTGTTCATTTATTTAATTAGGTCCATTTTTGTAAAGACGTTGTTCCAAAAGTACTTTACTTTGTCATGAGTTTATTTACGACGACAGGTAAAAGCTTACCTGTCACCAAAACATATTACATCCGCTATTACGTAACACTGACCACTTTGGACAGAGTTAACTCAACTCTAACGGATATAGACAAGACATTCGAAAGAATAATGACGGCCCATCATTATGCCTCACCTGATTCCTTTGTTTTCTTAATGTCTTTCTTATCTTTTCTCGCTGCAGAAGATTTTCATCTTTCATATCCGAACCCTCGAAACTTGGCACTCCAGAATTTGTCTTTCAGGAACGCGTGCGTCGGATGACAAGACGTCAAACTCGAGTTTTCTTGGCGAAGATAAAGGGTTTGGCGGTTAGTTATCCCGATCGAATGGGTGTTTGTTCTTATCACTACCATTATACATTTTTTTTTTCCTTCTTAGCCTAAGATCATCAGATGAAAGTGTGGTATCGCGTGCTACCTGTAGTTGTTTGCTAAAGAGGTTTCACGTTTCGTTGCCTTTGATTAGGAGATAGGGCTCTTTTTTGGCGAAGGTCAGATGGCTTTATTTGATTGCCGGTCTAGTGGGTGTTTGAAGAAAGGGAAAGGATTTAGTGTATTGATAACCTATCGAATTAGCCGATTTTGATAGCTTCATTTGGAAGAGAAAGGGTTTTTCGTTAGAACTTGGTGTTAAGTTTTATTTAAAAATCAAATTTTTTTTTATTATTATTTCTATTATTACTATTATTATTATTGCATGAGATTGAAATTCCGGTGGAATTTCCAATAACTTTCTCAATATTGAGTTTTTTTTTGTAGAATTTTGTTTTTTATTTGTTTATTGATAAAAGATGGAGCATTTATTATTTAAATATTTCTCGTTGATTGTTAATAAGAAGAGAAAAATTGCTTATCGTCGCTTATCTTTCAAGTTTAAATCTACAACGTGTATGAAAGAAGTTAACTATTAAAATGTATACGCTGTGGTTTATATGTGTCGCCACATACTATTTTAATTATTTGACTTTAACGAATTATATGAAGAAACTTGTTTAAATCAATAAGCGAGTTTTCTTTTTTTTTTTTTTTTATAATTATGATTTGTTAAAATTTAACCGAAAAGAAAATATTCACTTCATTTAAAGTATCAGATCTTTTTATGTCCGTTTAAAACAATTATTATAGTTATTAATAATAGTCTTAAAATATTGACAGATCAGAATGGGCGAGATCATAAAACAATGTTGCTTTTTTATTATCATTTTTTAAGGAAAAACCATTAGTTTGATTGACACCTAAAAAAAAACAATGAAATATTTTTTATTAATTGTTGCCCATCATACTCTAAATCTTTACTCATGTTACTAATTTAAACCTTCGTTTAAAATTTTCCTCTCGGTACTTCGCCTATAAACTTCAACTTTTCTCTTTGAGGTTTCTCTGATGTCTCTCGTAAACACAAATTAAATCCACGAACTAAATCCTAACTTTTCCGATAGAAGTCGTTCGGTGCACTCCAATTTCTAAAAAAAAAATTTTTTTTTTTCTTCTTTCGCTTTGCCGAAAACTCGCGTCCTCTGTCTAATACTTTCCACGGAATCCTATCGAAAACTTTTCCAAGAAATTTACGATGCGCCCAACTTCATAAATTATTCTCTATCCTTCTGTCTTTCCAGAGGGAGTTATAAAAGCTACAACATCGCTTGTGTATCTACGCCCGCCAGGATTTGTTGAGACCCCTGGTTGATGTTGTTTTCTCTCCATCGAAAGGGGGGGGGGAATACAAAATATTTATCCATTTCTTCCCATTCTTCAAATGTATAAGGCGGTTTCCCCCCCCCCATTTTTTGTAACTACCCTCCCCTATCGCTATTTCGTGTATATGCTATAAATGATAGAACAATAACAACTGTTAGCCATTTTAAAGCTTTTTTTCATTTGTTATAACAGTGCTCCCATCTGCGTTGTGTCATTCTGTGCCAATGTCTGGTTTAAGGGCAATGCGGCGTGAGTCGTCAATAGAATCAATATGAGTAAACCATGCCATGAATGTTTTCAAAAGACTTTAAAAGTGACGTACCCAATTTTGAAACAAATATTTATTTCAGAGACTTTATTGACTTTACTTCTTCGCTTTAATTGACTGTGACGCAGTCGTAAAATATAATTTGCATTCCGATGAATTTTGGGATGTATTTGTTGGAACGTTTCTCATACGTTGCCTCTGTTCCAAATCGATACTTTCGCAAGGCGAGTGAACAATTTCATTCCGTTATGAGTACTGTAACTTTGTGAAGGTAATTACACATATTGTCTGAGCGGTTTGAGTATTTAAGTTGAAAAATTTATAAGAAAGAGAAGAGGGAATTAGCATTTGATTAACTACGTGGCGTGAGTTTTGAATTCTTTGCATAATTGCAAGGGTATATCTATTTATTATTTGTGGAATTGAGCGGTGTGAGAATTAAATTATGGAACTTTATAAGATCACATTAATTGTTTGATAAATTGAGCGCTATGAGTATTAATTGTTAAACTTACAAAAGCCTTTCCATTTATTATTTGATGGAGAAATTAGTCAAGTGAGTATTAAATTCAGAATTTTTTGGAAGTGTATATACATTTATCGTTTCATGAAATAATTGATAGAAATATAGAATTCTATAATTTTACAAGAGTAATTTAATTTACTGTTTAATGGCATTAGTGGTGCGAGTGTATAGTTAAGTAGCTTTAATTTAAAATGTTTCATTCTATACTTTATTAATCGGTATTGTTAATTTCCTGTCCATTTATTTAGTTTTTTTAAAAAAAATCATTTTTGGAATAAGAACATAAAAATGAAACTTCCATCAATAAGTGGTTGTTCTAATCTATTAAACATGTTTTAAATTATATTTTAATTCGCATCTTGATTAACAAATTACAGTGGGGTATGTGGCCTGGTAAACCGCTCTCTACCTACCACCTGTGCCTTTGCTCCTTACACCATTTTCTCTCCAACAAACTGATGCTAGGGATCAGATCCCTTTCCATTTTCATTCTCTTCACACTCCCTCACTGTCTGCTAGAATCCCCTCATCTTGAGCTTCCCCTGCTCCGGAACGATGCCTCCTACTTTTAGAAATAGCTTTCTTCTATGTTCTCATCTTTCTTTCTCATTCCAGTCGTCGTCCTCCGATTGTTGAAGATCCCCTGATAAGTAGATCCTCCTACAGATAGATCCCGAAATTTCATTTTGAATGCTTTCGGGATGCTAACGAACACAGTAAAGCATTTCTCTAAATTTCATTCGTATTGAGATATAGTTGTCGTGTCTCAGGAATATGATATTGAGTTTTAGTTCAAGTCGATATACGGGAAGTGCATAATTAGCTTAGGATTTCTCTGGAGGATTTATGTTTCGGGTATATATTGCGATAAAATCTTGTTTACAGTTTCAAGGTTGTTTTTCAAAAGCTCTCCAGTCATATGAAATAATGCTTTTTTTAGCGAATAAAATGCTATTTTTATGACTGTTGTGATTGAGGAACAGTTACTAATTTCGGTTATATAAAGTTTTTTTTTGGCCAGTGTTCTCTATGTTAATTATAAAATGGGCGCAAAATGTCAATATTAGACATGTGATCAGAAAAAGGCGTTTGTTATCTAATTTTTCATGTAAAGTTACTCCAACACTACTATACACCGAAGAGCCATTACATTATGACCACCCTGCTAATAATATGTAGGACCACCTTTAGCCTTCAAAACTGCTAGCACCCGCCGTGGCATTGATTCTACAAGGTGCTGATAGGTAGTCTGAGGTACCAAGCGCTCACCAACTGGTCCTGCAATTCCCTCACATTGCGAGGGGGTAGCGTGGCAGCACGAATTTGGTTTTCCAAGTGGGGCCACAGATGCTCTATGGGATTACGGCCAGGTGAATTTGGGGGCCAAGACATGACTTGAAAGTCACTGGAATGTTCCTCGAACCAATCCATGACGATTCGACCCTTATGACATGGTGCATTATCCTGTTGGTAAACACCATCCCCCGCAGGAAAAACTGTTGCCATGAATGGGTGAACCTGGTCTGCAACTATATTCAAGTAGCTTACAGACGTCAGGGATTGTTCTATGAGGATTAGGGTTCCTAATGTGCCCCATAAAAATATTGTTCCTGGGCGAGAAACCATGAAAACCTGGGCGAGCCCATTGTCATAGATGGAGGGTGGTCATAATGTAATGGCTCTTCGGTGTATATGGGCTATTTTGAACTTGTAAAAATTGAGAATTGGCGACCAACAAGTGGCGTCATCGTAGATAAACGTGGAATTTGTCTATTCAGACGCTAATCAGGTATGCCACATGTGCCAACTTAATTTGATTTAAATCCATGGTTACGCATAATTACTTCACTTCTCAAGTTTCAAGTACCCATTTGTGTAGTAATTGCAAATGCCTTTTTAGTGTCTTTTTGAATTAAACAAGATTTTAACTCCTTTTAAAAAAAAAAGTTGAATTAGTTAACTCCTTTCGAAAAAAAAAAATTGAATTTGTTAATAATTTACAGATCATGAAAAAAATGTGGTCTTGGGTGGTGCTTCTTACTTGCTGCCAAATTAAGTTACAGAAACCTATTTAATTCAATTGGAAACCATCGAGCGACGTCATTGTGGGTAAATCGTGACATTGCTGACATGTATCCAATTAGACCTGATCCAAAAATTGATTCAGCATGATGATAAAGTAAGCCTAATTGTTTTTACGTTAACTCGCCAAGCATAACCACGTGATTAGCACCAACCATTAAAATCACATGGTTAATCCTAATCACGTATTCTTCTTCTGGAGTTGCAAGCACCAATTATTAGCCCTAAAATAATTTAATAGCTGTAAAAATATTTCAGCTATAACTTTTTGCCTATTTTACCCACTATGTAATGGAAGGTCTTTGCTATAGGAATAAATTTTATTAGCATCTTTTTACATCGTAATTTCGATCGATGGTTAATGCATCTTCACACCATTGCGTTTTGTGGGTGACAGGAACAGGAAGGGAGTTTCCTTCCTCCCCTTTACTGTTCTAAATTTGATTAGATCAAAATCACGCTAAGGGAAAAATTTTCTGATGAGTAAGAGGTAAGAAACTGATTTCATATGCTGCGAGCACGCTATGGCATCGCATCATCTTTAAATTCTCCCCTCTTCTGGAGTTAGATTTTCTTTTCCTGTAATAATAGGGAGAAAGAAGAATTTCTTAATTTCATTCTTTTGATCCATCCCCTTCTCTTTTTCTTTTTCTTTTCTTAAAGGAGGGATGTAAGGTTGTTTCACATTTCATGCAAATTGATATGCCGGTTATAAAAAAGAGAAAAGGCAATTCATTTATCAGTTTAAAAATTTTTGCACGAGTTTTTTGTTAGGTTTTAATGATCTATTTTGTGTTAAATTTTAGAGCATGTTTCATTCCGTTTTTGTATTTACTTTTTTAACTGTTAAGCATTATTATATTTAAATATATTTGAGTTATGTATCAACCCAATATGTAAAGAAAACAAAAAATTCTTCCTCTTTTAACACTGTAATATCAGTTATTATGTTTGATCTCAATAACTTTTAGGTTGTTAATAAATTCGTTCCTTTTTATTGTATTTGATTATTTTTCGCCTAAAAAAAAAAAAAAAAAACAAAAAAAAAAAAAAACAACTTGAAATACATAAAATAAGATTTTAGTTATTGATAATAAGTATTGCCCGAAATGATAAAAATTGCTACAGCTAAGAACTTGATATTAGCTATCCATTGCATATTTCGCACTCTTTCGAAACGAAAATAAATAAATTATTCTTACAGTAGTTCTAACATCGCAAAGAAATGCCGCTTTTGTCATATTTATAATTTGAAAAAGTTTTAAATTATCAAAATACATAGGTAGATTTTTTTTTCACTTTTCTGTTTTTACCATCGGAAAACCGTAAAAGAAAATAGCACATCGGCATTACAAAATATATATAGAAAGTTTTTTTCAATTTTATAGAACATCAAAAATAAGAAGAAAAAAGTAGCATACATTTTAGTAAATCCAAAATATTGGTAGTCTTTTTTTTTCCCATTTTATTTTATGTATTTATTTATTTTTTGTTTTCTATTTTAATTTCAACCCTGGAAAATCGAGAGACGAAAATGTGTACTTGCCCATTACACAATATATGTAATTTTTCTATTTTTCTTTTAACATTGTTTTTGGTTTATTCTAGAATATATTTAGTTTTTTTTCCTTTAAAAAAAAAAAAAAAAAAAAAAAGCCCTTTCCTTAGAAAATTGTAGAACAAACAAGTATTTCTCTCATTTTCAACAATAACATTAAACATAAAAATTTATGTATTGACCAGAAATTATACATGTTTCTTTCTCCTGTATTCTACCGCTGTATTAATCTTAGAATTAAATGCCGATTATTTCGCAGAATGAATCGATTTATCTCAATGAAAGCGGTGAATTAAAAGCTATTTATTTTCAACCACTATCAGTATGAGAACATTATTTCTGTGTGGCGGATATCAAGGAGGATACTTCCAACATTTATCTTTTCAATAGTCAATCTGCTGTGATAAAAATGTCGCCAAGTTAATCTTTATTTTAGTTTTTGGAGACGAGTCCATTTTGCGACCGGAATATCAATTGTTGGTCTTTTTTTTTTTTATTGGCTTGCGCATCAGTCAGTCTGTTAATGATAAAGCTATGTTTGTCATTTTGGCCGTTTTCACTGGGAAAGGAAGAAAAAAATGAATTAGTGATTAATGGGCTTGCTTTTAATGGCCAATCGTTGTTTGGCTTGTTAGCGTGTTGACAAGTGCAAAAATAACAAGTTGTTGGTTAGTGTCAGCTCTTAATGCCCTTTTTGCGCATTGATATGTTATCTTTTGGAAAGGCTGTGTGAAGAGAATATTTTGTGAATTCTCTGTCTTCATCTATAGTTATGTCATTTTATATGGAGTCGTTTCCTTTTAAAACATAGATTTCTTTAAATTTATATTTTTACGTCTAATCTGTAATCCTATATATATAATATAAAAATCTATAATGCTATAATAAGTTTAACGATTCAATGAAGAAACTTATAATACTTTGTGAGTCTATTATAGGCATGCTTTATTGCTTCTAATGCTAAATTATAAATATTTGTTGAAATAGATTTATAGCATAAATTAGAACTATTTTAGATATAGTGCATCTGGTTACAGCAGTGTTTCCCAAACTTATGACCTTTGTGTACTCTTTCTAATTTTTTTTGTAGCGCTGCGTACCACTAATAAAAAAATGAATGTATTTTTTACTATAAAAAAGTTAAAAATCGCAACTGGTTGTTGACACCACTAATTATTAACTGTTAACTCTGCAAAAAATAGCCATTAGAAAAATACGTAAACGTAAATTTTCATGGCTAGCTTTGTTTTTAAATAAAATTTTTTGCATTTTAGTTTGTTATAAGATATTTCATATAAGAACGCGTACCCCCGCTAAACTGATCCCGTACCCCTGGGGGTACACTTTGGGAAACACTGGGTTACAGCTAGCTAGCATCTTTCTTTCAAGAGATAGTCTGTAACTCTAATATGTATAAATTGTTAATACAAATTAAAAAATACGTCTTCTTGGAAAAACATGCCAACTGTTGTTGAAGTACTGTCTAGATCTAGAGTAATGACTTTAAATTACGTATTTAATATGTGTAAATTGTAGGATCTTATTTAGAGTAAAATAAACTCAGTAACATTTTAGTGTTCTTTTATTGCTTAGTTACCATTTAAAATTGTATAACTTTTTACATTGAAAAAGAATTAATTTTTACACTTTCTATGGTATAAAAAATTATAAAGTTAGAAGCGAATTGTTTTTAAGTTCGCCAAGATTCAAAAAATAATGTTCTTCTTTGAAATTTTCAATGAAGCTTGAAATTTAGAAGTTGGACCATGACCATGAAAAAGTATTCGTAATATTTGACTTTATATTATTTCCTCTGTAAATAAAATTATTTTTTCTTCATTTAAAATTAAGCATTTTTTATTCCCTCTAAACAATAGCTCTGCCATAAAAGTTAAAATAGCACGTAATTACGTAAAAAAATAAGCGAGGATAATTTTTTTTCTCCTCTGATTGTTGAGTATGATTTATTCATCGTAATTATGAGACATCCGAATAACGCCTATTTGTAAGAAAAACATTTCGTTACACTTAAGTTAACTCAGAGAGACGCTGCTGCCTAATTGAAATACTACTGTTTTTAAAATAATGAGTTCAAGCCAAAGAATAATAGCAAAGAGCCCGTGTTAAGTACCATATTGTTGAAAGAAATTACCTTGAAAAGGGGTTTCAAAGTGTCGTAAAAAAGTCAAATTGGCGTAATTGATTAGAGTCCATTACGACCGACACCACTTATACCCTCCCTCCATTCTCGCCAAAAATAACAATGCCTGCATGTTGTAATTTACTGTTCTCTAGAATGTAAACCTTAAGACAATCTCTACCTGAAACATGGAGGAACGTTGCTTTTAGCGACCAGTTAAATACATAAAAGATTTAACGCTTTCTGATAAGAGTTTCTTGTTTGTAAATTCTTAGTTCATGGTGTTTTTATCTCCTTGTATTATTTGTAGTTGTTATGCAAGGTATAAATAGTGTTCCAATTTTTCTAAGTCCCTACAATCTGCTAGAGGTACTTTTAAGTTTAGTTGAATTATAGTATAATTTCGAATTATCTTAATCTAAATCTAGTTTTATACATTCGAGTAGCTCTGCTTGGATTTTATTTAGATTAGTTACTCAGGTGAAGAAGCTATGCAACTTGGCAGCAAGTGCTGCAGGGTATTGTAATAATGTGCAGATAATTTTTGACCTAAAAAAAAAAAAAATTATTAACGACAACTTAAATTTACCACTTTAACCACTTAATTTTAAGCTTACGAATCGATTTCAAACAAGTGCGATATAAATTTTAAATTCAGTTTGAATTGTAAGCATTTTTTTTCTTCGGGTATTTTTTATATCTTTATGATTGCAAACGTAAATTTTGTCTTATTAATTGTAATTTAAATTTTGTTTTTTCCAGAGTTAGGGAACCAAACCTACTTAAAATTCTAGGTTTTATTTGGCATCACTGGTGACAAACAAAGTATTTTTGTTTATGAACGACCACCAATTGTAATTTCTTTGTGCAATATTAACTTTAAATTCGTTTTAAATTTGAGATTTTTTTTTCTTTAGATTTTTCTTATGTCTTCAAGATAATTTCAAACAAATTTTGCTTTCCATATTCTTAATTATATCGAACTAAACCTACTTGTAATTCTAGGTTTTATTTGGCATCACCGGTGCCACAGACCAATTTTTAATTATGACAATGATCCTGCAGAGTATCGATAAAAATGTCAGATGGTTAGCTCAAATTTTTTTGTTTTGCATTAATTTTGGTTTTTTAACCATTCATTTCTCTCAGATTAGTAGCTTTGTCGGATTAGTTGTGCTTTTGTCCAAAATTAGTGCATTGTGACTGGATGCATTGTACAATTAAAAACTGAACTAGCTTAGGTTATTTTGTTTTAAAAAAATGACCATAGATTATTATAACCCACATCTGTGTTGCTGCTTCACACTTGCCCCGAATCGTATAATTTTAACTGCTTTAACTCAGTTTTGCAATTTATTGTTCGCAATGAATATCTTTTAAACAAACGAGTTCAGTTATTTCAGTTTTGGTTCTCTTAACCGCGGTGGCATTTCAACCTTTAAATCAATCAATCAATTTAAAGGTTGAAATGCCACCGTGGTTAAGAGAACCAAAACTGAAATAACTGAACTCGTTCGTTTAAGAATTTCATTGCGAATAATAAACTTCAATACTGCGTTAAAGCCGTTAAGATTAAAAGATCGGCGCAAGTGTGATGCAGCATCACAACCTCATAATGATGAAAACTGGATTTGTCAATTTTTATTAGTTTATTGTGCATATATATATTTGACGTTAAAGACACAAAGTAATTTTTCACATATATATTTAAATCGTCAGTAATGTAATTTTTCATTTTATAAAAATCGTATAGACTGGATCCTCTGCAGCGCTTTGAATGTTTGGTAAAATAAATTACTAAATACATTTCACTCTGGGCTCGAGGGGCCTTTTTTCAACCTTCCATTCTTTAAACTTCCTCCCTGGTAATAACTTGGCTGTGCAATTTTTCTAATCTCTAACTCTTGAAGGATTCCATTTTTCATCTCTCGACGCCACTCATCAAGCCAAGTAAGAAATGCCGAAAGACCATCTTTGCCGAAGAAGGATATAAGTAAGCAGGTACAAAGGCAGTTTTGGAATCTTTTCATTCCACCCCCGATTGTGTGATTTATACTCCACTTTCCAACCCATGTCTAGCTACTACAGAAGCAAGGCTGTGAATAATTAATTTTATCCTCCGAACTTCCATATAAATATATCTGCCACACAGCTATTTCTTCGACTTTTTTTTATATTTTTTTTAATTCTATTTTCTTTTTCTTTTTGGAAGGGATTGGATGGAAGGGGAAAAAATTGCATTGAACATCAACGCATGCAGTTTTTCTTAAATCTTGTATAGACCATCATTTATTTTCCGTTCCTTTTTTTTATTTTTTATATAAATGCATTTCGCAATTTTAGTCTTCCATTTTTTCCCCACATGGATTTATCACCTACTATGTGGTTAATTAAATGTTAATAGAAGTTAAATATATGTTTTTAAATTTGGAGAATCCAGTTTCCTAATTTTTTTTGTCTAATATTTTAGAATGTCAAAATCAATTAATAACATTTAAGTGTCAGAAATATATGAGCCTTTCATAGAACCAATCGATGAACTTCATTAAATTTAAATGTCGAAGCACTTTTTACGGTCACAGCTTAATTACATTGATTATAAATATATCATATAATAAGGATGGCCGACTCTGAACGGCAACTTTTTTATTTAAGATTTAAATTCTATTCGGAAATTTTTAAAAAAGATTATGTATATAATAAATGCATCGTATTTTTCCACTTTTTGTTGTATGGGGTGCATCAATTTTTGCAGTGAAAAGCTCATCTGTTTACTATCGTGGCAATGAGTTGATACCGTCAGTATTCTGTTGATATTATATACTTCGCTAATTTTAATCTTTTGTGAATAGTTTTATGAATATGATATCTTATTTTTATACGCATTTTTTTCTTATAAAAAGAGCGTATAATATTAAATGAGTCATGAAAAATCTGTCGATCCATCAGAAACTCACGTATGATCATGATCCTTTCTTTGTCGTTTAAATCCTTTGTTCTGTAAGTCTATTTGGCACGTGTCCGATGCTGCTCCCTGACTCTTTCTTTGCCCCTAGCGATAATCTTTATTATTATTATTTTTTTTGAATTCAATTCTCCCCTTTCAAAAAACTGTATCAAACAAATGTGGGAATACAGTATTCAAAGGGTTGCGAAGCCAACTATTTGTTTTTTTTTTGTCTCTTCTCGTTATTATATAGGCAGTCATTGACGTTTACAGTTTCGTTATCGATTAACAGTATTTCTGTAGACCTGTGATTTCTTTCTTTCTTTCTTTCTTTTTTTTAAGTGAGGTAAATTTATGGCGCAATTGTGTATCAGTTTTCCCAATGCGTCATATAGTGCTTTAAAAAAAAAAATATATATATAAAGTTCAGATGAAGTGCATTGTATGTTAAAACGTAGAGTAAGAACCATCTGTTTGGAATGCGTATGGAAATTTTCTTGACATGTTGTGATTTTAATAATACGTCCTTCTCCTTTACGTCGAATATCTTAAATTACCTATTCTTTGGCGTTTTTCTTTTATTCTAAATATAGTACTGAAACAATGGTTTTTCGTCACCTATTTCTTTTTAAATTTTAATTTTACTGTATTTGTGTCAAAAGGTTACGGCTTTTATTTCTATTAAAGGTTGCATCGTATAAAGGAAATGAGAATTCTTCATATATTTCTGTAAATTTATTTTAATTTGTGAAGTGCTAGTGTAATTATAAAAGTAATTTTATATGGAATTTCTGAGTGAGACTAGTAATTTAGGAAAAACGTGTAATTATTTTGGAAATTAAATCTTTCCTCCCCGCCCCCTCTACAAAAACCATATATGATAACGTTACCAGTTCTTCCTGTATCTAATACCTGTTCTTTTGTCCCATTTCTTTTAACAAAAATTAATTTTCTGATAGGAGTTTTAATTGTGGTTGTTGCTTTTATCTTAGAGTTTAGCCGACACTTGTTTTTTAATAGAATTATTTGTATTTTGTGAAATTACAATTTATTAAAATTTTGATTGTGACTGATATAAAAAATTATTACTGTAAGATAAATTGCGTTTATCATTCCTTTGCTGCTTCAAAAAAGTTATAGTTTTCCTATATTGTCAAGTAATTTTGATGTTTTTAATGGTGCATTCCTCGCTAAACAATAATTTTGATGGATGAATTGCGATTTGGTCTGGCAAGTTCAAAAATTTGTTTCACAAATCAGTCACACTCATTTGAAAACAATTATAAATGTATCTATTACTATTTTTCTTATTATTTCTGAACTTGATACATATTTATTGTTCTGTCATTTCGTCTGTAGTAAAAGATTAATGTTAAAATGTTAAGATACCACTTTGCTTTTTGGTTATATGCCAAATTATTTGGTTTACTTGGTGTTAAATACCATCAAAGCATAGCATACAATTCATCAAATAATAAAGTGCATTAAAACTTTCTGTGTTGGCGCTGTTTACGTTAAATGAATTCTTTTTCTTCCTTTGACAAATGTGTAGCATGCTTATAATTTATTGCTAACACCAGATGAATGGTTTCGTAAAAAAAAAAAGTTGATGCTCTGTATCTGATTTTTAGCTATATTATTTTGTTAAAGATAAATTTCCATCGATGAATAACATTGTTGACTAAGATTGTTTCATTCGATATTCTTTCTAACGAACAAAAATATGTTTTTTTTTTTTTTAATATTAAAACGTAGAGTTGCTGGTGCATATTATGAATAAAGCTTAAGTTTTTATTAAGGATAATCAGACGGTAGCGTGTTGGAAAGAACTTAAAAATCGTCAAAAATAACCACATCTGTTTCAGCTGTTTTGTTACCATTGAATCAAAAATATTCAATTTACGAATATTTCAAAAACTGCAGTTTATTGAGTTTATAAATTCCGAAAATTTCTTTGAATTGATTGAAAAATAAATGGTATAAAGGTAGGGCAAAGCTGACTTCTTTAACTCTCTTAGTTTCGAATTTAAACTCTCTTTACCATCTTACATAAGCACATCCCTTGGGCTGCATACTTTTGAAAATAATTAGAGTTACGAAAAATGGAGATTCTCTTCGCCTGAAGCACTTAATCTGGCCAATTACTTTTACACACCATCCTTCCAAAGTCTCTGATGATACGATGCTGTTGAAAATCGCATTTCTGCCAACTTTACCTTCGTGGTAATAATTATAATGACGAAAGGAATCTGTTGGGAATTAGGAAGGGCGATGTGATTGCGTTTAATGAATGAATCATTTTGGACACATCATCGGGTTTTGCAGGCGCACGTGTTGACTGAATTAAAGAACCTAATATTTTTTTAATGGGGGGTACAAAAATAAGTGGCTGTAGTTGCTGGGCGTCTTAATAGTTTTTTTTTTATGCCGCTGTGTTGGATGAATTCATTGATTATATATTGTAAGCTATTTAATTAGATGTGTCAGAAACCTATCACATGATAAAGAATACTCACGAATTGTTTCTCGTTAGTATCATTAAGAATAAAGACGCTATTTGTATTGAAATAAAAGCTTTTCAATGGCATTCCTTGACTGTAACTGCCAAAACCAGCGGTGGAACTGAAGAACTTATAGTTTTGTCTTTTCTATTGAGTTGTTCGAAAATCAATATCTTTTTTTTCTTCCCGTTCATGAAAATGAAAGACGATTTTCTTAAAGTGAATAAATATTTTACTGTCCATTCTGGTGCAATACCTTCTGCCAATATGATTCAAGCTTATAAAAATTTTTTGTTCTTTACTGGTAAAAAACTGATCCAGGTTATTTTCGCCGCCCTTATTTAAAGTAAAAGTTTTACCTACCAAAGAGTTTTGTAGAAATCGAAACAGACAACATAACTCATTTCTCGTTAGATGACGCGTTTTAAAAATGGATCATTTTCTTGACGTTTCAAGATCAATCAAAGACGTTAACGCTATGGCACAAATTCCTATCCCCAAGAACAATTCTCAGCAATCTCACGAGTTTTTATTCTAGAGTTTGCATCTATTAATATCTTTACTGTGTCTTCATCAGATTTAAATGGCCTTCTGAAACATCTTCAACATTAAAATTATCGGTTCCAAATGTTGCAGACCAGTTTTGGTACTGGCGTTCTGCCAATACATCTTCTTCATACAAATCGGATTTCTTGCTTGAACGGCATTTTCACCTTCTCAGTAGTAAAAAAGTAAACTATGCCGAGAATGCAGTCTTTCACTTTCCATATTTGAAACCAAAACTACTGCGTAGATTCAATCAAACTTTTTCAAATGCAGGCCTTGTTTTATCAGCTGTTAAAATATAAAATTAATTACTTTCGGAACAGCCCAGTAGTAAATCATACTTTGTCTAAAATATTCGAGTGTTTTGAGCCATAGTATCATTAATTTTACTTTGATGGCTGGATTGAGAGTATTGTACTTCCAAAATTTGATTACGCGATAATATGATTCGATTCGAAGCTTCATTTTGGCGCTTTAATCTTGTACCAAGTCAGAACGTATTATGCTTCTAAGTTGTACAGATTTAATTAAGAGTATACGACTTACGTAAGAAATATGCATGCGTAGTAACTTTAAATATCATTCCAACTTATCCTGACTTATCAAATTTTAAATAGTCTGTTGGAATTTAATTATATACTTATTACGCAACTAAAAACATACACATACATATGAAGCGGTGAAGTTTTGTTTCAGTTGATGAATATCAGCATTGAAATTTACAAGAAAATCTTGCCAGCTTCCTTATTCCCGATTGTAAACAAACTACTCGTGATATATTCTACTTGGCGTTTTTTGACAGTCAAAGCTCGCCAAGTGTCAACCTTGGTGTTTCCGAAAGTGAAAATGTTTCTGGTATGGTGTAAAAGCGCGAAAGTTTGGTGCAAGATTATTTAATTTTAAGTGTTGAAATTTAAATTACACCCTTTCGTGTATGAGCGTTCGATTTGATGTTAACCCCGAATAAATTTTCCATTCACTCCATTTTTTGGGTTGTGTTCAACATCATATTTGGAGAGATATTCATCACAAGTTTTACTGTGCAGTTGTTCTTGTGTAATTAATGTTTTTTTTTAATTTAAGTATTTTAATAGTTTGCTTATTTTTTGTAACTACGTTTTCGATATTTGTTTCGCATAAAGTCACTTCTTACTTTATTCAATTTAGTTATCTAAAACCAATAGTTCGTGTGATGTTATTGCATTTTTTTTTTCTTCACTCGAAATTTATTTGCATTCTAAATAACACTTTGGCGTTCATGACAGAAAATCTAACTCTAATATCTCCGTAATTAGACTTGCTGTCCCATTAACCACTAAAATATTTTTTGAAGTAAGTGAAACTTTCCCACAGTACAACGAAGAATGCAGAAGCAAGAAAAGCGTCGACAATTACGGTAATAATCATGCTCCTAAATTTTCAAACACCTCTCACCAAACCAGACCCACCTGTTTTTTTTTTTAATTATTTTTTTTTATTTTTTATTTCTATCACAGACTTTTTTCCAGACGGCTAAAATAGAGATCACCGCCTTTTAAGAATGCCAAAAATGTCTCTCAATAACAAAATAAACAGGAAATAGCCGGATGTTGAAGACGATGGAAAGAGAAGAATGGAAGAAAAAAAAAACTGATCGTTTCAACCTTGGGTGTTCAATTAAGCAGCAACTGTCCAGATCAGGCAACCGTTAAAAAAATATGATCTCAGGTATGTAGTCCATTCGCACATTCTTGCCGCGGCTACTTGCTGTTACCCTCGGTGGCGCCCCCTAGTCGGGGAACACCCCAGGTGTAAAAGGGGACCGGGGCATCATATGATTACCCTTGGGATGCCTCCCTCGTGGTGGTTTTTTACCCACCCATCTATCTTATTCCTTCCCCCCACACTTTTAGAGATGCTATTTGTATTTTTTATATATTTTTTTATAAATATAATGCATAAAGATCTGGATTGTAAGGTATGTCTGAAGTATTTGCGGTTCCCTTTCTGATATTTTTTTTCTTTCTACTTACTACCGGATATGATTATGAATGAAATTTTTGGAGTAGCGTAGCGTGCCTAAACTTGAAACAGGGCACATCACTGCATTAATTCTACCAAAGAAAAGTGCGTTTTTATTATTTTTTAAAAAAAAATCTAAAATCTCGTTTTTTTTTTTTTTTTTTGTGTGTGTGTGCATTTAATGAGTATCATTGGGTAAAAAATTATAATTTTTTTTGTATAGTTCGTAGTTTAGTTACAACACCGTTTTGTCTTTGAAAAATTAGCATAAAAGAAAATTCATGTATATATTATTAAATGAGGGAATGAGTATGTCTTCTTTTGTCAATAAGCACGAGTAAAATTTGTATACGCTCTTTTGTTCTATCTTAGCTCTTACGTATGATTGTCCTCCTCCTTGGTGAACTGAACAGGGATTTGAATTCCCTTAGAGAGGTTTCCTAGAATGCTGAAGCTTTCATTTAACGCTTATTCTAATATTATAGTTGATTTCTTTAAAAAGTATCAAACAAAGGCTTCAGAGCAATATTAAAATATTGCTGTGATCAATGTTCATTTTTGTAAATTCTGCTTAACACCCATTTGAAGATGATCATCCATTAGCTGAAGTTTTTATTACAATACCCTGTCATTATTCTCTACTGTCATGATACGATTGTGGCTCCCAATTTCTCCAACTCCTGCACTGCATAGTAGCATATCCAAGACAGACTTTTTTTTGCAAATTGTACCCAACTTACTCGACATAATTGCACCAAAACTAGATATTTGTCAATAAATTACAATAGACTTAAATTTTTTTGTCACACAAGTGAAAGAACTGGTAAAATTTCTTTTTTAATTAAATATTTTTTGAGAAGGAATTTAAAGAACATAGGGTAATCATTAAAAAAATACAATATACATAATAAAAATTATAGGGTAGTCATTAAAGAGAACTCTGTATGCAAAAGCTTAAGATGTTTATAACACAGGAAAACTTTCACAACTTTGCTTTTCATTTCCTCACAGTCTTTTCCAGCAAACCTGTAACTAAGTAAGAGCACACGCCGGAATTTAATAACTTCAACCCAATGAAAATTACTTTACTTGCATGAAGTTCTACAAGTTATGATGATTTAAAATAAAATGTAACCTATATTTTTCTGCACGAGCCGATTACACTTTTAACAGCTTCCAAAACTTACCAAGTCCATAAAAATGTTTGCCCTGTTCCCCTACTTAAGAACACCCTAATAAGTACTTACAGTTTTTAATGAGTTTAGAAGAGAATTTTTACTGTAATTTGGGCGAAAAAATGTCGAAACTTTCCATTGTCATTTCACGGGAGGAAGAATTTCAAGGAGGTGTTATCTTAGTACCATATACATACCTTGCCTGTGGCCTCCTTTTCTTAATAACATTTTTTACGGGAGGGAAAAATGATATCGGTTTATGTTATGCTGTTGTCACTGAGAAAACGGTTGCCATTTCAAAGCAACGATCTCTGATTTCTTGGGTGTTGTCGTAGTTATTGCACCTCTACTGTTTACTTTTTGGATGATAACGCGCGGCGGTTATGTGGAATTTTCGTTTCACCTTTAAAGTCAACAGTGTTATCCCAGCAAATAATGGCATCTGCGGTCGAAGATAATGCTTTAATTTTTTGTAGTTCATGTTCTTCCCTGACCTGTATTGCTCTTGGGTGTCAAAGTCTCAAATATTTTAAGAGATAATTTAGCTGCAACGACCATAATATAATTATTTGTTTCGTAGATAATATCCAAGGTGGCTTAACCTTCATTGCGAAACTCTTAAAAAATGTGCGGCATCGTTTAGATAAATGCTAATCTCATTGATGGTACGAAATAAATGAAATGATTTTTTTCTTCTTCAATGTAGACTTTTATATTGCTCTTGGTGCGGTTAATTTATTGCTATTGATTTTAGCTTGTCATCTAATTTTTTGCCCCCATATTGCCACCTGTTTTTATTAAGTTGTTGTATTTAATTGCTAGAAAAATGCTTGAGTGTCAAAGCATCAAATATTCTAAAGATAATTTAGCTGCAACGACCATTATGTAACCATTATCACTCGCACAGAAAGGTCCTATCTTAGCCTATAAACTGAAGCGATACCTTAGCTCTGTGTTAATTAAAGAATTGTGCTTGCTAAAATGGACGTTTAGAAGCAAATAGTTTTGTATTTTAAGTAGTTTATAATAATAAGACTAAATGCACTACATCAAATAAAGTTATGTATGTGTTTATGTTAATGAGTATTAATATCATTCTGGTGTAAATTTCCCTATATACAAGGAATTTTAGAGAGCAATAAACAATGATCTAATGACTTATAAAATACTTGTTCTAGTACTAGTATTTATCACCGTTGTGCAAATAAATTTTTTTTATGTACTTAAAATTATTTATTATGCGGTTATGTAATTATTAATGTTTACTGTATGTAATTCAGTTTTTTATTTTCGACTTGTCTAAACGCAACTTACCCAGTAATCAATATGACATCAAGAAAATATAGAATGAATAAGTTTTTTGACGAAGTGTTTATTGAAATGAATTAAATTATGGAAGAATAAATCGAAACTCTTGTTATTTCTTTTCATTCTTTTATTATACCTGTCAAGCACAGGTGTATTTTAAAATGAAGGGAAAGTTTTTGGTGGTTCTTTTGAAGAATAATCCATTATTTTATAAATCCGTGAGGGAAATCTTTATTGGCTGAATGAACGGGTTTTTATAAAAAAAATAAAAAGGGAAAAACAGACGAAAAAAAATGAGATTCCCTATTATTATTTTTTTCTTCTTAAGAAATTGCGTTTGCTGGATGCTTTATTTATTTTAGGAAACTAATAATTCGTAAGGCTCTTCTTTTTCTTCTTTTAAATGACAATATTGTGTAGCCATATATCATTATGTAGGCTTTGTATCTTTTGAAAGTTGGAACCATGTAGCTTATTTTTATCGATTTGTAACTATTTAATTAAATAGCTTTTTTGTTATCAAAATTTAAATTAAATAAAATAATAATTTAGATGAAAGTTGGCGCTATATTTATCTTACTGACTTATAAATAATTAATTAAACACCTTTTGTGCTATCAAGTAATAAATTAAATAAAATAATAATTATTTTGTTGCTATATATCATCATGTTGGCGTTGTATCCTTTGAAAGTTTAAAATGTTTACTTCTTTTCATCCTATAAATACTTAATTAAATAGATTTTTTTGCTATCGAGAATTAGATTAAATGAAAAAATAATTTAAATAAAAATAATAATTTAAATAATAATTATTGGGTTGCTATATGCTATCATGTCTACTCTGTATCCTTTGAAAGTTTGAATTGTTTATTATTTTTTTACCCTGTAAATACTTAATTAAATTGCTATTGAGCATGAAATAAAATAAAATAATAATTTTAATATAAATTATCTTGTTGCTTTATATTATTATGCCTGCGTTGTATCCTTTGAAAGCTGGATTTTTTTTGTTTCTTCTTATAAATAATTAAATAGCTGTTTTGTTATCGATAAGTAAATGAAATATATGTATATATATATATTAATGACTTGTCAGGCAACTTAGTGTTTAATAAACAGCTAAACTTTAAAATAACTACATTTTTCCTATTGTATACTAATCCTTTAAAAGAAAAATATTCAATTCCATAGAAAACTTTTAAAATATCAAAATGAAAATAAATTATGAGAAGATATGGAGAAGTTCTCTTCCAATAATTTGTTTGCATTATGATAGTTTGAATTTTTTTTTTCTTTTCAGCAATTGGAAACTTCATGGCTTTCTCTAGGTTTGCCCGAATTCACTTTTTTTTTCTTTTAAATTAGTACTGAGGGTGCAAGAACACTTGCTACGAAAAGTTACTTTCGTGGTATGGCATCCTCTTAATCAGTGATTGTCAAACCGTCGATCGCAACCTATTGGTAGCTCGCTGAGATATTTTTGGTACATCGCTTTAACGCCCCCGTTTGGCTATATTAATTTAAGTTTCAATAAAATTAACCAAATGTGAGATTTTTTTAAAAAGTAAACCAAATGTAAAAATTTATGGTTTTATTTATTTATTTTGTCAATAGAAGGGGGGGGGGGGAAAGAAGAAGCTGGTAGCTCATAGTAAAGTGGAGTTAAAAAACGATATGGTAGATCAGAAATTTGGTGATCACTGCTTCGTGATCACTGTTTAAAAAAAGAAAGAAGGAAAAAAAAAAAAAAAAAAAAAAAGATCAAATTACGGTTAATAGTACCTGCACTCGGGGTGCCGGTACTTTTTAACGTAAAATCTACACAGTAATAATTTTTACAGTAATAATTTATTACATTAAAATCACTGAATCACTCTAGTTAAATAAATATCACTGTAAAAATTTCGGATGATGCAGCTAAAGTGAATTATCCGCACTTTATTTTATTTTATCTTATAACCGTCGTTGAACAGCCGACCCAATTTTATGGGTTTACGACTACTAATGTTGAGCTCTGTAGCCTTGTAATTTTGAACCCAATCCAGAAGACAAGGGATCGAGTATTGGGCGAAATTTGCCTTCGTGGAAGTCTTTTTGAAGGAGCTACCCCGCATTTGCGTTACAAGGAGATAAAGACCACGGGAACCTCACATGGTTAGCCTAACGGCAAAGGGACTCTAGCCCATGACCCGTCTTCCACTGAGGATATTTGCAAGCACGGTGCCAGCCAGATGCTGAATTCGTATCGACTGGGATTCGAACCCGGTTCACCGCATTGGTAGGCAATCGCGGCTCTATCCGCACTTTATATCATAATTAATGAATTTATACCATAATTAATATGAAATTATTTACTGTGTAGTGGGTCTCTTATTATCCAAATCGACTTTCTCATCTCGCGCTATAAAACTTTGACAAATTTGACTCAATTTTTAAATAGTTTGCTTTACTTTAAAAAATCTAATTTTCTCTTTTAAAAGGAAAAAAAAAAAAAAAAATCCTGTTAGTTCTTAGGCGGTGAGCCAACGATAATCATTGAATCATTAAAGGAAGTTAAGTCTAACCACGTCAAACCATTCTGTTAATGCCCACCCGTTGAGATGTTACGTGCAATATCATTTTATGATGCTCTTTAAATAAATTGTTCTTTACCTAATAGTTAGCCTTCTAAGAAGAGGAAGAAAAACTGATATCGGCTCTACTGCTTCGCAATTTTCAGTTAAAAAATGTTTGTCCCTTTCTTTTACAGACAAGTTCCCATTTAGGCGATGGAGTCTTGCATCTTACGAAAACATTTTCTGCTGCTTTTGTTTATGTCTATATCAATATTTTTTCTTTCCTTTTTTTTGTTTTGAAGAAGAAAATAAATTTGATGAATGCCCTTGCTTAATCTTTCGTAGCTCTTCCCAAAGAAAAGTCATTTACTAAATTTGCTCACGAATTCCAAATTGGGTAAAGAATAAACGAGCTGAGTTACGTTTTGCCCATTTAGGGATGAAAAGTGCTATCGAACTAAGGTTGCGTCCATTTTAGCGAAAAATACAGATTTGCTCCTGAAGTCTCTCTGGGCAATTTAAGATTAAGTGCACCATAAGCAGGAAAAGGGAAGAACAAAAATCAATAGACATCCGAATTTTCATTTTTTACTTTCAGATTCATTCGCATTTTTAAATATCATTTATTATTATTTCACTCTTTATTTACTTGTTATTGAATGGTGAAGTAAGTTTTCAAGTGAATATTTTTTAATCTACGACTAAAAAGAATATGATTGTTTATACTGAGTTTTAACTTAATAAACTACGAGCAATTGTACACTGTTTCTGATTCTCTATGCGTGGAAAATATTAATGAAAGAAAATTGCTATTTACTTTTGTAAAACATAACTCGCTAGATAATGTGATTTTGAATGTTTTCTTATTTCTCAAACGTAATTCATTTTGTTGTGGTCATATACCTGTATTTACGCTTGTTCCTTGCACAATTTAAAAGTTAGATGAAATAACGTGTTAAACTTTGTTTTAATGAATTAAAAAAAAAAGACAATTTATGAAAAAGCAAGACACTACCTATCCTGAAATACTTCAGGATCAAATTTAGTATCAAGTAACGGTACTCAAGGCGATTTTAGATTTTACCGTAAAAGCCATTTTATAGTAATTTTTTGTACGGAATAAAAGTTTTTAATATATCATAATTTTAACAGTAATATTTACTGTAAAATCACTGAATTCTGTAATAAAAATGGAGGGAAAAAAATGATGAAACTGAAAAAATCACTGTAATTAAATAAATATCACTGTAAAAACTACGGTATAAAATTTTACCGTAAAATTGGATTCTACTTAAAATGCAATTTACGGATGATGCACTCAGGGTGTCAGTACGTTTTACTGTAATTTGATGCGGAATTTTTTACAGTGTATAAAACATATTTTTAATAGAAAACTGATATATTTAACAACTTGTTATAATTAGAATGAATTAATGTTCTATATTTATGACTGACTTTATCTATAAACTATTCATTGATTTAGTTAGATTGATTTCGAACTCTCACTTAAAAATTGTTCTTCCACCGCTCTCTAGTTTTCACAGTTTTTCTTCATTTTAATTAATAAATCTTTTAATTAAATGAAAAAAAGCCCTGATCAGTTGTTGTGTTCTTCCGCGGAGTTGTTCAAGATTACACTTTAACAGAAAGGTAAATATTTCAAAATATATAAAAAGTTTAAAAAAATAAATTTTAGCTTAAAAAATGTTGCGTGATTAATTACTTTCGCTCTCTGACGAAAAAATACAAAGCATATATTTTTATTTGAAGACTGTTATGTTTAACTATTTTTTAGAATTAGAATAAATTAATGCTCTATACTTTGGGCTGATTTTATTATTAAACTATTCATATCTGAAGTCAGTAATTTCAAACTCTCACTTAAAATTGTTCTTAGTTTTCTTCCTTTTTGCTTCATTTTAATTAATAATGTTTTTAATTTAATTAAATAAAAAGGCACTGCTTAGTCTAAGATGTGTTCTTCCGCCGAGTTGTTCAATATTACACTTTAACAGAATAGTAAATTTCTTAAAGTATATCTTAAATAAGAAATGCTGCGTGATTAATTAATTACCTTTGCTCTCCGACGTAAACAATGTATAAAACATATTTTAAAATGAAAACTGTTATATATAAAGTCTATTAAGACTTGCTAGAATTAGAATATGTTATTGTTTCTATATTTAGGACTGACTTTATCTATAAACTATTCATCGATGAAGTTCGAGGGATTTATAACTCTCTCTTAAAATTGTTTCTGCACCCCGCTTTTTAGTTTTTTTTTTTCTTCCTGTGATGCTTCATTTTAATTAATGATGTTTTTAATTAAATGGAAAACTATATTTGTGTTCTTCCGCGGAGTTGTTTTAGACTAGTTAGTTGTTAAGACTTGAATAGAAACGTAAATATCTCACAATATATCTTAAAAAAATTAATTATAGCTTATAAAATGCTGCATGATTAATTACCTTTGCTCTCTGACGTAAAAATACGAAACATATTTTTTTATATTTAAAACTCTTATAATTAGCGTCTTTTAGAGTTAGAATAAATTTATTTTCTATATTTAGGGTTGACTATTCATTTCTGAAGTAGTGATTTCAGCTTTCACTTATAATTTTTCTTCTTAGCTTTCTTACATTATGCTTCATTTTAATTAATAATGCTTTTAATTAAATGGAAAACCCTTGCTCACTCAATATGTTGGGTTCTTCCGCAGAGTTGTTCAAGATAAGACTTTAACAGAAAAGTAAATATCTCAAAATATATCTTTAAAAAAATGTTTTTAAAAAAAATAAGTTTTAGCTTAAAAAAAGTGTTGCGTGATTAATTACCTTTGCACTCCGGCGTTTTCTGGATTCCGTAATCAGACCGCACGCAGAAAAATTTAGAAAGGGTGTTACAGGCAGCCAGAACGAAAAATGAAGTGTTGGGAGGGGATAGATTAATGAGCAAAGTCCCTGCGATCCCATTTAAGAAAAGTAACGTCTTTATCTTCTGTTGTCTTTTACGGGAGACAGGAAATCGGGAATAAATTAAAGTCACGATATAACTTATTCTGTCGCTCCCGGGCTGAGTGGGAGAGAGAAAGATATATATTTAACGGGAGAATTGAGCCCCGGTGAAATGATAGGTGAAGATCTTTTCCCGTTTTTTGAGTTATGAGCACCCAAAACTGGAGACAAAATTGTCGCTTCAGCAAGCTGGCGTGGAATGATTTAGTGAGAAAATGTCGCCGAATTTATTTCGTTTCATTGGCCGCAATAGATTTCGTGATTGAAACGCTGGAGTTTGAAAATTGTTGGCAGTTACTGGAATTGGAACCCATTTAAGGATCTTCCAGAGAAGAAAATGGAAATTTGCCTTATTTGTCACCTTTTATTTTTCTTTCATCACGTTCTATGATGATAAATGGATTTCTTTAAATCGAGTCATTGGTGTGGTTTATGTTAATTTGTTAGAGTAGGTTTGATGGAATAATACGCAGCATTTGATTTCACGTCAATATGAAAGATTTATTAGTTACGTTTTTACTGGATGTACTTTAAAGTGATTTCATGCCAAAATACGTTAATCTCGATTTATAACATACCTTTTTAGTGTTTACACCTTTTCTTAACTTTATTTTTTGAATTTTTCCTGTTTTGGAATGTCTATGATGTCTTTGGAATAATGAATAATTATATTGCGTAAAGTAGTTAGTTTTTGTCTATTTTTAACGGCAAATATTGTTATTCAGTCCTTATAATATGAAGCAGTTAAAAACACAAATAATTTTGAATAATAAAACACAATGTACACAAAATTATTGAACTATGAGTCAGTTAGAATTGTTTAACTTTATTTTTGAGTTGTAGATAAAAAGTGTAGATCCTTACATTTTTGTAGCTTTTTCTTATATATTTTTAATTTTAATTATTTTTGAAATTCTTCTTTTTTAATTATTTTTTTAAATGGTATCAAAATTTTAATTATTCTTAGGGAGATTGGTTCAATGCTGAAATATAATATCCGTACCATGAATTATAATTATGTGCTACGAATTTCTGCTTGATCAACAGTCGGGGCTGTTGTCATTCACAATAATTCTGATTGTGTGGTAGGCAACGGATTGGTATGAAAGGCTTATTAGGAATTTCAACACTATCATATTGTTTGTTTTTATTGTTTACACTTACTAAATTTGATTGTTTTTCAATATGACTTTTTTTTATTCAATGCAACATTTTTCACTGAACCAATACACATCGACTGTAGCCTTAATAAAGTGTTACATTGGACCACAGTATCGCACAATCAAGAAATTAGAACAATTATAGTTCAAAACGCTCCATAATATCAAAAATTGGAGAGATATTTTCACAAAATACTTATGCTTTAATTCTTCTTTTATTATATGAAGCAATTTAAGCCTGAAGCAAATAAGGCTTTTTATTTTATTGTGTAAATATTTTCAATTTAAAAAAATAAACGAATCAATATCCTGATATATGCATGATAATTTAAATTCAATTCTTACTAATATTCCTCCAAAAAAATTTGTGACACCGAAATAAAATAACAATTAGACCTTAAATAAATGTTCCTTCTACCTAACAAATCCGATATCAACACAACAACACCAGGAGTGGCGTTCTAAATTAATTAAATTTCCTTCGGGGATTCTTACAGCCAGGAGGCTTTCATTAGAATTCATTTGCGCGTTAATACTTTTTTTTCTTTCTTCTGAACATTCTTCATCGAAATCGTTTCGCCTCCTTTATATCCAATAATTTCTCTTCGGCTTGTTTCTATCTTTCCTATTTCTGTTGAAAAAGCAGGCCAGAAAAGTCCATCTCTAGTTCTGGAAGCCTGATGAGCGATAGTCCAGAGTAAAGTTGGTATTGGAAATCTATCATTCATTCTGGCCACCTGCTGCCGCAGAATTTCATTGATTTTTTTTCCTAACTCATTGAGGGGGATTGCCGAATCGAGAGGGAAAAAAGGAGTTTTGAGAAGCGTTTCAACCGGAAAATGTATCTGCAGAATCTTTTTCTGAAAAGATGTAGTGTTGAAGTTGGTAAGGATGTAGTTAATAACCTCCTTTTCTTTTTTCTTCTTTTGCGTTAACAACAGCTGATGGTTTTCGCCAATTCGTTCTTAATAGCCTAGAAGTTTTCTGTTAGTCTAGTTCGATTTTGGAAACTGTTCTTTGTTTTATTCGTGAAAGGATAAGATTCCAGCGCTGTTGCATTGGATTACCACGTTTACCAGCTCTAAACAATAATTCTTGTTTGACATGTTACGGTGAAAACCTGAAGTTTGGTGAATCCTATGTTTTACTGGTTAAACCTAGCTTCTACCAAAGTGGTTTGGTAAAAGTCCGAAAGTAATCTTTAGTATGATTCCATTTAGGAATTATACTAAATCTTGGCGGTAAAACCTCGGAGTATTCAAGCCACTTTGGTAAATTCTTGGTTTTACTGGTAATACTTAGAATTTACCAGGATTCGGGCTTTTACAGTTCATTACGTTATCTCAGATTTATTGGTAAAATCTAGCTTCTATCAAAGTAGTTTTTTTTTTTTAAAAACTTGAAGTAACCTTTAATCTGATTCCATTTCGCACTTTTACCGAGCTTTTGCTGTAAAACCTAGGAGTTATCTAGTCATTTTAGTAAATCTTAGATTTTGCCGGTAAAACGTAGAATTTACCAGACTTCGGGCTCTTGCAGTAACATATATGCATTTTTAAATATAGATTTATTTCATTATTGTTACAACTTTCATCTTAAAACTTTTTCTGAAATTTTACCTTTCAAATTAGTTTTTGAAATTTTTTATATTTTGAACATGAAATGCTTTTCTGATTTTTTCATGCTACACGGAATTGTGGAGTTCTTATAGCCAAATCATATGCCAATGTATTTATATTGGCATATGATTTGGCATATATTTATATGCCAAATCTTTTGGTAGTTCTAAATGTCATTGAATTTTGAGTACATTGTTGGTAAGCACTATAAGCATATTATATATCATTTTTAAGTGGTAATTCCTTTCTGCAAAATGAACACATTTCGTGCTTCAAATGATTGTTTTTAATCTCAAAACTAATCTAATAACTGGTTTTGCATCAGCAAAATTTCCCTTTTTGTTTCAATTCATTTCAAGAATTCATCTTTTAGTTCTTAATAAATATAAACGGATATAATAAAACTAATAGCTTTTTTATTGCTATGGGCTTCTATTGAATTGCATGATCCACTTTACAACACTCGTTTAACTTAATATATTAAGATAACTGATAAAGAATATCAGATAAAATGAGGAAGAAAGTTGAGTGTATATTTAGTTAAATCACTAAGACGCAAAGGATCACCGGCGCGTGACTCGAATTCAGCTTTGCGGGTAATTGACATTGTAAAAAAGAAGAACTTACTTAGGATTAAGTCTTGTTAGATGAGATTAAGTTAAAGCAGATTTTTTTTTTAAAGTTACTGTTCTGTTCTCTACTTTTTTTTCTGAATTTCTTTTGGTTCTCTGTTTATTATTATTATTATGCAATACTAAAGGTTGAAAAAATGAACTTGGTTGATACAGATAAGATAAGGTAATTTTTTGGTTCATTGAATATGTTTTTGAATATAATTTTACGAAATATATACGAGGGTTGCTATTTATATTTCTGGCCTAATAATGAAAAAACAAATATGTAGGATCGAAATTGGTTTTATTGTTTTTCAAAATATTCTCCATGATGATCAATACACTTTTGCATGCGTTTGAACCAATTTTCAAAGCACTTTTTACAGTCCGATTGAGGTAACTCCAAAACATGCGTTTTGAATGCATCAACCGCTTCTTCGGGGGTCGAAAATCGTTGTCAACGTAATTTATTTTTGATGTGTGGGAATAAGAAGTCATTGGGTGCCAAATCAGGGCGGTACGGCGGATGACCCATCAGTTCGATCTTTCGCTCCGTCAGAAATGCCTTTGTTTGAGTCGATGTGTGAGAGCTCGCATTGTCATGATGAAGAATGATTCGCCTGTTCTCCTGCTTTTTTCGAATTTCTCCGATGACTTCTGGCAAACAAATGGTCGTGTACCATTCAGAATTGACCGTCCTGCGTTGCTCTAACGCCACTGTTGCCACATGACCGTTAATGCCGAAGAAACAGGCCATCATTTGTTTCGATGTGCTTCTTCCTCGAACAACTTTTGTTGGTTTTGCCTCGTCTTGGAAGACCCATACAGTTGATTGCTGTTTTGTTTCCGGCTCATATGCATAGATCCATGATTCGTCACCTGTGTAGATGTTATACACAGCCTTTGATGTACCTTGAACGTATTTTTCAAACATTTCCTTGCACCAATCGACACGAGCCTTTTTTTGAGCGTTTGTCTGATTATGCGGGATCCAACGCGAACAAATTTTTTTTACGCTCAAATGTTCATGCAATATTTTATTGATGCTAGTCATACTAATGTCCAAAGACGCCTCTATCTCACGGTATGTCACATGACGATCTTGCTTTATCAGTTCACGCACAGCATCGATCTTTTCTGGCACAACAACGGATTTTGGACGACCTGCACGGGATTCGTCCTGGATCGAACATCGACCACGATTAAATTCTTTATATACCAATTTTTTACAGTGCTGTAGGATGGCGCTTTATCGATGAATAAAGAATTAAGTTCATCGAAGCACTCTTGTCTTGACAATCCACGTCGAAAGTTATGAAAAATAATGGCACGAAAATGTTCACGATTCAATTCCATTTTTTGAAAGAGAAGAACTTTTCAATTTACTGTCAACAACACAAATGAAGCTATAATGGTAAATCGTCTGCTGAATTTTTGTTTAAAAATATCAAACTTCGATTAAAATCGTCTGCGGTCGCCTAGCAACACTCTGTTGCCAAGGCCAGAAATATAAATAGCAACCCTCGTATGTAAATTTATGGTGCTGCAAAGTTTGTAATAGTATTTTATAGCTCATAACTTATACCAGCACTTTATTATTTTGTGATTTAAGCCTTTATTTAAAGTATTAATCATTTTCATTAATAATTGTTAATCGTAATTATTAACTGAGACTAGGGGGATAGAGCGTTCACCTTCCAATGAGATGAACCGGGTTTGATTTTCACGGTGACTGGTTAATACGAATTCTGCTCGTGACTTGCACCGACCACAATGCTTACATTAAATATCCTCAGTGGCAGACGGATCAGGTGTTAAAATCCCCTTGCCGTCGGGCTTATCTCGGGAGGTTTTCGTGGTTTTCCTTCCCTTGTAAGGCAAATGCGAGTTAGTTCCATCAAAAAGTCCTCCATGTAGGCTAGTCTGTCCCAATGCTTGATCCAGGAGTTCTCTTGTGGTCTTCGTTGGGTTACAAGGGTACGAAGTTGAATATTTATAGTCGTAAACTCAGAATGGGGTCGGGTGCTCAACGTTTGTTAGAAAACAAAATTAACAATTATTAATTGTAATAATCTTAATTTCTGATATCATGTGAGGAGCTTAAGAAAGTTAAGCGACATTTTAATGGAATTACAAAGAGAAATAAATTGTTCAACTAAATTATTTTAAACATTCGTCTTTACCAAATGTCTGTTTAGATTAATGTTTCGTGGTGCAATTTACGTCAAATAAATTGTGAAATATTTCTTTCTCTCGTTTCAGAAAACTTCCTTGAAATGATTCACGTCTCACAAAACAACACCAACGTCCTCTTTTCGGAGGTCTACAAAAAAATGGACAGCGTTGCACGTGAACCAGTTTCTCAATTCTACGACGATTTGGCTGAATACATCTCGGGAAAATCCCAGGAACTGGAGTCCCGGATTTCAGCCTTCTTCGACATGCTCTTCCCTCTTGTCTACCACCATTCCATAAATCCCAAACTGAAAGATTTCAGTGACGACTACAAGGAGTGTTTACGTGAGACCCAACAAGAGATCCGACCTTTCGGGGATATTGCGGATCAGATTACCATCCAGGTGAAAAGATCTTTCAGCGTGGCCAGGACTATAATCGAGGCTTTTGAAGTCGGTATCTCTGTTATAGGTGTCACAGACAACATGCAATTCAGGCCAGATTGCAACGCTGGTCTTACTAAATTGGTTTATTGTTCTCAGTGCGCTGGATTCGCGAGAACTAAACCCTGCAGTGGATACTGCTTAAATGTTGTGCGAGGCTGTCTTGCTCACGTGGCTGAGCTAGATCAGCCTTGGAGTGACTTTGTGAGTGGCTTAGAGAGGCTCACATCCGGCCTCGTGGCTTCCTATAATATAGAAGAAGTGCTTAGTGTTTTGGATACAAAAATTTCAGAAGCAATAATGTATGCTATGGAGAATGGACCGGAACTTTCTAAAAAGGTAAGAGACTCTTAAAAGTTACTAGTGGTATGAGTTATATTTCCAAATTGTCACTGTCACTGCAACTTGTGTACATTTCATTGAAGTTCTTTATGTTAAATGAGCCGTGATTTCTCAATGGAACGGTCGTTTTCAAGGACTGGAGTTCGATACCCAGTGGCTGCTTGAAGCCCACCGAGCTTTAAATCGATGGGTGCTAGCTTGTTAGGGAAGGAAAGGCGGCATGTGCGTAATTGCGATCACAATGCCAAAATCACGCCGTTAATCGTGAAATTGTGAAGCCTTAACCTCCATGGTCTCCATGACACACAAAGAGCTGTTGCGGGAATGCTTTACATTTTACTTAACGTTATATACCAATATTCCAGATGTAATCTCTAAGATGATGCTTTAAAAAAAAAAAAAAAAAAAAAAACATCTAATAATAGTTGTAAAATTTTTGTAACTTAACTACCCGTTTTTGAATGTGTCTTAAATAATATAATATCTTACTTGCTAATTTGTTTTTTGAAAATTTATTGCAAACGTAATAATCTTTATGTTAAAAATTAAGTAAACATGTAGATTTCCTATTGGTATTTGTTAAATTTTAAATAAATCAAGTTTTACACAGAATATTCGTCATTAAATTTGTGAAATTGAATTAATTAAATTTGTCAATTTCATCGATGTTTAAGGACACACTAAAAGTATATTTTGTTTCATTTTCCATTGCATTGTATGAAAAACGAAATATTTTATAAGAACAGTTTACCTGCACGTACTTTATATGATGGTTCTGTAGCCTGCCAACTAATTATCTCTCAGATTAACGTAGAGCTATCGCTCTGTTTTAATTATTTTTATCCTCCTTTAACTTTCATGTCAAAGTTAAAATAAATTAATTAAAATAAAATGATTTATAACAAGTCGAGTCCAATCTCTAAATTGTTATTTCTTGAAATTCAAAATATTGACCATCGAAGGTAAAAACAAATATATTTTAATTCAGTCAACAGTCTCATAAATTTATGTTTGCGTACAAAAAAAAAAAAAAAAAAAAAAATTAGTTTCTGAGTTAATATTGTGTTGAACGTTATCTTATAGAGTGATCCCCTGGACTCTGATATTTTTTAAATATTTTTATTATTTTTAATGGCTGGCACTTGGAACTATTGTCCATTGGCCACAGAAAGTGCCAAAACTGCTCTCTTTTCGTTACCCAGTGGGCACCTGTGGCGAAGCTACGGCGGTGGAGCAGCGTCGCCCACGGCACACTACCACAACCCGTTTATAGGGCGGGTCACATTCACACACAAAGGAGAAAGGGCATAGAACACAGAGCGAAAAAAACATCCATAATTTGCCCGGGATTCGAACCCAGATCCTTTCTGATACAAGGACAGTTTCCTGCACCCTACACAGGCCGGTCGGCGGACTCTGATATGGAAAATAAAGAACTAGCTGTGGATAAGGATTAAACCTCATCTTTTTCACCAAAGATGATTGCGTAATTTTTTCCTAGTTTCTAGATGTAAGACCTAAATTTTTCATATGGTATCACTGACATTTCAAAAAACATTTACTCAAACTCATTTAAGTCATGCAGGAAGGGCGGTATTACGGAAAAGACTTTATTGTCTTGAATCTAAATAGTTGGCAAAAATGAAATTTATCGGCCATCAATGTCTTTTAAGTACAAGACAGCACCATCAAACTAATTGGAATGCTTCACTTTCCACCGACTTCTAGGGATGGTATAGCTATCTTAACGGGTGTATGCCCACTAAACTTCTTTCCATCAAACTAAAAAATAGTTGTAAAAGCTACCATAAACATCGTATTGTGGGTGTTTATGAGGGTATCTCCGGTGGGCGTTGAGTGGGCGCCAGGTTAGATGTTTTGTTTCGCTTATGACGTT